>OZ024777.1:2692793-2864109 GCA_964017025.1 Stenichneumon culpator
ATTCAAATCGCGTTAGCCGAAGAAAGCATTCAAAAATCCCAGTCCGAGATCGCTAAATTTGAGAACCTTAACCTCAAAGAAACAAAACACTGCGAAATTTGTAACCGCGGCGGACATACGACGCTAAATTGCTACTACAATAAGAATAACGGAAGGCCAGACTCACAAAACATTCGGCACTTCCAGTCAAACGAAGCAAGTAACTCGTGGCAGAACGTACACCCGGGCAAAAAGGTTTGCGCGTATTGCAAAAATGAGGGGCATCATATAAGTGAGTATCGCAAACGCGAGTATAATAATAACAGACGAAGACAATTCCAATCACAGGGACCGAGAGACGATTACTTTACGAGACAGCAGCACAGTACCCCTCATAATCCCAACCACTCCACGACTCCGGCGAACCGCGATCCCCAGCACACGTATGAGAACGGAACTACGGAGCATTTAAACTCCAACCGAACCTCGACGGCTGCCGCGTCGAGGACCGTCCAGAGATTGCAGGCAGAACAATTAAATTAATAACCGCAACAATAAATCCTCAGCGCGGAATCTCAACCTTCGTAGATCTTCCCATGCGAGAATCCACGGATGGACGCGTCCGAATGCTGATTGATTCAGGCGCCGATATGTCAAGGACGGGCGATGGTCAGGCACTGTATTAATGAGATGAATCAAGTATATTATAAAATTTGGACTTTATTAGTCGGAGAATAATTATTCGGAGTGTATAATTGGAGGTGTAGTGTACTGGTCGGTTGTCGGAGCTGAACTGACGTGAAGCGGGCGCGAAGCTGAGGGCTTCGTGCTCGCTTCACAATGGAATAAAGAGTCGAAGGTGTTTAGACTAGGAGATAAGTGGCCGCTCGCGGCGGTCCGGATGCTCGATAGCCTTAAGGGCTTCTTTGAAGAGCGTATCGAACGGAAACTCCGTATCGATACGCTCGGATAAATATTAAAGTCGGTTCAAACAAAATATGAGGCTGCGGCCGTTACACTCCCCCTCTGGGAGGAAACGATGCCCCCGCATCGGATATTACGGATTTTACATTTGGCAAAATTTGTTAAGTGTGACTCGATATAATTTAAAAGTAATTCGGTTTTTTTAAGATATTTTCATTTTGTGTAAGTTGTGTAATGTTTTCTAAATATGTGTTTTGATTGTTATTTGATTGATGATTGTTGATTGTTGATTGTTGATTAAGTAAAACTCCTGATTGTTGTCCATGTTGGTTTGGATGATTGAAATCCCTTGGTTTTCATGTTTGTTGCGGTACACTCCTGTTGTTCTCCAATAGATGAGGGTCGTTGATATCTGTAACTAAGTAAAACTTTTAGTTGTTCGTGTTAGTGGGAATAGTTAGGTTTAGTTGGATGGGTTTTAGTTAGGTGTTAAAAATGGTTAAGAAAAATTAAAATGTTGTCCTGTTTCGTTCGGTTGGTGACGTTCCATGTTTGTTTTTCCAAAAATGTTATCCCGTTTCGGTAAATTTCCGTTTCTTCTTGGTTGTCCATTGATTGTTAGTTTATTCGTTTCGTTTTCCTATTGTTCTTTTTCCTGGTATTTCGGTTATAAATTTTGACATTTTTGATGGTGTAGTGCCTGTAACATTCTAAGTTCTAATTAGTGGTGGTTAGTGGGTTAGGTATGTTATTTGGAAGTGGTTTGTTGGTAAAAGATGGAAATTGTTTCTGGAATGGGTAAAATGATTAACACAAATATTTATGGTATATAAAAAACATAGCGAATATATATTGGCCAAAAGGGTAGACAATAATTTCGTTGCGAAAGAAGAAAAAAAATGAAATAAATCAAATAGATATTGATATTGATTGACATTGGGATATGATTGTTCCCATACGATTTTTTTTGTTATAAATATAAAGTTGCTGACTTCCGTTTTTTCTTTGTTGCATTAAAATACGTGTGTCGCAGAGCATGTCTCAGCGTAGTCAGACATTGTATATAAACATCCGTTTTTTTTTTTGTTAGGTTGTAATTGTCTCAATTTTGTTTTTATTTTATTTGTTTCCATTTTTCTCATGTTCCGGTTTATGAAGTATATTTGATAATTAAATATATTGTATGCTCAATTATATCGGAGTAAATGTAGCTTAAATATATGAGTGAATAAGAATATGGGTTTTGTGTGTATTTGTTTACTTGTGATTTGTTTTTAAGAAGTGTAGTCCTATTACTATGGTTTATCCTATTTTCTGGTATTCCGAAAAAATAATTTGCAGTTCGTTTGGTTCTATTAAGTGTCTGGATGGATTGGTGTTTATCTACATTCTGTATGTTTCCGGTTTTTCTGTGTATCTGTTTTATTGAATATTTCGAATGTTTACTATGTGCAAGATGTGCGTGTTGTCTGTACGTGTAGTTCATTTGTCTTATATCTAGTCTTAACTAAAATATTAATGAATATTCTCCTATTTTTTATGATTTTTTTTTGTCGATGATCGGGATGTTTGTTTAAGCCACGAATGCGAATTATGCGCTTCCAGGCGATGTTATGCGATTTGCTGTTAGTTTCGATAGAAGATTGCTGATCGTTTCTGGTTGTGCTTTTTTGCGTGGTATGAGTGTCATTGGTAGATAATTGTTAGCTTTCAGTCCATCAATTTTTACATGACAATGAATTATTGGCGGTGACCTGAAGTTCGGGGGCACTGATGATTGTACAGTGCGCAAATCGGTGATATTTATGTTTTCGGGCATTGACGGTGACCTAAAGTTCGGTTGCACCGGTGTTTCTGCTGGACGTTGCTCGGAACCATTTGTTCGTTCAGCGTTTATCGATGGTAGTCTAATATTGGAATGCACGGGTGATGGAGCATCCATTTTGGATTTCGATGCGCATTCAATACAGCTGAAAGGCGATGGTAAACTTCCGAGTTCTGAAACGTTTCTGGGAATCGGTGGTGATCGGAAGTTCGGTGGTACTTCCTGTGGTATGCAGTTTTCATTTCTCTCCGATGCGCTTATTTCTCGATGCCATGGTGGAACGAATTCTCGCAAATCAAATGCTATTGGTGGTGATCGCGTTTCATTTGTTGTATCGCTATTTACTGGCTGATTTTCGAGTTCCGCGGCATTACGTTCTCGTGACAGTTCCGGATTCAGTTGTATTGATGGTTGTACGGAGTTTTCCGATTTTGATATTTTTTCGTCGCGAGTTGGCAGTGAGTTATCAAGTTGCACTAGTATTTGTGCGGCTTTCGGAGGGCAGTCCTTTTCCTGTATAATTGTTGGAGGTGATCTGAAGGTTGGTTTTACGGGTGGTTTACCACTATTTTCGTCACCAGACGATTCTCCGATGTTCGTCGGCAACGTTTTGAATCCTTTGTTGAAATTTTCGTTCTCGGATTCTGTTTCGTTTTCCGTTTCATTTTCCTTATTTGTAGCGTTTTGGTTGTCGTTTTTGGTTTTGGTTCCATTATTTTTTTCGCTTTTGTCACCGTATAAGTAGCCGGTTGCCCCGTCAGGGCTGACTTTTTCGCGAAACTCGTTTTTGTTTAGCTGCGATAAGCTTTGTGTTTTATCTGGCCTCGTTGGGCTTTCTGCTTTTTGTTGCCTCGTTGGGCTTTTTGTTTTTTGTGGCCTCGTTGGGCTCTTTGTTTTTTGCAGCCTCATTGGGCTCTCGTTGTCCTGCTCTTCTTCTGTTGTACTATCGTCTATGTCTGTATACTTATATTTTGTTTCAGTGTCATTTCGTTTCCTATGTTGTTTGCGTGGTTCGTTTATTTCTCTATCTTCGTCTTCAGATGAGTCCGCTAGACATTTTTCGATCGGTTTCCATTGTAGTTTTATTCTGCGTTTTCCTTTTAATATTTGCCTGGTCTGTTTCCATGTAGGTATTTTTATGAGTTCAGCTTCGTTTTCTGATGTTTCAGTTTGCGGTGTTTCGTTGTGAATATTTGAATCAATTTTTGTGGGTACACTCTCCGTTATTTGTTTTGATTCTTTCATTTTCGGTAATTGGTTTGTTTCTTCTTGTGGTTGCTTTGTCTGTTTAGGGAGAATTTGTTTAGTTTTTTCGGCACTTGCGTCGTTCACTGTTGTGACCTGGTTATTGTTGCGAAGTTTTGTGGAGCACATTCCTCCTTTCTTTTGAAGTAATCGTTGAAAAATCTGTTCGATTTGTGCCACATCAAGGTTCGAATGTTGATCAGATGCTTGCGAATTTCGTGAATCGCTGAGCCTGCTGTCTGATAATATGTCTCGATACTTTCGGTCACGTGAACTGTCTCGATAGTTTCGCTTGTGCGAGTTGTCGCGATAGTTGTTGCGATAATTGTCGCTTGAGTTATCACGATATTTTCGGTCGCGCTGATAATCGCGATATCGCGAATCGTCTCGTCGCGAATTGTTCCGATTGTCACGTGGATTGTTATAATTATCGCGCGAGTTGTCGCAGGAATCGTTGTAATTGCCGCGCGAATTATTGTAATTGTCACGCGAATTGTTTTGGTAGTTTTGATCTCGAGAATTATTTTTGCAATATCGAGAATAATTTATGTAATTTTGATCTCGGGAGTTATCACGATAGTTTTGATCACGCGAGTTATCTCGATAGTTGCGGTTCCGCGTATTGTCTCGATAGTTACAATCTCTTGAATCTCGATTGCGATAGTCGTATTTGTCGTGTGAGTTCCTATCACGATCGTCGATTTGGTTACGAGAATTTTTGTCGCTATTTTGATAACTGTTGGATCGCGAATTAATGTTTTCGCGCATTCCATTTTCGGTGTGGCGATTTGATGTTGTTCGCGTTGGATTTTCGAAGCCGTGTTTATAAAACTTCTGTCCATGTTCGTCGTTGGACTGTGCGGAACGAATTTTTGCTTTATTGGGACTATTTTCCCTGGATTCGGATTTTTCGCGGCTTCGCGTCTGATGAAGCGTTTGCCTACGCGTAAGTTCGTTTTCTATATTTATTGCTTTGTCGACTGCATCATCGAGGGTTAGAAATGTTTGTTGCATGATTATGTTCGCGATGCGATCGAATAATCCGCGAATAAAGGCTTTTATCGCGGTTTGCATTGCTTCTTGTATTCTATTTTCCAGGTACTGTTGTTGGTGTTGTTCTGTGTATACTTCTTTGAGGTGCTCTTCGATTCTTTTCGCGATTTTCCGCGTACGCATTGCGTAGTCTCTAACTGACTCGTTGTAATTTTGTACATTAGACGTCAATTCTAATTCGAAATCAGATAATTCTACGGGTTTTTCAAAGGCTTTTCTGAGATCTCTCAGGAGAGATTCGAGTGTAAGATGCGTTCTCAAATCTGCTATATCTGCAGCAGATCCGGATAATTTTAGGTTAATTATGGTTAAAAGCAGCGATTGGTCAATTTCGGGAATCATTTCTGCTACCTTTCTACAAGTGCGTAGAAAGTCGCGAACTGGTATATTTTTACCATTGAATGAAGGTATTATGCTGCAAACGTCGCAAAACGCAATATTATTGGTCGCCATTGTTGATGATGATGTATTGTATGATTATTTATTGTGTTTGATCAAAAATTTTTTTTTATTGTGTACTAATTGTAAGTTTGAATTTTGTATTATAATTAATTTAATTTTTTTTCTTTTTTTTTTAATGCATATGCTAAAATATTTGATCAAATATGTGAAAAAAAGAATGGATTGAATTGGAAACTGACATAATTTAATATTCACACGAAAAAGAAAACTTTGGCAAAGGGCACAATGAAAATAAAATTCGAAGTTATACAAGAATAAATGTAGTTAAATGAAGAGAAAAAAAAAAGATTTTGTCATTGTTCACAAAGGTTTGAAAATTCTATTCGAAGTTTTATTCAAAATTGTATTTTTTTATTATTTTATTAATTAATTTTTTTTTATTTTTTTTTTAAATTCGGATCCATACAATTTTTTCTATTTTTGTTATACTTTTTTTTTGTGTATTTCGATAAATGTTGTATTAATTTTTTTATTATTCGCTGCCATCTACGAGAGGCGCGTTTACTTTGTGTTGAAGTAAAGCAAAGGGCGAAAAGAGAATTGATGTATATTTGAGAAAAAAGGAAATTCTATCTTTTCCGTGAAATACGGTGGTCGTACGTCGTGACATGCACTACGAGCACGTAACAGGGTTGCGATACGTTTTCGTGGGTCAGCGCTCATAATTCACGTATTAGAAACAAATGCAAAATAAGTAATAATAATTGGCTCAATATGCCTTACACACTGTCAAATAATAATAATAATAATAATAATAATAATAATAATAATAATAATAATAATAATAATAATAATAATAATAATAATAATAATAATAATAATAATAATAATAATAATAATAATAATAATAATAATTTAACTAATCGATTGGCACTTACGTGTACGATGAGGATAAATAATAATTTTATTCAACTTTGGTCGGTTTTGGTTGGATTTTTGTTGTGTATTTTTTTGTTTGGCTTTTCCTATCGTGTGTCGTCCTTCCTTCCTTCGATTTATGTATTTATAAAACTTCCTTCTGCGTTTTTATTGTATTTTGACATCCTTCCTTCCTTCATATATGGCGGAGGTGGATGGTGGAGGACGGTGGGCGTCGAGACGTCGGTGCGGCGGATCGCATGCGTGGCGGATCGATGCCGCCGTCGATGACAGCTCGCCGGTGGTAACGTCGGCGGCTGCCGCTGCGCGAGGATTTTTGGCGGTCGGTATACCCGACGTCGCTCGCTCACTCCGTACACTCTCACTTGTCACTTTTTTTTGTAAATGTTGAATATATTATTTAATAAGTGTCTGTTCAGTATATTATACTATTTTTGTATCTTTTCACTGTTTGTCACTGTTCGTTATATCGTGCGAGCTGGGCTCGAGCACGGGTGATGGTTTTTTTTTTTCACTGAGTGTCACTGTTCATTTTTTTTCCGCTGTGTTGTTCTTTTCCTGTATTATTTTTCCTTTTTCACTGTATATCACTGTTCGTTTCGTTGTTGTTCACTGTTTTTTTTTTGTGTGCGAGCACGGCTCGAGCACGTTTGTAAATTCCGAATTTGTGTGAGCTACGGCTCGAACACGAGTGTCGCGAATTTTATTTTTTTTTTTTTTTTATGCGGACGTGTTTGAATGATTCGCGCACTTCTGACACCAAATGTCAAGGACGGGCGATGGTCAGGCACTGTATTAATGAGATGAATCAAGTATATTATAAAATTTGGACTTTATTAGTCGGAGAATAATTATTCGGAGTGTATAATTGGAGGTGTAGTGTACTGGTCGGTTGTCGGAGCTGAACTGACGTGAAGCGGGCGCGAAGCTGAGGGCTTCGTGCTCACTTCACAATGGAATAAAGAGTCGAAGGTGTTTAGACTAGGAGATAAGTGGCCGCTCGCGGCGGTCCGGATGCTCGATAGCCTTAAGGGCTTCTTTGAAGAGCGTATCGAACGGAAACTCCGTATCGATACGCTCGGATAAATATTAAAGTCGGTTCAAACAAAATATGAGGCTGCGGCCGTTACAGATATATCAATAATAAAAGTATCCCACGTCAGTGGAGACGTTCCATACCACGACGACGTAAAAGTGAAGATCCGCGGGCTAACTCCAGACGTTTTTTTTTCTCTCGGTTACTGCGTAATAACGATCGATGATGGCAATTACACGTACCGAACAGCAATTCACTTACTAAGGGACGACTTTCCCCTAGACTGCCCCGGTATTCTAGGGAACGATATGCAAGTAGGACTCCAACTGAACTTAGACAATAGAGGAAAAATATTACGATTCTCTCACGGGCACGTCCCTCTTATCTACGTAGAAAAACCATTCAAAAAGAACCAACAAATGTTAAACGATACAACCGAAGCTGAGAACTCCAACGATAACGAAATCACGTCAAAAGACACTTCTCACACCGAAACAACAGCAAAATTAATAACGATACCCGCGCGTTCAGAAGCATTAGTTCAAGTTTTAATAGCGAACCACCGCGACACAAAACAGGGAATTATTGACTCTACAGAAATTCAGCAAGGACTGCACCTCTGTCAAAATATCGTCAAGATCGATACAAACTCGAACGCTATTACGTCTATCGTTAACGCAACCGACAACGATATAACAATCGCGCAACCAGTCGTCAACATCGAGGAGTTGGAAGCCGAAACGTGGCGCATTTTGAATTTCGAAGCCGAAGCATGCACATCAGCGAATCCTGAATTAATCGACAGTAGAGCAGAGAGGATAGAAAAGTTAAAAAGCAACCTCAGACTCGACGACTTAAACGAAGAAGAAAGAAGCAGTATCCTAGATCTTTGCACAGAATTCAATCACATCGCGTATTTGGACGGAGACAGACTGACGCATACTAACGCGGTTACCCATCAAATCGAGACAATAACGGAGATACCGACGAATGCCAAGACGTATCGGTATCCAGAATGCCATAAAGATGAGGTAAATAAACAAATCAACAAGATGTTAGATGATGGAATAATCAGACCATCCAAATCACCTTGGAACGCACCCCTCTGGGTAGTACCAAAAAAACGCGATGCTTCAGGGAAAGTTAAATGGCGAGTAGTCATCGACTATCGCAAGCTAAATGAAGTAACGGTAGGAGACGCCTACCCTTTACCTAATATCGCAGACATCCTCGACCAACTAGGGAATTCCAAGTACTTCACAACGCTAGACCTCGCATCGGGGTTTCATCAGATCCGAATGCACCCAAGTGATGCCGAGAAAACCGCTTTTTCTACCCCTACGGGCCACTACGAGTACAGTCGCATGCCATTTGGATTAAAAAACGCACCGGCCACGTTCCAAAGGCTCATGAACACAGTTTTAATAGGGATACAAGGGATCCGCTGCCTCGTTTATCTCGACGACATCGTCGTCTACGCCGATTCACTGGTCACTCATAATAAAAAATTGAGAGAAATCTTCGAAAGATTGTCAGAACACAATCTCAAAATCCAACTGGATAAATGCGAATTCCTCCGTAGAGAAGTGATGTACCTCGGTCATTTAATCTCTGAGACAGGAGTGAGACCTGATCCCGCTAAAGTGGCAGCAGTCAAAAATTATCCAGTGCCCAAATCTCCGAAAGACATCAGGTCCTTCCTCGGCTTCGTAAGCTATTATCGGCCGTTCATAGAAAACTTTAGTAAGATCGCAACACCGCTCACGGGACTTTTAAAGAAAGACGTTCCTTTCGTGTGGACAAGTAGTCAACAAAATGCATTTGAAATCTTGAAATCCAAGCTTATCAACGAGCCCATCCTTCAATACCCCGACTTTACAAAAGAATTCATCCTCACAACGGATGCGAGCAATTACGCGATCGGAGCGGTGCTGTCCCAATTGCATGAAAAAAAGGATCTACCAATAGCCTACGCAAGTCGAACGCTTAACAAAGCCGAAGTAAATTACTCGACAATCGAGAGGGAGCTTCTAGCTATTGTATGGGCATGTAAACACTTTCGGTCATACCTTTTCGGGAGAAAATTCAAAATCATCACCGATCATCGCCCACTCACGTGGCTCTTTAACCTCAAGGAACCAAGATCACGACTCGTCCGGTGGAGATTAAAGTTGGAAGAGTACGAATACAAAATCGAGTACAAACCAGGAAAAATAAATTCAAATGCGGACGCTCTCAGTAGAATCGACCGGGTAACCGACAGCAACGGAGATAACGACGCCGCAATAAGTAAAATCGAACTAGACAAGGTGAACTCCTACTCAGACTTTCTCAGTAAAATCGAAACAAGTGTAATCAACTATGACAAGATCATAGAATACTCTTATTCCCTTTTCTCATCAGACGATAATTATGCCGTTTGCATTTCAAAAGACCTCGAGGGAAACGGAAATCTCTTGAACGAATTCAAAAAACGATTCGACCACGTCGAGAGATTGAGGGAACAGAAACCTGATCTGCATGAAGTGATTATCATGAAAACTCCGGAAGAAAAGTCCGTCTTTTACCTTGTCACGAAAGAAAAACACTGGGACAAAGCTAGTTACGAAGACGTGTTCATCGTCCTATCCTCTCTCAAAACACTTCTAGAAAAACACAAAATCAAAACAATTAGAATTCCAAGAATAGGAACCGGTTACGAACGTTTCAGTTGGGAGAAAATCAGGTCCATGCTTCGATATATTTTTAAAGGTATAGGAATAGTAGTAAAGGTTTTTCTGGACACGCTCTACGTACCCCCCGCCGAAGAAGTGCCCGAAATTCTGAGGCAATACCATGGATCGCCATCCGCTGGCCCCTTCGGGTTCCACCGAACATATAAACGGATTAAACGATTCTACAAGTGGTCTTCCATGAAGAAAGATATCGCGGAATTCATAAACCTTTGCGAATCGTGTCAAGCCAATAAGATTAGTAGAAGGAAGAATCGCGCGCCCATGGCAATTACAATAACGTCCACCAAAGCATTCGAACGAGTGGCACTGGACATAGTCGGGCCGCTACCGCTAACAGAAAACGGCAACAAGTGGATCCTTACAATCCAGGACGACCTGACGAAGTTTTCCCAAGCCTTCCCGATCCCCAATCACGAAGCAGCAACGATCGCGAAAACGTTTCATAAAGAATTCATTTGCAAATATAGAATACCCGAATCCATTTTAACCGACCAAGGCCGCGACTTCACGTCAAACCTCCTCAAGGACATTGCCAAACTTTTTAAAATAAAACAACTCCAAACGACGGCTTACCACCCGCAAACCAACGGCGCACTCGAGAGAAGCCACGCCACCCTAGCAGGCTATCTCAAATATTATATCAAACCCGAACGAACAGACTGGGACGATTGGCTTCCCACAGCCATGTACTCTTACAATACGACCACTCACACCTCGACGAATTTTACTCCATACGAACTTGTCTTCGGGGAAAAACCCGAAATCCCAACGGCACTAAGAAGGAAAACCGAGTTCAAATACACGTATGACAATCTCGTAGACGACCTCAAGCTCAAATTTCAGAAAAGTCGCGAAATCGCTCGGAACCATTTAATCGAGGCTAAAGAGAAAAACAAAACCTATTATGATAAACGGTCAAAGCAAACGGTGTACGCAGTCGGTGATTTAGTGTGGTTGAAAAAGAGAAAATCACGGGTTCAAAGAAACTCTCCGCTGAAAGAATCAGCCCTTACGAAATTACTGCCATAAATTCACCAGTGAACGTAACAATTAAAATCAAAAGGAAATTCGTGATCGTGCATACAAATAGATTAACAAAGAAGAAAGATTAAAACATAATAAACTACGCGTTCAAACAACAATAAGTAAACACAATCATGACAGACTAAACTTAATTTCAGGACTCTGACTTCTGCCCGAGCCGAACAATTCAAAGATGTCAAATTCGAACACTCACCCGGGATATACTACAACAACATCCAAGATTTGCGTTTCTACGATACCACCTGGAATCTCGTCACATATTATGACTTAAAGCACATCGACGACAAAATCAAATTGATCGAGACTAGTTATACCAAAACTCAGGCTTATTGTAGTGACATCGGAATATTTAAACAAACGAAACTATGCGAGAACCCGATGCAAATTCTTGCTCATACAATCCCGGGTTTAAAAACGAGAGAACGCGATTTGAAGGACCTAATTGGACTTCGACGCGTAAAGAGAGGCTGGATTAATGCACTTGGCACCGTCTTCAAGACGATCACAGGCAACTTAGATAACGACGACGCCGAATTCTATAACGACGCAATCGACAGAATTAACACGAATGAACAAGAATTAACCGACTTACTCAAATCTCAAGTCCAAGTAGTCCAGACAACAATAACAAACTTCAACGAGACGGTGACAAACATGCGCCATAGTGAAAGAATCCTTAATGAAAACTTGAAAACCTTAGATGAGTATAATAAAGAAATCCGTCTCAGAATTGACCATCTCGAAGTGGAAGAAAATGCCAGACAACACTTTTCCTTTTTAACATTGCTTACAAACGAAGTAGATCGAGAATTATCTATAATCACGAATGTTGTACTTTTCGCGAGACAAAACGCTCTCCACCCTAGAATCATCACCCCCATTCAATACATCGATGAACTAAAACAGACAGTACAGTTTCTACCTTCAGGATTGAATTACCCTTATCTTCTCGACCACAGCAACGCTCACGAGTTACTAAACTTCATAACTCTATACGCGTACTACATGGAGAACAAACAAATCTTCGTGATCGGAACCCCGTTGGTATCCGATACCATATTCGATTTATACCAAGTGATTCCGCTTCCCATTCTTACCCAAAACAACACCTTTCTATTTATCCAACCTTCCACGAAATTCATCGCTATGTCCAAGACCAAAGCTCAATACACGACTCTTGATACACTGGAGGATTGTAAACAATCGACAGGACCGTTGTACATTTGTAAAATGACGAAACCACTCTACGCCACACACGTTAAGACGATTTGTGAGACAGAATTACTTTTCACTAACGCGAAGATACCCAGCTCTTGCGATATGCGCGCTACCCACCTGAACCATGACATTTGGAATAGATTGTTAAATAAAAACCAATGGGCCTATGTCTTGCCACGAGTCAGCGACGTCACAGTAAATTGTAAAAGCATGCGCCAGCCCTTTGATGTCAAACTATCAGGATCCGGTGTACTTGAATTATCTAGCAATTGTAGAGCCTATACAGCATCGACTATCCTCATTGCACAAAACTCATATAGTAGCAATACGTCGTACATTGTACCACAGTTCAACATCTCCGACGACGACTGTTGTTTGAAAATTAAGGCTAATCACTCGGTAATCGCTAACCTTCGAGAAATACCACTTGCCAATGTCAATATGGAAAATTTAGAAGTAGCCAGCCATAAGCTAAAAACGATAACCAACCTTATTGATGAAATGAACCAGCGTAAAGAAGTCCATCGGAAAATCTCGTTCTTTACGTACGTCGGAATCGTTTTTTGTATCGTTCTAAGTCTATATGTAATCTTCAAATGTTATAAATGCTGTCGAAGCATAAGGAGCCATCACGATCACGATGACAAATCTGGTTGTTGTTCAAAAGTTGTTAATTGCTTAACATTTAAAGTTCAAACGGACAATAGTAGAGACACGAATAGAGTTCAAAGAAGCCAATCACCACGAACTCGTCGTCTATCAACACCACGGCGAGAACCGTCAAGTACGATCGAGATGACTCCTAAGAAAACTATAAAAGTTTCAGAATCAGAAACCGAAAGCGATACCTTGTCAGACGAAAGTGAGACCAGGAGTCTGAGTAGCGCCGCACCGTTCAAGCCATCGCATTCCGGTAATATGCGCGTTGGCAGTACTCTTAAGGATAGATATTGAGCATCTCGCGGTTGATATATATATATAGTATTATATAATTATTACATAACTATACTACTTTGCATAATTAAAGATAGATTCCCTTTCCCATCCATCTTTAATCTAAGTCGGGAGGTGTAATGTCCAGGCTACGTGACTCACACTACGCCTAGAATAATTCTTTTGATACCTAACATTTACGGTTCTTCAAATTATAATAACAAACGCTTTATCCTCAAGGCAATATTTCTCCGCGGCTATACATTCAATTTTATACCCACGAGGTTCAAAGACAACGAATCCCTTCGCTACGCTTTCCGAATTTCATTCCTCGATAATAATAAGTAAACTTCCTTTCAATATGAACGCCCGCTTTCACTCTAGAGTCCACAGCTGCAAGCAATAAACAGACCGACCCTTAGAAGACGGACTGTAAACCCTGCCAACTATTTTCATAATCCATACCCTTATCTTCTGAGCAACGTTTTCCTTCTCGGCCAGAGAAACTAAAGAGGCTCTTTTATGACTCTTCAAGTTTCCCAAAAACCGATAGTCTCGCTGCTAAGGATTATCAGCCGAACGCTGTAGCCGAAAACCCCGCCGTGTTGCACCCGAGGTTTATTGCCCAAGCCGAGCGCACTACACCCCGACGCCTCGAAATGCTAGACGCGTCCCTTGACGAACCACCGATCACACAACACTCCTCCCTACTATCTTAACGCTTAGGAATAAGAATATTTGTAAAGAAATAGTAAGTAAGTTTTCTAGAGTTAGTCACGACTGAATCTTCGAACTGAGCACATCGCTCTCAAGACCTCGCGAGTTGTCCGCGATACACACATTTGTAAACGCGTAGTTTGAAATAAAAAGTAAGAAGTATCTTGTGTGAAATAATCGAAGTGTATACGCTCCTTCAGTGACTCCTTCCTCCTTTACAATGGTTTTGCCCGGAGTGCAAATAATACCGCGAAGACACGAATATGAAGAACACCAAAAATTACCGTGGTAAATACTATAAAAGCGTATTGTAAGTTTGGTTTTGTACGAAACATGTAAAGACTTCTATATGAGTACCTCTTATCACAAATAATAAATAAATAAGCGCCATTAAAGAAAAAATTGCCTAATAAACGTATTGAAATAAAGCTATACAAATATGACGAAGCACTTGATAAAATGAGAACACGCGCCGAAAAACTAAATATTAAAGATGCAATAGAGTATTGCACCAATACTCCAATGACTATATCTTTAGTTAATGACCGTGTCAGGAATGTACGACTATCGTTCAAAAATTACGATTAACCAGTCACTAAGTTCCCCTTAGCTACGAATCATTATTGGAACACTTGTGTTTGTGTTTTGTAAAATCATTTTTGGGCACAAACTGCAGTTTAAAAAAACATGATTCGGTACATACTATCCAAAGTATTTTTTATGCTAGTCTCGATTCAAGCAGTCGTCTTTAGAATATCTAAATAGCAGATGAAAGATAAAATATCTTTTTTTATAACCGCCCTGAAATAAAAATTATTTGTAAGCCAATTAAAAAAGTGCTATTAAAAAAATACATAGAATAGCGGAGCCTGAGTAATGTTTTTGATCCTCCGATTGGCTACCGAAAATATTGGTCGTGTTGCGGGTGAGAATAAAATATGCCGACATATAGGCATTTCGTTTTTTGAATTCATCGGTAAAAGTATTACATTTTTTCACGAAACTGCTTCAATTTTTATAGATTTCAATGATATAACATGAAAAATGGGCAAGCATATCCGTTTCTTAATTTTTTCTGCCATTCATAAGCACTCTTCGTGAAAAGTTGAAAAATTATTACCCTAATTTGTAATGCTTACGAACCTATAAAAATGATTAGGAATCATTATGTAAATGGAATTTCCGTGTTTTTTGTAATTAACACAAGATCTAAAATAATTTTTTATTATGAGTCAATACGCTAACACTTCGACGTACAATCAACGTGTTAGAAAATAGGGATGGATCACCCATTGCACGAATAATTGTAGAACGGTCTATCAAGGTGATTTTTACATAACTATACTATTTTTGTAGCATATAATTATTATGACCATTTTATTAAGGAATTTTTCGTAAAGAGAAAAAAACAATAATCCCGCTAGAATGTTGGGAGATCAGCAAATGACCTAGAATAAGAGTCAGTAGTGGTGTACAAGACTGTTATCGATACTTTTGTGACAAAGGGCCGGTGGTTCGACGTGTCGTGAAATATTTAAAATTGGCCGAGGGGACGGGGTGAGCTTCATTCCCCCCCCCCCCTAAAATTAATCAATTTCATGCTCGGTAGTGGTTAGCAATCGACCGAGCATGAAATTGTCAAAACTTCATTTCCCCTCCTAAAGTTTGACAATTTCATGCTCGGTCGTGGTTAGCAAACACCTAAGCATGAAATTGTAAAATTTTCGGCGAGGAAATAAAGCTCATCACCTTGCTACGGCCGATTTTATGTACTTAACGAAAGGTCGAATCACCGGTTTTTTATCACAAAATTATCGGTAACGTGAAAACGTTACCGATAATTTTGTAATAAAAAACCGGTGATTCGACCTTATAATTTCACACATTGAGACGTTGCTCAAGTCCGCTCGCCTCCAAAACCCTTTTGGAGCACGGCGGAGAATCGGAGCAGCGACGAGGACTGCGAGAAACCGAGCGTCTCGGTAAGGGAGGGCGCACGACGGACCGGCGCATATCCATGGAGTCGACGGCCGGGACCCGCCTATCTTACCCCGAGGCCCAGCACGCATTTTGGAGCACGCGCCTGTCACGCAGCGATTGCGTCAGCCGCGCGTGATCGCCGGTGGCGCGGAAAGAAAGGCCGATTGACGTCACACTGACGTCATGTGGAACGGAAGGGGACGGGAATTCGTGCCGTGCGCATTCGGCGCTCCGATATAAAAGGAGGCCCGGACGCATGGAAGGCCACTCTTAGCTGAACAGTGACTTCGCTCACTACTACGATTCCCTTCCATCAAGCATCGGCAACTTTCTTTGGGGACAAAGATAACTGCTGCTGTCTTGATTACCCCTTTACCTGAAATACAGCGTCGGCGACTTCTCTCGGGGACGGGAGTAACTGCTGCCGTCTGTGAACCTTTCCTCTCTTAAGAAATACAGCGTCGGCGACTTCTCTCGGGGACGGGAGAGACTGCTGCCGTCTGTTTCCCCGGGCAATCTTTTTCCTTATATATTTTTTTTTTAGAATTTATATCTCGGCGGATTTAATAATTGATTTTCTCTTCCAATTGTTTTAATTGTATTTGAATAAAACAAAACCATTGAAATTGACATTAAGCATCAATACTCGAATTTTTATTCCACAGCACCTGCCCTCACAAAATTAAAAAGTGAGCAAAGAACTCACATAACGTCGCTTTTGGAGTAGAGAGTTGTAAGCCTCCAAAAGTTCAACGTTACAACTGGCGCCCAACGTAGGGCAGGTGCGCTAAAATTCGAGTCTCTAATTAATAAATAAACTTGAATAAAAGGTCGAGTCATTTTTTTTAATTAGAGTAATTACTACGGTAATTAAAATAAATTAAAATAAATAAAATTTAAAATAAAAAAAAGATAAAAAAAAATAATAAAAAAATAAAAGATGTCAGACATCGACAGTAAGCGCGATGTATCATCCGGGGACGAATCCCTGGATGAAAACAAAAAAGAAAAAAAGATCCCGAAGAAAGATCAACACGATGTAAAACAGAAGAAGAAGCCGCGAACGGATAAACGGCAGGAAAATGATCCGGAGGAAGAGACGACCGCGATCAAAGATCAAGAAGAGAAAGAACAGGAGGAACAACCTGCCGATAATCCTACAGAGGAGGAAGTTCAAGAACTCCTCGACTCAGGAGTCGGAATTAATGCCGGCGATATCACACTCCCGCACAAGTCATCCGAGGTGTTTTTGGATCCCGAACATGGGAAGTTTGGAGAGACGACCAACCCGCTCGCCAAACAAACTAAGGCGAAACGAGTATTGGCAAAATCTCGAGAATCGACAGCTACCGAAGAAGTCATGCTCGACATCAGGCAAGCGATCCGAGACCTCAATGGACGTATGGAGGAACAGCGGCAAGAATCCAAGAACCAACGTGCCGAGATAGTGAAAATTCTCGAGCAACGAGATAAGTATCTGCTCGAAGCAGTAGACAGACGCCTCGCTGTAATTGAAATCCGGGTCATCGACAAAATGAAGATGGTACAGACCCAAGTTGCAACTGAGGTCCACAAAATTACCCAACCGCTTGAAAATAAGATCAAGGAGTTTGAAACAAAATTCGTGGACAACTCCGAAAGGATGAGCATACTGGAAGTAAACGACGCGCAGCAGCGACTCGGGCATCAGGAACTAGAAAAAAAGCTGCAAGCATTGGCCAATAAACTCGAGAATAAACCGGATACAGAAAGTACCCGAATTATTAAACATCCCGATAAGATACAGGAGTGGGAGCAACAAGATGCCGACTCGATAATTGAGGAAAGAACTGTCCGGGGACGATCTAGGACGTTCATTGAATCACAAATTCGTTTAAGACCACCTACGTTCGACGGCTTGGGCAAAATAAGGCCGATGAAGTTTCTGCGGGAGTTTCGGCAATACTGCGAAGTCACGCAGCCAAACCTGCCGGAATTAAAATATTTGCTCGGTCAGTGTCTCGAGAAAACAGCAAAGGAGTGGTGGCTTCTCGTCGAGGAACAGATACACTCACTCGAGGATGTAGAGCGCAGTTTCCAACAAAGATATTGGAGCCGAGACGTCCAGAGAAAAATCCGTAGAAATCTGGAATTTGGATTTTTCGAAGAAAATAACTCGACGAGAGTCGAGTATGCTACCAGAATGTTCGGGAGTGCACGGGATTTAATTCCTCCTCCATCCGATAAGGAAATTGTCGGATCACTGGCCCAACATTTTACGGACGAAATTCAAGCCACTATCATAGGGCGAGGATTCGAAACACTCGAGGCTCTCATACAATTTCTCGAAAAAATCGATCAAGGTGGACCAACTAACGCCCACCGAAATAAAGAAGCAAATAAAAAATCGGAGACGCAAAACAAGGCCTCAGAAAAGCCGAAACCGGCTAACACATCCGGTGTTCCGAATCAACAACCTATGCAGACGAACCAAGGTTGGGGGGGGGGCCGCGAACATGGAGTAGACCGTATAATGCCGGGGAACGGTCCCAAAATCAAACTGCTCCCCCGAAACCAAACAATACGGTCCAAGCGTTAAAAACGCAGAAGGATTTAGAGAAGCCGAGTACATCGGCGGCGGGAAACGCATAGCCGTTGTACCCGTCCCGGCGAACAAAAATTTAGTAAACGACAGGCGGTGTACAACGGAAAAACGAATCAAACATGAAGAAGAAGAGAGAAAAGGGATCCCGATAAATACGATTTTCTCTGACACACGAGAATTTTTGATGGGGGACCAAATTAACGAGGAAAAATTCCCGTTAGTAGAGTGTCCGGAAATTTATGCAAAGATAGAGGGAATCCCGGTCACCGTGCTGGTAGATAGCGGTGCAAAAGTCACTGCGATATCAGAAGAATTCTTCGTGGAGAATCGGGAAGTTTTTAAGAACTGCCCCATTCTCCCGGTGACCGGGGTTACTGTAAAGGGGGCAGTCAAAGGACGACGCTGCAAAATAAATAAACCAATAATGGCGACCACGGAAATCGGGAAGATCCGCATCTACGTAAGATATTTGGTCATTCCAGGACTAATCCGGGATGCACTTTTCGGAGTCGACACCCTACATCCTCTAAGAAGCCTTATCGACCTCGAGAACGAGACTCTCAAGGTTAAATATAACGAGCCTACTGACACGGTACCGACAAACACCGTACAGAAAGAGGAAGAAAAATATGGGTCGATCGAATCAACGAAGGAAACGACTACAAAAGGTCAGGAAGAAGTTGAAAGAGGAGCAATAAAAAAGGAAAAAAAAATGTTGACAAAAACGGTGCCAGAAAAAAAAATAAAAAAAAATCAAGCAAGCTCCCGAGGAGGTGGCAGTCGAGCATATGACGAACAGCCAAAATAACGAGAACGAAATTACCATCGAGGAAATCGACACCGTTGTAGATGAAGCGAATCTGTCGACGGCGGAAGAGAAGGAAGGGCTCCAGCAGACTTTGTGGAAATACCGGAACGTGTTCAGAAAAACACCCGGTAGGATAGGAGTCTACGAACATCGGCTTGAAGTAACAACAGACACTCCGATAGTCGCGCACTCATATCCGATACCTATGCTTTATAAGGAGAAAGTAGACCGGGAAATAGAGAAATTACTCGAGTTAAATATTATCCAAAGATCCACGAGCGAATGGGTAAATCCTCTGACGGTCGTCGATAAGAAAGATGGCACTGTTCGGCTTTGTTTGGATGCGAGGAAGCTAAATCAAGTTTTAGCGAATGACCATGAGTGCACTCCAAATACCGAGGAGATCTTTCAGCGATGCCATGCTGTTAAAGTCATGACTAGCCTTGATTTAACAAATAGTTTCTGGCAGGTTCCGTTGCACCCGGACTCGCGAAAATACACGACATTCAGACATAGGGGACGAGTATACGAGTTCGTGGTGACTCCCTTTGGACTAAAGACTAGCACCTCGAGCCTGCTGCGAGCTCTCGATATTGTGCTGAGGAACGTCGGAGAAAATGTGATAAATTTCGTCGACGATCTCCTGTGCGTCTCGAACAATTTCCAAGAGCACATGGCACATCTCGAGGCACTCCTCGAAAGACTTGCCAATCATGGAATGACATTAAAGTTACGGAAGGCACAGTTTTTCCGTAACGAAATAGACTTCCTCGGACACATAATTACTACGGAAGGGATTAAACCACAACCCGAGAAGGTGAAGGCAATTCATGACTTCCCGGCGCCGAGGAACTTGAAACAACTTCGGGGATTTCTCGGTTTAATCAATTACTATACAAAATTCACAAATCGACATGCCGAGGAAACCCTCCCGCTTCTCGAGTTACTCCATAAAGGGGTGAAATGGCGATGGGAGGAGGCCGAAAAAACCGCTTTCGATCGAATAAAAAAGTTATTTATCGAAGAGGTTCTCCTCAAACACCCGGACCCCTCAAAGGGGTATATTTTGCAGACCGATGCAAGCAATTACGCTCTCGGAGGCACCTTGGCACAAAAAGATGCCAATGGTGAGCTCGGAGTGGTGGTATTTGCCAGCCGAACGCTCAAGGGAGCCGAGCTCGCATATACCACCACGGAGAAAGAATTACTCGCAATAGTATGGATACTAAAAAAGTTTAGGACATACGTATACGGAGCAAAGGTGACAGTAATCACTGATCACAAAGCCGTAATATTCCTAAGGAATTGCCAACTCCTTAACGATCGACTAACGAGATGGGTTTTGGCAATTCAGGATTACGATTTAACTTTCGAGCATTGCCCGGGGGTGAGAAACATCGTCGCTGATGTATTGAGCCGTGCTCAACCCCCGGGGGCAGGTGAAAAAAAGGGGAAAGAAATAATCATCGCAGCGCTACTCGCAAAGAAACCCCCTCGACATATCATGGAAGGAGTACGGATGTTAGCCCGATGGCAAAGACAAGATGAACGATTAGCAAAAATCATTGTAGAAGTGACGGACGATGACCCGAAATATCGATTCCAAGATGAAGTCCTTATAAGGGTTTACCCATCCGGGGAAGAAAAAATAATGATTCCTAAACCGTTCATAGACGATCTTGTGTGGTACACTCACGAAAGCTATGGGCATGTAGGGGCCAAGAAAGTATGGAAGATTCTCCAGGAAGACTTCGCATACCCGCGGTTTTATCATGTGATACGCGGCTTACTGGCAACGTGCGACTCATGTCAGCGTAACAAACATCCGAATCAACATTCATACGCGGCACAACAAAATCTGACTCCGGAAGGCCCGGGAGATTTAGTCTCGATTGACTTTTATGGACCTCTGCCTACTGGAGCGGGAGGCATGAAATATCTGCTCGTCACGATAGACGCATTTTCAAAATACGTTGTCCTCTATCCGCTAAAAACCGCTACGGCCACGACCACCTTGAACAAGATCCTAAAGGATTATATTCCGAAGTATGGGAAGCCAAATAAATTGCAGTTCGACCATGGAACGCAATTTACGTCAAGAAAATGGCTTGAAGCCCTCGAGAGCGAAGGAATACAACCGATCTTCTCTTCCATTCGACACCCGCAGGGGAACGTAGTAGAGCGAGTGAATCGCGAATTGGGCCGATTCTTTCGCTCGCTGATAACCGGCAGACACTCGTCGTGGGTGAAATGGGTTAAAATCATTGAAAGCTGCATTAATGAAACCCACCACGAGACGACAGAGTTTACTCCAATCGAGCTACAACTAAACAAAAAACCTACACGTGTGTGGAGACAGTGGCTCCGCATAGTCAGTGATCAAAACAATGATGAAGGAAGTTACGAGCAAAAATTAATGCTCGCCGCCGAACGAATACGAAAAAAAGGTTTAAATCGAGCGAAAAGATTCGATAAAACCCACAAACTAATACAGTTTAATGAGGGAGATCTCGTGCTCGCTAAAGCGTGCAACGTAAGCGATCCAGCTAACAAAATGATAGCAACATTCTTTTCGATTTACGAAGGGCCGTATCGTATCAAAAAACAGATAGCGATGGCCACGTACATTCTAGAAGGAATAAATAACGGGATAGAGCGTGGCATGTATCATGCGGGAAATTTAGTCAAATATTTCCCGCGTGCAGCAATGCCAAACGAGGTTTCTGCGACAACACCAATAGAGTAAGGTCCGTGCGTTCGAAGAATAGGGAGAGGTAGAGAAAATATAGCTATAAGGTTTAAGTAGGAATAGAGATAAGAAACACAAAGGTGTCGAGCCAGTCGATCACCGAACATCGAAACATCAACACGTGCGAAATGGAGACGCAAACCGAAAATTATTTCGGGAGGCGGCATTTTACATGCCAAACGGGAGAGAAGGGCAAGTGGGAAACCATTGGAGCACCTTCCAACGATGGTCGAGTTTTGTTTCCCCGTAAATGGAGCGGTGATCTAGGCCTGGATACATCAAGCAAAGGCAAAGCAATACAAACCCTGAAGACAGTGTTAAAGGACAAAATAACACAAACGAAAATCAAGGGATTGGGAAAGTGCCAGAAAGAGATAATTGTCCAGGAGGATCCCGAGGTTCGAGCGATACTCCACGAAGTCACAACGGTGCCACTCCTGTTGTCTCCAATCCGAGAGGATATGTATGGATTTATCGAAGTGACCGATGAAAACATTAAATCATGGATGCCGGGTGAATCCTCCAGACGAGATAAGAAGGATCTAAGAGGCACGAGTTTCGAAATTACGGAAGAAAATATCCGCGCAAAAATACGAACGAGAAAACGTAAAAACTCGGCAAAGTATCAGGAGAAAAAGCGACAGCACCTCCTCGAATTATTCGGTGACATATAAAAAAAAAAAAAAATTTATATAAAAGATTTTTAGTTACATAGACGAAAAGTTATATATTTAAGTTTAGAAAATTTTATTTAAAAATTTTTTACCGGGAAAAAGTTTTTTTTTGTTAAAGAAAGGATAGAGTTTTCGAAAAAAAGAAGACATTTTTTTTAGCGCAAAATGAGCCAAAGTGTAATTAGTTCAGAAGAAAAAGAAACCCGATCCGGCGGTCAAATGACCAAATGCCCGGTTAAACTACCACGGTTGCCGCGAATGCCGCGACAACCTGATTTTTATATCAGCCATGGCGAAAGAAGCACGGTGCACCGTAAGCACTGGCGCGGCGCCACGGCCACCTTGATTTAAAACAATAACACGGAATCAAGGCACCGCAGCCGGAACCTCGCCACAACAAAGGCACGTGGAATAAGAAAACCGACGCGATCGACCGAATTAGTTCGTAGCTACCTTGGAGGTAATCTCCGAGATCATCATCAAAGCAAAAAAAAGAAAAGAAGAAAGAAGAAGAAAAGGTTGATCTGATTCATTGGAAAGAAGAAAGAAGAAGAAAGGTTTGATCTGATTCATTGGAAAGAAGAAAGAAGAAGAAAGGTTTGATCTGATTCATTGGAAAGAAGAAAGAAGAAGAAAGGTTTGATCTGATTCATTGGAAAGAAGAAAGAAGAAAGAAGTAAAAAAAAAAAAAAAAACACAATGGGGGCCATGCCGATTCAATATAGGCTCCAAGAACCAGCGTTCTACGGACATGCTATCCGTGTGCTCAACATCGACCAGGTGGCGATCACGACCCGTGACCTATGTATAGAGGCCATCCAGACCTTTCTTGAGACCCGAGAAATCGGGGAAAGAGCCGAACCCTTTATCGGGGAAATACTTCCGGGTCAAAGATATGTGGTCAAATCAGGGGCAGAATACCACCGAGCGGAGTGCCAACAACGTCTACAAAATGATAGTTATCTCTTCTTTCTCGGGGATGTAGTTTACGAGGAACAGGCCACACGCGACCGAGTGTCCGAGTTACCGGAGCACCTCAAGAAGGCCCCATGGAGGGCAGCGTCGGTTCAGCTCCACAACGTGATGCCTGTGCCGGGGAAATGGGACCCGTCCACCCAGAATCTCATTCTGAGGAAGTTGCGTCGGCAGACTCTCTTTATCAAACCTCGCCAGGAAAAGGGGCAAGAAGGGATTCCCAAGGTTGAGTTGTTTTTAGTAGAGGCAGACGGACGACTCGACAGCCTACGCGAGTGGCTCATCGAACAAGGGTTCGCAAGGCCGGGAATCAGTCCCGAAGGATAAACCTTTAGCCCATAAAATTTATTATTATTATTGTTATTTTTTTTTTATATACGCAAGCGCGACGAGCTGCAGAGGTGTCCACCCTCAAAATAGTTTTTTTTTATAGATTTTTTTTTTTACAACAAAAGAAAAACGAAATGTTACTTTTATACATAATATGAATAAATTAAAAAGGGTTACAATGAAATTACGTGAGTTTGTGTTATTTTCATTTGTTTTGTTTTAGAACACCCGGAGGCGCCCGGTCCGATTCTGCGGACCAAAACTTTTTTTTTGTTTCAGATAAACAAAAGCGTGGGTGAACACGCACGCTTTGGTTTGGGGGGGCGTTGAGACGTTGCTCAAGTCCGCTCGCCTCCAAAACCCTTTTGGAGCACGGCGGAGAATCGGAGCAGCGACGAGGACTGCGAGAAACCGAGCGACTCGGTAAGGTAGCGCGCACGACGGACCGGCGCATACCCATGGAGTCGACGGCCGGGACCCGCCTATCTTACCCCGAGGCCCAGCACGCATTTTGGAGCACGCGCCTGTCACGCAGCGATTGCGTCAGCCGCGCGTGATCGCCGGTGGCGCGGAAAGAAAGGCCGATTGACGTCACACTGACGTCATGTGGAACGGAAGGGGACGGGAATTCGTGCCGTGCGCATTCGGCGCTCCATAAAAGGAGGCCCGGACGCATGGAAGGCCACTCTTAGCTGAACAGTGACTTCGCTCACTACTACGATTCCCTTCCATCAAGCATCGGCAACTTTCTTTGGGGACAAAGATAACTGCTGCTGTCTTGATTACCCCTTTACCTGAAATACAGCGTCGGCGACTTCTCTCGGGGACGGGAGTAACTGCTGCCGTCTGTGAACCTTTCCTCTCTTAAGAAATACAGCGTCGGCGACTTCTCTCGGGGACGGGAGAGACTGCTGCCGTCTGTTTCCCCGGGCAATCTTTTTCCTTATATATTTTTTTTTTAGAATTTATATCTCGGCGGATTTAATAATTGATTTTCTCTTCCAATTGTTTTGATTGTATTTGAATAAAACAAAACCATTGAAATTGACATTAAGCATCAATACTCGAATTTTTATTCCACAGCACCTGCCCTCACAAAATTAAAAAGTGAGCAAAGAACTCACATAACGTCGCTTTTGGAGCAGAGAGTTGTAAGCCTCCAAAAGTTCAACGTTACAACATGCTTATTGAGTCTCATTCTCGGTCTTCTTCACAGTTTTTCCAGTTCTTGTATCAGTCTCGCAACATCTTAGGGCGCAGGTCTAAAAACTTGCACACAATAGGTTACACCAAATGTACTTTCGAGTATTTATGTAAGCAATGATCATTCATATCCGAATCGTTCAAACATCTCAATCGGGATGCAGTCTGCGTTCACCACTATAACTTGTTAGGATGACTTTTAGACTTAATAATAAGTTCAAACCTTCGTGAAATTTATGGGTGGAGTAATAAACTACGCTCGAATAGCATATGGATAGAATCGTTCGAAGATCTAACGAATATTTCATATTAATTCAGACATTATTAACGATATTCATAATGCAACGAGGGGATTCCCATTGTTGTATGCCATTTTGGCGCGCCGATTCAAACGCTTCCCGCCCGATGTCACGTGAACCTCGGGGCAACAAAAGAGTTATCATCCTCCATTGCAGTCAAGGGAAATGAACCCGTGACTGCAATGTTTAGATTTTCTACTAGTAGTCTTATCCGGTGCGATGGTCTAGTGGTTAGCGTGCTCGCCTCTAAGACCTAAGCATCGGGAGGTCGACGGTTCAATTCCCGGCTTTGTATGTTTCGACGAGAAGGGAAAAAAACATGGACGAGACGAAGCTCCAGATATATACATCGGTCACTCGCACACGGTAACTCCAAGTGTGAGTGTCGGATGTATATAGCTGTACTCCATTGTTTTCATTCTCGGTGAGACGCGACGAAAGTCCGACGTCGGGAATCGAACCTGAGACCGAATCGGCGTAGGGGACGTAGCGTACCCATCGCCCGGGACGCCGAGTTTGTGTGTATCAGACTCGACGCTCCGCAATAGCTATCTCTGGCCAGAGTGTAAGCTATCGTGCTCGGGCTTCATGGCACCGGGGTATGGTGCGTCATAACGATGCTTCTAGGATTCCAGGCGACTATCCTAGAATACTTTCAGCCTGTCTCCTTAACCTGGGGCTCTGAGGAGGTCGACCATGTTTTCCCTAGCTTGACTACAGATAGGGATGCTGGGGGACGGGGGACTAGGTAATGGTACCCTGGCTACCGGCAATCCCAACAAGGGGGCGCTGGGAACAGGGGGGAGACTGGCCATGATACCCTGGGCTACCCCAAAAGAAGGCCTGCTGGGGGACGGGGGACTGACCAGGACACTCTGTGCTACCGGTAACCCCAAGAAGGGGTGCTGGGGGACGGGGGACCGACCATGATACCCGGTGTAACCAGTAATCCCTACGAAGAAAGGTGTCAAGTCAAGAAAGACCCGAAAAACGCCTGTCGGTTGGGGTTCCGCATCTGAGGAACACAACGTGACAATTAAGGCATCGCGAGTGCCCCACAAGGCCCGAGTACAATGGTCCAGCAGGACTGAGTGCTCGTATCGCTCCACTAAACCAAACCAAACCAACCAACCAAACTAGTAGTCTTCGTTTCATATTTCCGGCAGTGTACGTAATAATTTTTAACGCAACTGGTTCACTGATAAGAGAAATTCATAAAAATTCAAAACAATGCAGCGTAGGTAGTAATGATTAACGGTTGTCATTGCAGTCAGGGGAAATAATCCTGTGACTGCAAAAAATCGTTATCGCTGACTGATTGACGTACGAGAAAATTAAATCTTCCTAACACCGCTGTACCGCTGAATTGGCAAACTGATATGAGTGGTCGATTGAATTATTCAACGTACGCAATCTCTATTATTAGTTCTAATTGCAGTCAAGGGAAATAATCCTGTGACTGCAACTTTTAGATGTTCTAGTACTCGTCTTCTCTCGATGGTTCTGACAGTGTACACAATAATTATTGACGCAACTGATAACACTGATAACACTGATAACAAAAATTCATAAAGTTTTAACAACAGTGTTGCGTAGGCCGTAATGATTAGCGGATGTCTTTGCATTCAGGGGAAATAATACTGTGACTGCAAGGAATCGTTTTCGCTCAGTGATTAACGTACGAGAAAATTGAATCATTCTAACACTGCTCTATCGCTGATTTGGCAAGCTGATATGAGTGTTTGATTGAATTATTCGACGTACGCAATCCCTATTATTAGTTCTAATTGCAGTCAGGGGAAGTAATCCTGTGGCTATAAGGTTTAGATGTTCTACTACTCGTCTTCTTTCGATGGTTCTGACAGTGTACACAATAATTGTTGACGCTACTGATTCACTGACAACAGAAATTCATAATGTTTTAACAATAGTGTTGCGTAGGCCGTAATGATTAATGAATGTCTTTGCATTCAAGAGAAATAATCCTGTGACTGCAAGGAATCGTTATTGCTGACTGATTGACGTACGAGAAAATTGAATCTTTTTAACACTACTGTTTCACTGATTTGGCAAGCTGATGTGAATGGCCGATCGAATTATTCGACGTACGCAATCCCTAGCATTAGTCCTAATTGCAGACAGGGGAAATAAACCTGTGACTGCAAGATACCTTGACAGATAAATTCAAGATCTGTTTTGAAGGTCCCGTGAATGCATCGTTACATCTACGGGTCACCCGTCTCGCAAACGTGTCGATTGCCTGTGAATCAGACGGGGCCACTTGATTGCCAGTCTTACCGGCCAACAACTCCCGTGTCTCCACGCCCCGTGCTGTTATGAATATCCACGGGTTGCCCGTGCCATTACGCGCATCCACGGCGACCCGTACTTGTAATGGTTCACCCGTCCCTAATACAAGTCGCTACCCGTGCTTCTAGTGATTCGCCGACTCGGTCACCCGTGACACCCCGGTGTATCCACGGGCGTGCCTAGGGATTTTTTTGTATTCACGGGTCATGCCGTGTCTCGAGATACATCCACGGGCTTCGCGAGTCAATTACTGACAGTCCCCGTGTATGTATCTGCGTCCACGGGTACCCGTGTCTCACCCGTGCGGCGTGCGAATAGCAACACCGTTTTTTCTCCCTTCCTCAATCCGTAGATGGTGCAGTAGCAACTTGCTATCGAAGTCAATCGGCCAATTAACACACCCATCGGGATCGATCCTGCCCGACTATACGTGCGTCTTGTCCCTGGACTGTTCGTCCGACCAGAATGGATAGGAGTCCCGGAAGGAATACTCCGGGAATGGTTCACCTTAATACCACGACAAGGACAGACCGTCGAATTAGGTGGAACGATCTATCGACTCGTGCAAAACATCTTATTACCTAAGGGTCAAGACTTCAGCACCGTAGTTACCATAGGGAGAACTGGGTCTAAAATAATCAGTTCGAACGAGAACGAGAACGAGAACGAGAACGAGAACGAGAACGAGAACGAGAACGAGAACGAGAACGAGAACGAGAACGAGAACGAGAACGAGAACGAGAACGAGAACGAGAACGAGAACGAGAACGAGAACGAGAACGAGAACGAGAACGAGAACGAGAACGAGAACGAGAACGAGAACGAGAACGAGAACGAGAACGAGAACGAGAACGAGAACGAGAACGAGAACGAGAACGAGAACGAGAACGAGAACGAGAACGAGAACGAGAACGAGAACGAGAACGAGAACGAGAACGAGAACGAGAACGAGAACGAGAACGAGAACGAGAACGAGAACGAGAACGAGAACGAGAACGAGAACGAGAACGAGAACGAGAACGAGAACGAGAACGAGAACGAGAACGAGAACGAGAACGAGAACGAGAACGAGAACGAGAACGAGAACGAGAACGAGAACGAGAACGAGAACGAGAACGAGAACGAGAACGAGAACGAGAACGAGAACGAGAACGAGAACGAGAACGAGAACGAGAACGAGAACGAGAACGAGAACGAGAACGAGAACGAGAACGAGAACGAGAACGAGAACGAGAACGAGAACGAGAACGAGAACGAGAACGAGAACGAGAACGAGAACGAGAACGAGAACGAGAACGAGAACGAGAACGAGAACGAGAACGAGAACGAGAACGAGAACGAGAACGAGAACGAGAACGAGAACGAGAACGAGAACGAGAACGAGAACGAGAACGAGAACGAGAACGAGAACGAGAACGAGAACGAGAACGAGAACGAGAACGAGAACGAGAACGAGAACGAGAACGAGAACGAGAACGAGAACGAGAACGAGAACGAGAACGAGAACGAGAACGAGAACGAGAACGAGAACGAGAACGAGAACGAGAACGAGAACGAGAACGAGAACGAGAACGAGAACGAGAACGAGAACGAGAACGAGAACGAGAACGAGAACGAGAACGAGAACGAGAACGAGAACGAGAACGAGAACGAGAACGAGAACGAGAACGAGAACGAGAACGAGAACGAGAACGAGAACGAGAACGAGAACGAGAACGAGAACGAGAACGAGAACGAGAACGAGAACGAGAACGAGAACGAGAACGAGAACGAGAACGAGAACGAGAACGAGAACGAGAACGAGAACGAGAACGAGAACGAGAACGAGAACGAGAACGAGAACGAGAACGAGAACGAGAACGAGAACGAGAACGAGAACGAGAACGAGAACGAGAACGAGAACGAGAACGAGAACGAGAACGAGAACGAGAACGAGAACGAGAACGAGAACGAGAACGAGAACGAGAACGAGAACGAGAACGAGAACGAGAACGAGAACGAGAACGAGAACGAGAACGAGAACGAGAACGAGAACGAGAACGAGAACGAGAACGAGAACGAGAACGAGAACGAGAACGAGAACGAGAACGAGAACGAGAACGAGAACGAGAACGAGAACGAGAACGAGAACGAGAACGAGAACGAGAACGAGAACGAGAACGAGAACGAGAACGAGAACGAGAACGAGAACGAGAACGAGAACGAGAACGAGAACGAGAACGAGAACGAGAACGAGAACGAGAACGAGAACGAGAACGAGAACGAGAACGAGAACGAGAACGAGAACGAGAACGAGAACGAGAACGAGAACGAGAACGAGAACGAGAACGAGAACGAGAACGAGAACGAGAACGAGAACGAGAACGAGAACGAGAACGAGAACGAGAACGAGAACGAGAACGAGAACGAGAACGAGAACGAGAACGAGAACGAGAACGAGAACGAGAACGAGAACGAGAACGAGAACGAGAACGAGAACGAGAACGAGAACGAGAACGAGAACGAGAACGAGAACGAGAACGAGAACGAGAACGAGAACGAGAACGAGAACGAGAACGAGAACGAGAACGAGAACGAGAACGAGAACGAGAACGAGAACGAGAACGAGAACGAGAACGAGAACGAGAACGAGAACGAGAACGAGAACGAGAACGAGAACGAGAACGAGAACGAGAACGAGAACGAGAACGAGAACGAGAACGAGAACGAGAACGAGAACGAGAACGAGAACGAGAACGAGAACGAGAACGAGAACGAGAACGAGAACGAGAACGAGAACGAGAACGAGAACGAGAACGAGAACGAGAACGAGAACGAGAACGAGAACGAGAACGAGAACGAGAACGAGAACGAGAACGAGAACGAGAACGAGAACGAGAACGAGAACGAGAACGAGAACGAGAACGAGAACGAGAACGAGAACGAGAACGAGAACGAGAACGAGAACGAGAACGAGAACGAGAACGAGAACGAGAACGAGAACGAGAACGAGAACGAGAACGAGAACGAGAACGAGAACGAGAACGAGAACGAGAACGAGAACGAGAACGAGAACGAGAACGAGAACGAGAACGAGAACGAGAACGAGAACGAGAACGAGAACGAGAACGAGAACGAGAACGAGAACGAGAACGAGAACGAGAACGAGAACGAGAACGAGAACGAGAACGAGAACGAGAACGAGAACGAGAACGAGAACGAGAACGAGAACGAGAACGAGAACGAGAACGAGAACGAGAACGAGAACGAGAACGAGAACGAGAACGAGAACGAGAACGAGAACGAGAACGAGAACGAGAACGAGAACGAGAACGAGAACGAGAACGAGAACGAGAACGAGAACGAGAACGAGAACGAGAACGAGAACGAGAACGAGAACGAGAACGAGAACGAGAACGAGAACGAGAACGAGAACGAGAACGAGAACGAGAACGAGAACGAGAACGAGAACGAGAACGAGAACGAGAACGAGAACGAGAACGAGAACGAGAACGAGAACGAGAACGAGAACGAGAACGAGAACGAGAACGAGAACGAGAACGAGAACGAGAACGAGAACGAGAACGAGAACGAGAACGAGAACGAGAACGAGAACGAGAACGAGAACGAGAACGAGAACGAGAACGAGAACGAGAACGAGAACGAGAACGAGAACGAGAACGAGAACGAGAACGAGAACGAGAACGAGAACGAGAACGAGAACGAGAACGAGAACGAGAACGAGAACGAGAACGAGAACGAGAACGAGAACGAGAACGAGAACGAGAACGAGAACGAGAACGAGAACGAGAACGAGAACGAGAACGAGAACGAGAACGAGAACGAGAACGAGAACGAGAACGAGAACGAGAACGAGAACGAGAACGAGAACGAGAACGAGAACGAGAACGAGAACGAGAACGAGAACGAGAACGAGAACGAGAACGAGAACGAGAACGAGAACGAGAACGAGAACGAGAACGAGAACGAGAACGAGAACGAGAACGAGAACGAGAACGAGAACGAGAACGAGAACGAGAACGAGAACGAGAACGAGAACGAGAACGAGAACGAGAACGAGAACGAGAACGAGAACGAGAACGAGAACGAGAACGAGAACGAGAACGAGAACGAGAACGAGAACGAGAACGAGAACGAGAACGAGAACGAGAACGAGAACGAGAACGAGAACGAGAACGAGAACGAGAACGAGAACGAGAACGAGAACGAGAACGAGAACGAGAACGAGAACGAGAACGAGAACGAGAACGAGAACGAGAACGAGAACGAGAACGAGAACGAGAACGAGAACGAGAACGAGAACGAGAACGAGAACGAGAACGAGAACGAGAACGAGAACGAGAACGAGAACGAGAACGAGAACGAGAACGAGAACGAGAACGAGAACGAGAACGAGAACGAGAACGAGAACGAGAACGAGAACGAGAACGAGAACGAGAACGAGAACGAGAACGAGAACGAGAACGAGAACGAGAACGAGAACGAGAACGAGAACGAGAACGAGAACGAGAACGAGAACGAGAACGAGAACGAGAACGAGAACGAGAACGAGAACGAGAACGAGAACGAGAACGAGAACGAGAACGAGAACGAGAACGAGAACGAGAACGAGAACGAGAACGAGAACGAGAACGAGAACGAGAACGAGAACGAGAACGAGAACGAGAACGAGAACGAGAACGAGAACGAGAACGAGAACGAGAACGAGAACGAGAACGAGAACGAGAACGAGAACGAGAACGAGAACGAGAACGAGAACGAGAACGAGAACGAGAACGAGAACGAGAACGAGAACGAGAACGAGAACGAGAACGAGAACGAGAACGAGAACGAGAACGAGAACGAGAACGAGAACGAGAACGAGAACGAGAACGAGAACGAGAACGAGAACGAGAACGAGAACGAGAACGAGAACGAGAACGAGAACGAGAACGAGAACGAGAACGAGAACGAGAACGAGACAGCACATTTGCTGTTGCATTCACCATTGAGAATCGAATCGTCAGCTCACCTCAACCACAACCTGTGTGTATATCATTAGCATATCGGCAAATGCCGAAGGAATAACGACTTACCGCTTCTATTAAGGACAAACTCGAATAATAATTATTATTTTTAGCGTAAACTTATTATGATGCGGGTAAAAATAATTAAAATACCCAGGGAAGCTTAATGCCCGTAGAGATAAAAACTTATTATTCACGAAAGCCTTGCTAAAGATTATTACCAAAAAAATATAAAGAGTAGAATAATTTTATGACCTTTGTTATACTTAGTTTAGTTTAATTAAAATTCTTGCCCGGGAAAATACTTCTATATATTGTAACAGGAGCAACTGCTCGTACAATAATTTCCAGTATTTGCGCACCTCCTTAAGAGGACGGGCACTCAAACGGAAGGATTCGTGGACTCGAGCGGCTAGGAATTATGGGCTGGTGTGTCAGAGACGTTTTTGATGTGAACGAAAATACTTTTTATTGGTAAAGTGACAAGCTCTTGTGTGATTACAAGTATTTCGATTCCCGCAATTAATCCGTGTTCTTTATTCTCGTTCGAAATATTGCTTCAAATCGGTAACAAAATGGGTTATTCGTATATTTCGGTCTGATTTCTCTTTTATGAAATAATTTAATTTTCTTGAAGTCGGAATATTTTTATCGACAGGATTTATTCGCGTGTAATCGTACGGCGCATGCGTCGGCCGCTCCTCGATCGTCGCTGAATCCAGCTGTCCGTCGTGCTCGACCGTACTTGCGATGACGTCACGCCTCGGCGATCGACGGTGACAGCTCGCTCACCTCGCGATTTGTAATTGGTGTTATTTTGATAATTCGACGGTTTTACCTCGGTTTGACGGTATCGGTCCCTTCAGGGAAAGTGAAGGAAGCCCTGGAGGTGCGTTTTTCACGTCCTTGGTGTTGTCAAATTATTTATTCCGTCACTTGCCACTTATCTGACCGGTCACCTTGGTCACTTTACCGATTATCTCCAGTCGTTGCACAAATGTATACGTTCAAACTTGGCACGGAATTTCGATGTGTCACGAATGTTACGCGTCAATGTCACAAATTGTATGAATCCTCGGCACGAATGTCACAAGTCCAGCGTGGCTAATTTTAATAAGACCCGCGTTTCACACTTTTTCTAAACTCGAACTTTGCACGAAAATTTATAAGTCCTTTTTCGGCACGAATTTTAGAAGTTCACAAGTCCAAGGCTCTCAAAGTTTTAGAAGTCCGAATCGGCACAGAAATTTATAAGTCCACAGTAGCACAATTTTTTATAAGTCCTTTTTGGCACTGTTTCACTTTGGTCACTTTTAACTCACTGTTACTTTTCACTTTCACTGTTCACTTTTCACTGTTAGTCCTTGGAGAGCTGGCCGATGGTAAAGTAGATCGTTGAACTGATTGACTGCCGAAATCGCCGTCTTTTATACCCCGATTTCGGACTCCCACTCCGTCGGTTTGGCAGATTTCTGGCGGACTCGCGTCTGCGTGCGGTCGCCCGATTATTAATTTTCTGATTGGCTAGGGGCCTTGTTCCTTCTCTGCCCTCCAATCCCGGGTCGGTAAGATAGTGACGATTATCCGGTCTTATCCGTTGCGCAAATAGTGTGCTCGGTCGGTGCCGTGTGCAACGGGAGTGTCGTCATATTTGTCCAATCGGTGTGGCCAATTTTCCCTCGCTTTCGCTTTTCTTCGTCCTTGAGCGAGCCTTCGGCGCAATTCCGCTGGCAGCGCCGCTGTGCTTCCGAATCCTCGCAGTTCTTAGTCTTTGCGCGTGCGCGCCGCTCGGCATCGATCGAGCTGCCGCTCGATCCCGTCGGATGGCGCCACTTGTGCCTCCGCGGGCCTGCCGACTAGCTCTGTTCCGGCTGTCCGTGTCTCGCGGGCTCTCGCGGTGTGACGTCACCGGGGCCACACGAGCGCTTTTGCTGGAGGGTTTATGTAGGGGAGTTACAATATAGAAAAGAGATCCGAACCAATAAGAGTAAAATTAATGCTCATATACATACTTATCAGGGAAAATGGACATATTTTGAATCCAGAACCTTGTACAATCATTGAGTTTCACTGGCACAAACACATGGTCAATATTCATGAATCGGATTGTCGGCGAGGAAAGGTGAATTTAAGTTAGAACGATCGTTAGGCTTCTCCTAACTATCGTCTTAAGGGGGGAGGTGTTACGTCCCGCCGTAACTTTAATTTCGACAAATATTCCTTTCCTCCCATTTCACAGGGATGTCATAATAAAATTAAGAGTGATAATTTGCTGTGAGCAATAGACTATATCCCAGGGAAAAATAATTATGTTGGAATAATCAAACAATATAATTAACGTAAAAACCCAATTAATTGGGATACCTCGTTAAAAACAGTTATAGATACAATCCATGACGGGTGAGCGTGGCCGAGTGGTCTCGGCGTGCGCTTCACACGCAGTAGGCCCGGGTTCGATTCCCGGCAAGCACCAAGAATTTTCTGTGGTGTTTTTATCTGCGAAAAAGTGGTTCGGAACCCACTATAATAGTAGGTCCAGAGGAAAGGACCAGCGCCTCGGTATGGGAAACCGAAAGACTGGGAAAAGGTGTCGCGGGTTCGATTCCCGAGACTGAAGGCCCGTAGGTGAAAGGAAAACGGACGGGGACATAGCTCCGGAGATAGGACGTACGAACTACGACTATATCCGTATGTCCGGGATTACTGACACCTGACGGGGCGCGACGAAGCTCCGGGCCCAAGAATCGAACCGGCGACCGCGGATAAGGAAGGAGGAGGAAGAAAGTGAAGGAGCCCGTAACCCTTAAGGGATCGGTGTAACACACAATACCCAATACCCAATAAAATCCATGACAAGGGAAACTGCGGATAGAAGCGATAAACTGCTTTCGACACGCACCCCATCTGCGTAAGCAACGGTCATTCCATTACAGGAACTGAATAATGAATCGAGTTATCGACTACCACCTCTAGATCTTGCGATCCGGACAATTACCACAGCGCAAGGTAGTCCTGCGTTTAAGCTAAATGCCGCTAGATGGGCCGTCATAAAAATGCGGAAGATAGGTTACCCCGCGCGCAAGAGGTATCCCTAGCATACCAACAATTCGGGCCTAGGCCGTACGGGCGATGCCCTACGCAACTCCCCGACGATATGAATCATGCAATTAAGCAAAAGATCATTCTTTTCTTTAACGATAACTAATTTCAATTACGGGTTATATTTCAAATTCACCTCAATCCGTCGATTTGTGTAATTATCTGTTGAACATTCTAATTAATTCCGTAAATGTGCAAATTATAGACAAGGTTCTTGGATCGAGCCGTATCCTCACTATGACACTAGGAAATATTGAAGGAGAGGTAGCTCGAAGAATCACTAAATATCTTAAATAATAGCATGCGAAATAACTTGTCATTTTACACGTGAATATAACTCTCTGAGGCACCTCTCATAAACGGTTATAAAGTGAAGCGAAGATTTGACCAGAATTACGTCATCCCGTAGACCGTAGCTGTATCAGATATGCCACGGAATGATTACGGCGGCATAAACCCCTCAAAGAACTGCGTTACACCTTACCAATTGGGTAAAAATTATCGATATCTACAAATACAAGAGGATATTCTACATCTCAGGAAATCATAATATTGCCAAAATTTATAATACTTAGGGCATCATTAATTAAGTAACAATAAGAATACGAGCAGATAGAGTACCCGAAGCGCGGGCACAATCGACTCCGACCGCATTAGCATAATCTCAAGGGCAATAGGGGAGGCTTTCGATTCTCGGAAACCCCCCACGGAAGATCCACAGAAAATATCCATGCTGGATCGTACCGAGAATATACCTTTAGGATGACGCAGTCTCCATGCCAGTACAACGACTGGACGAATGTTCTGGAAAAACGGATACAGTGAAGTATCATATGATATCTACCTGGGAGTTGTGAGAGGGAGACAGCCTGATCCCAAGAGGAACAAAGTAATTCGGTTGAGGAAAAGATTCGAGAGGACTTTATAACCCCTTAATTTGTGAACATATTTTACAACATTGTGTTTAATATTTATAATTTGGAAACCTCAAAATGATAATCAATTTCGCGATAGAATTTCTCTCCCGAATCTTTCCGACAGATCTTAACGTAAATTAAGTAATAAAAATGATAAGCAGACCAAAAGCCTTAATGAGTGAAGTTAAAATTAATTGTATCCGCATTAATTGTATCCGCAAACACTCAAGTAGGAATCCGCCAGGGATTTCTATTTGAGTGTTTAGGCTAGTCGAAAAGATTATTTTAAATACGCAATGAAATATAAAGCAATGACTAGTAACAATTAAGTTAACGAACGATCAAGATATCAATAGTTAACAAAAGACCAAAGAATATATAAAAAATGTTTTCTTAAACTGAAAGGAACAAGATAGCAATACGCTACTGAATTAGGGGAAGTGGACACACGTACAGAATGTGAGGAAAGGGTTGACTTTCAGCCCCCCGCCACGCATATTCGATATATAAGGGGCCGCGAAGACAGGCTCCGGGTTCTTCTTTCGGTCGTCTCTTTGGTACCCGAGTTACTCGCTGGTCATTTTGTCTTCTTTTAAAAAATCATTTAGTCACCTCCTTCTGAGTTCTTTCCGAGTTTTAGTCTTTCCCGAACCTATCGCGTTTCAGTCTGCCCTTTTGCATTTTTATTTGAACCAATAATAAAGAAGAGTGACGCATAGAGAGCACGGATGGGAGAGTAATAGAGTAGAGCGGGAGAAACCAAGCATCTCGGGCGCGACAAGACACGCGAGACGAACACCTGGGCGCGTAGACGGAGAGATAGATATGGTAGCGACATTAAAAGAAATAGAGAAGGTGCAGAAGATACCTCTGTAAGGGAAGAGGATAGATAGTGAGAGTCCAGAACATCGTCGCGACCCGCTCTTTACTCACCTGTGTTTTTCCCTTCTGGGGTCATCTAGTTAACACCTTTTCGTCTCTTTCGTTCGGTCGACCCATATATATATTGTCATAAGCCATCTCCTGGATATTTTTTAGACAACGGAGTCTCGATCACTCCGGTCCTGCATCATTATTTCACCGTTTTTTGGAGAGCGCACATCTCCTCATCTGTCTCCAAGTTTTACTCTGAGTAGACGTCGAAGTCAAATTTTAACCATCTTTGTACGGGAATCCATTGTATCGTTTGATCGTTCACTGCCTAATTTTTATATTTTTGAGATTCTTGTAATAATCTTGCGCTAATTTGAGTTTTGAATAAACGTGAATAATAAGATCTCCGAAACGCGTAACTAATAATCTGTGAACAGCGACCTTCCCTCGACGAAACATCTCCAACAATATCAGAGTAAGTACCATTTTATTACCTCCATTCTATTAAAAATAATCGAGTGTTCCCCAAATTCTCCTAGATTCTCTCTATATATTGATCGAAAGTGACCAACATTTACAACCCTTAAATTACAATTGAAATAACTTTGCCAACAAAATTTCACATTTAAAAACCCCACGGTTCTGCGTTAATAACTACCTAATTCATTCCGGATAAATTAATCGTGTAAATCATTCCCTAAAATTACGAAATAATTAATTCATTTAAATACCTCTTAGACATCCCGACGAATAACATTCCTAGCCCTATCCTTAGTAATTTTCCGAAAGGTTAGACTAGAAAATGGGCAGTTGCGTTTGATAATTGATGCCAGGAGTGGTAAAGGAGGGAGCAATTTCTCTTGACCAGCGCGTATCAATAGTACTCAACGTAACACTACGTTAAATCTGTGAGAAATTCGAAATCCCGCAGTTTTGACGTAACACGTTATTCGGAGATGACGCTTTATCGAGGTTTTGGCCGTGTTTTGAACCTAACCTTTCGGAAAATAATTCGGGATAGGGCCTAGAGTGTATATATTGGTTATTGGACAAATTTTATTCGCTGTTGAAAATTGAAAGTTACTGAATTTTAAGTGATGATTTTAAACTGGACAAGAAAATGCTGGTTGCTAGCTCTTTCTATCATCTGGAATACGATACACGGTTATCTCTCTCTCTTTCGCGCGTCACTCTCGACGCACGGCTCGCGACGACTCACCTACACACTCACTCACTGTTTTTCTCCCGACCTATCCTAATACTTTAACACACCATGATGAAGCTGGAATAAAATTGACCCAAACGAATATCTATTGACCACAAAAATATTTTAACCTTCTGCATTAATTTTTAAGTGCTGACAACTGTTTAATAACGAATGTTTATTGACAAATGAATTTTCGGATGAAATGAAATTTTCCTGATGAAGATGATAACTTCCAAGACTTAAGATATGATATCAATAGGTTTACCTCAGAATGAAAGATCGAATGAATCGAATGACGAATGGATTTTCAATATCGAATTGGAATGTCCTTCCCAAATTCCAGATGAATATTCGAGTCAGAATCGAATGCCGATAATCGATTTTCAGAAACGAACGTCCTTCCCAGATTTCAACGATATAGATGGATGATTGTTGATGATAAGACGATTTCCAGGTGAAATATACTCAGACTCAGTAGAATGATTCGGAAGAATATGAATGATTTATTGAACTGAATTAATTTGAATATTGATCTCAAAAGTTTATAAGTTGGTGATTCGTTAATTCTTTATCGATGACTCCGCGTACAATACAAGATTGAGGTCAGTGCCCCAGTCGCAACAAGTTGAAGAAGTCAGTAGAAGTCGACGAAGTGAATGATTTTATTTCTCTTCTCGATTTTCCATAATTTTCTGTATTTTTCCCCATTATTTATATTCTTATCATAACGATCTGACTTAATGTTTATTCTTCATGCTTGAATTTATTTTATTTATCTGAATTTATTGTTAATAATTTTCAAAATACAATGCCAATCCCGTGAATCCGTCCCTTAAACTTCATTTTCCATATATTTCTTTAATTATTCTTTCATCTATGATCCTCCTGGACTGTAACGATGATCTATTATTCATCGATATTCACTGTCCAGGAGGTCCTACACTCATTACGTCTGACGGCCGCACTTGACATCATGCCCATCGTGACACGCGCCGTACAAGCAGGCCCTATGTTCGACAAGTGTGAGGCGCGCTCTGCCGATATCCTTATCTGCATTTTTGCGCCTCAGGTTACCGACTCTCCTGCGGCTGACTTGCCTTGTACACTCGCCTCTGCACATCAATCTATCTTTCCTAAAGGCGAATTATTTTTACCAATGGATAATTTTTCCATTTGGTATATTATTTATTTATCGAAACTTTGAGTTCGATAAATTAAATGACGATAATTTCCTAATGTTTATTTTTTTACGATTTGGTAAATTCCGAATATTTTAATTAATTTTTCATTGGAATTTCTGGAAAAATTCGCAGGACGTAACAACATACGAAAAACGGGTCCTGTAACAAAAAAATAAAACACAAGAAGATTAGAATATGAAAAAAACAATATGATGAATAAAAGGAGAACAACAGGAGTTACTTACGATCGCAGGACAGCGGGGTGCGCGGAGGAGACGCGGCCTCAGTGTCCGAATCGTCGGAGTCCGTTGGCCCCCGTCGCTTAACCCCCCCGCGGTCAGAATCCTGGTGCAAATCCTCACTGGAAAATTTGAAAAAAAACATCATTAATTATCAAACCAACTAGGGAAGATAAAAAGAAAATAAATGAAAAAAAATACTTACTCGTCAGGGACGTCAGTCCAGGTCCACAACTGGTACCGCTGCGTGGTAGCGGTCCGCTTCCTCTTTCCCCTCTTTGCCGCCTCCTCCATCCGTTTTAAAATTTGCGCCGCGAAGCGCGCCTCTTCTTCTGGGTCATCCCAAGACTCGGCTTGATCGCCGAAAACGTTGGGCGCCGGGACGACCGGAGGGGCCACGAAGGCCCGACCACCCCTCACTCCCAAGTCGGCCAACAAAGCCGCCAGGCCAGAAGCCGCGTTCTCGAGAGATCGTCTAAAAAAAAAGAACACACAAAACGAATTAGATAAAAGAGTACTATGAATGAAGCCGACAATTCTGAAACCTACCCAGCCATATTTGTCCTTTTACGGGAAAAGAATTCGAAAAGTGTGGAAAAACTTGTTCAGAAGTTGAACAGAAAATGAGAAAGACGTAAGACTCACCTTCGCACGAAGGATTGGCAGGCCGCCTCAAGGAAGGGATGGCTACCCTTCCTTCTTCTGGAGAACCCATCAGAGAACGAGGGCGGATCCTCCGTACTCCCAGGTTCCTCTGTTTCCTCGTCCCCCTCCGCATCCCAATTTTCTTCGGGATCCTCCGGGAACGGGTCCATCCTGAACAAGGCCCGAAGGGCCATGTCATCGGGCTCCGAAGTATTCCAACTAGAAAAAAAAAGAGAGAAAGTCAGAAAAAAAATCAAAAATGAAAAAAGAGAGGAATAAACAATTATCGCGACACTTACACTTCCTGCCGATCGAAGCGCCGATCTTCCCTGGCCCCTTGAATATAGCGCCGCATCTCGGCGATCCACGGTGGAATCAAGACCCGACAACCCCGGGACAGATCAAGCGAAATCATCGCCCATCCGAAGTCTACCACCTCATTCGTGCACTCACGAAGCTGCTCCATGGCGAAAGATTTTTTTTTTATTTTTACCGTGTTTGGGAAAATTCGAAACTGAAGAACATAACGACCGGGTTCAAGTATTTAAAGACCAAACCCTTCCCCATACGCAAATCCAGGAAGTTGGAACGACCAATAGCCAGTAGTCAAAAAGAAATTCTCACTCCCCCACACCAATAAGCATACGAGACGAGTAAAAGATGTAAAGTTAGGAACACGTGAGAGAAAGGCGTAAAGGCTTCCCCCACGAACAGTCCCAAGTAGCAGGTTTTATCTAGGAAAAGCTTTAAAGTATTTTTAATTTTGTACAAAGAAAGAAAGAAGTACATAAATATTCTAGGATTAGAAAAATTATAATAAGTCTTTTTTTATCAAAAAAAGAAAAAAAAAAAAGAAAAGAAAAAATGAGGGTTTTAATCTTAAAGGAAAATTACAAACAGCGAAAGGATTCGGCAAATAAACCTGTAAATAAAACAAGAATAGCTTTAAAAATCCCGATCTTACCAAAAAAATGGGTGAGGAATACGAACCACAGCCACTGTAAAAAGGGACGGGGACGGACGGGCTGTACCCCCGCATTAACCGGCTCGTGCCGAGGAGCTACGGGCTCCTCAGTATCCATTTCAAACAGGCGGCGCAGGTCAAAAATATCCTCGTATTGGAAGTCCCAGCTGAAAAAAAAGAAAGAACCCAAGACAGTACAACACAGTAACAACAGAGACACGCATAGAATTCAAACAATTAAACCAATAATATACTTACATCATGTCATTTAACATTCGACGAATATAACGAACTCGACGAACACCACGTTGCACTTCAATAATAATCGCACCTCTCACTGGGGGATGACGATCTAACAACCTTTGCAAGGCAGGAGTCATCGGTTCACGGGTACGAACCATTTTTATTTTTTTGTTCAGAAAGTATCGCACGTGAATGAAAGAAAACGAGTAATGTATATTCCACCTTACCGCCAGTTCTATAGATACAAAAAGGAGAGAGAAAGAGAGAAAAGGGCCTACGAAGGGCCCATGTATAGGCGTTACCCATTCTCTCCCGCGTCACGTACGCAAGTTATTTCCCGCCCACATGAGACTCATGCAATAGTCAGAAACTGATACTCCATGAGTAAATGACAATCATTCAATTTACTAACAAATATAAACTGAATAACATTACAGATGAAGAAATTCCGATTAATATGGGGATTCTTCGTACTCCAACCATTTCCCCAAATACGCCCCACGGAGGGATTAATCGGATATGATTTCACCGGCGCAACACTGAATATCACAACCGTTTCGCTACTAGAAGTTGGAAGCTGTGACATCCCTCGTCAGGAAATCGATATGAGATCGGTGCACATACAATTACTCCAGATCAATCAATACGCATCAGTATACGTAAGGCAATGCAAAGTTGAGATCCATCGAGTAATCCGTCGATGTGGAATGTGGTCACATGGAATGGATGTCCCTAACGGGGAGAATTCATCTGTGGACAGCATTTCTCGCGACGTTTGCAATGTATACAGATATGGAAGTATTAAAATCGGGCAAACAGAAGTAAACGGAATAGAATCTAATAGCACGACCAGTCGACCGATCTCGATAGCCGGAACGATAACTCAGAATTCAGAATGTGAGGGCGTGTATTATTCCGATCCGTACGGTAATTGGGAAAGGGTATACGTAATGGGAACCGTGAAAATAATCCTCCGCGATTATATGGCCGACGTAGATGTAGAGACCAACAAGTACATTTACGTTCAGGTACAAAATGCGATCTCAATGAGGGCCGCTGCGTAGACATAGATGGAAGAGATACGTATTGGGACCCTTTTCCCGAGGATAGCTGCAACAGTAAGCGCTACGGGCTACTTTACGAGGGAAAGGCTACTCGCTCGACAGACCGGAATACCAAATTCAAGCAAACCGTTTACTCACTACTCCAAGGCGAAGTGATTTTTGCACTAACCCTTCGAGATCGATCAGACATTTGCGGATTTACTTTAATTCGCACCGAACATCCGAAACTCCTAATTGTAGAAATACAAAAGGGTAACCCTTTTATCAAGAGGGACGCTCTGTCAATTGCAAATCTCGACTTATTCGCGTACGTAAATTCTAAATTTGTGTACGTGGAAAAATACATCAGCAAACAAATCACGCGAATGTATAACGACATCTTAATCCAACGATGCAACCTCGAAAGACAGGTACTAGAAAACACAATCGGTCTTGCAAAACAAACACCTGACGAATTTGCATATAATATCATGAAAGGCCCCGGATATATGGCCGCACTAGCAGGAGAAGTAGCTCATACCGTAAAATGTATCGCGAAAGAAGTCAGGATTAGAGAAACAAAGGAGTATTACACACAGTTACCCGTCGAGACAGGAAACCACTCATACTGCCTAACCCCTCGCATACACATTCTCAAAAGAACAGAAACGCAGGTAATCTGTAACAATTTAGTACCATCCATGTATAAGATAGACGGCGAATGGTATTCGTTAGAACCCCGACCCGTTCGCGGTATGGCACCGACCACCCTCCAACCATTGACAGAACAGACATGGTCTTATCTTAATCCACAGAGCCTTGCGACTAGCGGAATATATACGCAAAAAGATTTAGATGATTTGCGAGACCACATTATGTTCCCCGCAGAAAGACCTGCCATTCTCAACTCAGTAGCCAGGGGAATAGCCGGCCAGCCCACGATAACGCAGGGTGGTACAATTGCAAATTTGATAGACGAACAAGCAATTAATAAAATTATCGAGAGCTCAGGGGAAAAATCGTGGGGATATTTTTCAACCTTTGGGACAGTCAGTGCAGGATTGATCGGAATAGTTATGTTCATCAGGGGAATTAAATTAATCATCGACACTATAATACACGGTTACGCTTTACACACAATCTACGGATGGTCCTTATATCTCGTTGGAGCCATCTGGGACTCCGTAACCTACCTGTTGTTGCATCTCAACAAGCGACCCCCCAAGAGAGATGGCGAGAATAACGGAGATGGAAAAACAAGTGAGAAGCCGCTGCTTCCGCAAGAAGCGCCGCACGGTCAGTCGGGCCTCGCCACTATTAACCATTTTACCAGCGTCCCAGTCGAACCACTACAATTCGGCTTCGACTCCCGAATTTACGACCTACAGCAAACCCTTGGCTGCGGGGATAATCAACCAGGTTCAAGTATTCCTGTCAGGACATACCAAAGCTCAACACTACCTGCACATTTACACCCCGCGTATCGACCAGAATCCGATGCACCATCTGCACATTATATTTGGCCTAAAGAAAGATCGATCCGAAGCACCGCGAGTATATACAAAACTCCCCGCCCTTGTAACAGGGTATAGTGCTCATCACCTACGGAGGAGATATTAGAAATAAAAGAAATATTTCCAACCGCCACAGGAGAAAATACATCATCAACATCCGAAATCATTTACAAAACACCCCTGAGTAATAATAAAGAACCTAATTCAGCAACAATCGAACAGACGATAAAAACAAAACAAATAGCTCCAGCCTCTCTGGAAGAAAGATCTGATCGTTCACCTCCAATCGCGGCCGTACGAACCCAGGATCCCGAACAAAAGGCTGGTCGAACCCGCGAGATCTATTCCACTATTATGGAAATCGAAGGCAAAATGTCCACCGTCGAAGGAATAAAAAAATCTGATAAGGAAAATAACCCACAAGGTCTGTATCCAACTCTCGAGAAAGCAAAAAAGGGCACTATTAACCTTTCTTCCCCCGAACAAAACAAAATGTTCTTGTCACTGGAGAAACGAATCCATAACTAATGGCCCCGAGGGATAAAAACCCCGATGTATAGACCATGGCTAACACAAGATCCTCTGTAACTACTTATAAAATAACTCTCGAACAAAATTTAACAAGGAAGCTACTTTTACTACTAATAAAGGTCCTGAAAACTAAAGGTACAAACATCCATCACTGTATTAATATGAAATTTCAACCCACAAACAGCAGGCAACATGTCTTAATGCCTACACGCAGTAGAAACAACCCCCCCACGGTGGAGGAGAACTCCCAGAAACACCAGCCCATCCGAGCATTTACCAATACGAATACACACCAAGGTAATCCCTTGCCTCGTCCCAGGCGCAACCAGGCTCTATTGCTACTGGAAGATCGCCATGTACATCGACCTCGCTCAGAGGAACATCGAACTCTACGTTCCTCCTGAATGGAGGTGTTTGACTCCTGAAACACTAGAAAATCGGATCGGCCAATTGCGCGACAACCGGTACGACGATATTGTGTTGGGACGGACAACGTATCATTGGGCTATCGACTTACTTTTACCATGACGCCAGCAGTATACTACGGTCCCAATACACGGAAGAAACGGATGGCCAAACTTTTTGGAACCCATCCAATATTGAAATTCGCCCCGGGTCAATTATGTAACACATCATTTGCCCATTAAGATCAATCGAACTCCGCTTCTACCTTCATTAGGCATGGGAAGAGTAGTTTGTTATTGGCAGATGAGGTTGCCACGCACAGCGCAATCAAGACGATACGTGTGGGTACCCCCGGAGTGGAAGAGGCTCACCGATAAGAACCGAAGAATGTGGGCCCGTAGGCTGGGCGCTAATCCAAACGTACCCATTTTGCTTGGGGGAACGCAATACTATTGGAGGGGGGACACGATCATCCTCATGGACAAAACCCCAGCAGCATCGAATATTTGGGTGAAGGAAGATATGACGAAACAGAATCGTCTGAAGACGAGGCACCTGCCGAAACACCACCCACGGTACCTCGCGCGCCGACTCCAGGTAACCAGAATTCACCAAAAAGGGAGCCAGGACCCTCCCGAATGCTAAACACGTTCATCAACCAATACGACGACCCCATACCCTCTCCGGGTATCCTCAATGGCATCATCGGGATGGATAATGATTCAGATTATGTATTACCAGTGGGGATTCTCGAAACCCTGGTCTAAGAAAGTATGAAAGCCATTTTTATCTCACTCTCCCGGGAACACGCGGGAAATAACTTCATGAAAAACAGAACATGGTTTTGGGTTAATAGGATATATATATATATATATATATATATATATATATATATATATATATATACAGGGTGTAAGGTAACTATTGTACGATCGGCAAATGGTAGATAGCTGACATTGTGCTGAACAAAAAAGTCCTTTGGCGAAATTTGATCAGAGCAAAAATGAGTGAGTTATTAGCGTTTATAGGTTGACCAATCACAGCGCAGCGAAAGTAGGTCACAGCGACAGCGTTTCGACGCCTCGAACAATAGCGAACTTCATTGGACTTCGCGGCAGAGTGTTAAAAAAAATCGACGAGCGATAGTAAATTCGGGTGATATTATCATCAGACTGGCTTTTTGTTTTAATAAAATGAGTACCAGGATATGTTTTCTTTTTTCGACCCGATCGTCGAAGATATTGCAAAGAGGGGATTATGTCCAACCTGGACGATGATGTCCAAGTTCGACATCGTTGTCCAGGTCTCAGCAGACTATTAGTCGAGGTTGTTCAACCATGGCTACGTGGCTTTTCGCGCCCCAGTCGAAAATGTTGCCGCGAGGCATTATGTCGAACCTGGACGATGCTCGCGATGTCCAGGTGAGTTCTTGAGGTCGAGCGACATTCGCTACGTGGCTATTCCCGCCCCGGTCGTCGAGAATGTTGCCGCGGGGCATTATGTAGAATCTGGCCGATGCCCGCAGTGTCCAGGTCTCACTAGGTGAGTTCTAGAGGTCGAGCGACATTGGCTCCGTGGCTTTTCGTGCCCCGGTCGTCAAAAATATTGCCGCGAGGCATTGTGTCGAATCTGGCCGATGCACGCGGTGTCCAGGTCTCCCTACGTGAGGTCTCGAGGTCGAGCGACATTGGCTCCGTGGCTTTTTGCGCCCCGGTCGTCGAAAATATTGCCGCGAGGCATTATGTCGAAACTGGACGATGCTCGCGATGTCCAGGTATCACTACGTGAGTTCTCGAGGTCGAGCGACATTCGCTACGTGGCTTTTTGCGTCCCAGTCGTCGAAAATGTTGCCCCGAGGCATTATGTCGAACCTGGACGATGCACCCAGTGTTCAGATCTCACTAGGTGAGTTCTCGAGGTCGAGCGACATCGCTACGTGGCTTTTCGCGTCCCGGTCGTCGAAAATGTTGCCGCGAGGCATTATGTCGAACCTGGACGATGCACCCAGTGTCCAGATCTCACTAGGTGAGTTCTCGAGGTCGAGCGACATTCGCTACGTGGCTTTTTGCGTCCCGGTCGGCGAAAATGTTGCCGCGAGGGATTATGTCGAACCTGGACGATGCATCCAGTGTCCAGGTCTCACTAGGTGAGTTCTCGAGGTCGAGCGACATTCGCTACGTGGCTTTTTGCGTCCCGGTCGGCGAAAATGTTGCCGCGAGGGATTATGTCGAACCTGGACGATGCATCCAGTGTCCAGGTCTCACTAGGTGAGTTCTCGAGGTCGAGCGACATTCGCTACGTGGCTTTTTGCGTCCCGGTCGGCGAAAATGTTGCCGCGAGGGATTATGTCGAACCTGGACGATGCATCCAGTGTCCAGGTCTCACTAGGTGAGTTCTCGAGGTCGAGCGACATTCGCTACGTGGCTTTTTGCGTCCCGGTCGGCGAAAATGTTGCCGCGAGGGATTATGGCGAACCTGGACGATGCACCCAGTGTCCAGATCTCACTAGGTGAGTTTTCGAGGTCGAGCGACATTCGCTACGTGGCTTTTTGCGTCCCGGTCGTCGAAAATGTTGCCGCGAGGCATTATGTCGAATCTCGCCGCCGCTCGCGGTGTCCACGTCCAACAAGACGATTTTTCGACGGCGGGCGGCCTTGGCTACATAGCTTCTTACGTCCCGATCGTCGAAAATATCGGTATGGTGAATCACAATGACCCTACTCAATGTTGGCGGTGTCCAGATCTCACCAGACGATTTTTCGACGTCGTACGGCATTCAATCCGTAGCTTTTTACGTCATGGTCGTTGGAATAATCCCTACGGGGAATAATATCGAACCTGATCAATGCTCAGGGTTTCCAGGTCGCACTAGACGATTTCACGTCGATGGGCGATCTTTTGGCTCCGTAATATTTTAAATTTCCGTATTTGAAATCCTCCCTATTATTATTGAATATTATTGTTTTGGATCGTATTTTTTTTTACGTCCCAGTCGTATAAAAAAAAGTTAATATTCTTTAGAGTGCAACACTAACGCTGACATTGTCTTTCCAGTCGTATGCAGTTCCCGAAAACAGTCGATCCGATCCTTCCTGCAACGATTATTCACCAAGTTTACTGCGTCAGATGCGTAGAACTGTTGAAGCCACAATGCTATCCTGTCCATCAATGAAGAATGAAAAATTCCAATTAACGCGACGAAAATTTCGGACTCAAGTGTAACTCACTATAAAATAAAATTAAAAAATTAAACATTCAAAAAAAGATAAACTGTTGCGTTTATGCCACTTGCGTGGCCATCGGAAATCTGCGATAAATAATATTGAAACGTTTCATAGCTTGTTGAAAGCGATCCTGTTTTACCATACAGATAAATAAAAATAATTTCTATTAGCTTGTATCGTGGTATTGTGCATTGCAACATGCTTTATCTTCTTCCAGCGGTTTAAAAAAATCGTTCGAATCTACGTTGGATAATGAAGCAGCGTTTCGGGCTTTCTCATGAAAAAATAAGGATTTCGAAAAATCCGGTACGAGTGGATAAATTCCCATACGCCGCAATAAATTACACTTCCGGTTTGGTACTGGTCCGGTTAGATTCTAACGTGCATTTACGTGATCGGGTTATGTCGAAAGCTCGCTCGAATCTACAATGGACGATGCAGTATCATTTCGGACTCGCACGTGTAAAAAGAAGGGTCTCGAATGATTCCCATACACGTCGATAAATCTTACTTCCGGTTAGCTATTGTCTCGTTCCCATTTCGACGTGGATTTTCTGCTCCAAAAACACGCACGAGTCTACGATGGACGATGCAGCACCGTTTCAAATTCTCGGTACAGAAACAGGGATTTCGAAAAATCCCATACAGGTTGATAATTTCCCATACACCGCGATAGATGACATTTCCGGTTTCGTATTGCACCGGTTAGGTTTCGACGTGCATTTACGTGATCGGGCTATGTCGAAAGCTCGCTTAAATCTACTATGGACGATGCAGCACCGTTTCGGACTCGCACGTGTACAAAGAAGGGTCTCGAATGATTCCCATACACGTCGATAAATCTTACTTCCGGTTAGCTATTGTCTCGTTCCCATTTCGACGTGGATTTTCTGCTCCAAAAACACGCACGAGTCTACGATGGACTGGGCAGCACCGTTTTACAGTCTCGGTACAGAAATAAGGATTTTGAAAAATCCCATACAGGTTGATAATTTCCCATACACCGCGATAGATGACATTTCCGGTTTCGTATTGCACCGGTTAGGTTTCGACGTGCATTTACGTGATCGGGCTATGTCGAAAGCTCGCTTAAATCTACTATGGACGATGCAGCACCGTTTCGGACTCGCACGTGTACAAAGAAGGGTCTCGAATGATTCCCAATCTTACTTCCGGTTAGCTATTGTCTCGTTCCCATTTCGACGTGGATTTTCTGCTCCAAAAACACGCACGAGTCTACGATGGACTAGGCAGCACCGTTTCAAATTCTCGGTACAGAAACATGGATTTCGAAAAATCCCATACAGGTTGATAATTTCCCATACACCACGATAGATGACATTTCCGGTTTCGTATTGCACCGGTTAGGTTCCGACGTGCATTTACGTGATCAGGCTATGTCGAAAGCTCGCTTAAATCTACTATGGACGATGCAGTACCGTTTCGGACTCGCACGTGTAAAAAGAAGGGTCTCGAATGATTCCCATACACGTCGATAAATCTTACTTCCGGTTAGCTATTGTCTCGTTCCCATTTCGACGTGGATTTTCTCCTTCAAAAACACGCACGAGTCGACGATGGACGATGCAGCACCGTTTTAAAGTCTCGGTACAGAAATAAGGATTTTGAAAAATCCCATACAGGTTGATAATTTCCCATACACCGCGATAGATGACATTTCCGGTTTCGTATTGCACCGGTTAGGTTTCGACGTGCATTTACGTGATCGGGCTATGTCGAAAGCTCGCTTAAATCTACTATGGAGTGGGCAGCACCGTTTCAGATTCTCGGCACAGAAACAGGGTTTTCGAAAAATCCCATACACGTTGATAAATTCCCATACCCCGCGATAAATGCCAGTTCCGGTTTCGTATTGCTCCGGTTAGATTTTGACGTGCATTTAGGTGATCGGGCTTTATCTCAAGCTCGCTCGAATCTGCTATGGACGATGCAGCACTATTTCGGACTTGCACGTGTAAAAAGAAGGGTCTCGAAAAATCCCATATTGGGGAGAGCGGGGCAAAATGGGACAGTGGGGCAAAACGGGACAGTGAGGTTTTGTCCCAACGATACATCTGGATTTTCAACCCCGTTTTGCCCCATGGACGATCATTGCCACCATCCAAAAAATAATTGGAAAATTGCGTTTTGTGTCGTAATCTTGTTTTGCCCCGCAGTGCCATTTTGCCCCGCTCTCCCCTACGTCAATAAATGTCCATATGGCGCGATAAATTATACGTCCGGTTTATTATTGGCCGGATTGACATTTCGACGTGCATTTACTTGATCACTTATCCATAATATCATATCACAATCCACGATGGACGATGCAGCACCGTTTCAGACTCTTGGTGAAAAAATAAGGATTTAGACAAATCCCATATCCGTCTATAAAAATATCACTTCTGGTTTGCTATTGGCCCAATCACATACGGGTATGCATTTTCTTATTCTAGCTGCTCCGAGAGTTCACTTGAATCTTCGATGGACTTTGTAGCACCGTTTCAGAATCTCGGTGAAAAAATAAGGATTTCGAAAAATCCCATACACGTCGATAAATTCCTATACGCGTCGATGAATTCCCATACATGTCGAAAAATTCCCATACCCGTCGATGAATTCCCATACACATTGATAAATTTCCACACAAGTCGATAAATTCCCATACATCTCCGTAAATTCCCATACATCTCCGTCAATTCCCATACACCTATACGCGTCGATGAATTCCCATACATGTCGAAAAATGCCCATACACGTCGATAAATTCCCATATACCGCGATAAATAGCACTTCCGGTTTGCTGTTGGACCGGTCACATTCCGGCGTGTATTTTCTGGTTCTAGCTGCTCCGAAAGATCACTCGAATCTACGATGAACTTTGTATCACCGTTTCAGACTCTCGATGAAAAAATAAGAATTTTGAAAAATCCCATATGCCTAAATCGTTAAGTTCCCATACACTTCGATAAATGATATTTCTGGTCTGCTACTGGCCAGGTCATATTCCGACGTGCAATTTTCTTATTCCGGCTGCTCCGGAAACTCGTGTGAGTCTCCGTCTGACGAGGCCGCATCATTTCAAGCTCTTTCGTACCATAAAAAAGATTGAAAATTCCCATAAGGGTAGAAAAATAATATATCCGACTGCACATTGGCTCTGTCGCACTGGAACGTGCATTCTCTTATACTGGCTGCTCTGAAAACATGTGTGAATCGGCGATAGTCCGATACCGTTCAGGTCGGTACCGTTTCAGACTCCGCCGGGTAGAAAAGAAAAAAAATTGAAGATGCCAAAATTCATAGATTCACCCGAAAAGAATCGGCATACAAACTTCTGTCTCTCGATATTTGAAGCGTATATCCGATGTACTTTTTGTCACAGATAACAAATAAACAAATAATTTTACACTCAGCTCAATATTTGATTCAAAGATCTGCTTCAGAAGCAAAAGCCATGTCACTGCTTATGTTTTTACTATAAACTAAACATTTCAATGCAGGCGAAATGTACTATCTTACGTTCAGTACGTAAATCATACATTTCCGGTCCATAAAACGTTTTCACATTGGTTCAGAAAATCTACGGATAAAAACCGTATTCTTGACCCTCACGAAGCTTTTCAAATGTTTGCAAATGCGATGAACGTATTTGCGAAATAGAAATCATGAAGAAAAAAAAACACGTTTCATCTTTCTTCGCTGCGCTGTTTCATCATTTGTTTCCATATCAACTGCTTTCTTCGCGTAAGTCATTTTCATCTCCCTGTCTCGCTGGTTCTCTTTAAAAAATCTCGGTATCGCGATGGATTATAATCGTGGTGAATACCTCGATATGATTGCGTGTTTGGGGTGGGCGGAGGGAAACGGGGCCGCTGCGGCTCGACGGTACAGGGATTTGTATCCGCAGAGAGCACGCTTTCCTGGTCCGCGCGTGATCGAAGATGCTCGCCGCCGTGCGTACGAGAGGGTCGACGTTGCACCGCGTAGAGGCGTGAACGGAGGTCCTCGAGTGAGGCAACGGATCGCAGCACGTGAAGAGCTAGTGCTGGACGCTTTCGCGAGGGATCCCTGTACAAGTTCGCGTATCGTTGGTCTCCAGTTCGGAATGTCGCACATGACCGTTAACGCCATTACGCGAGCCGAAGGTCTTCGTCCTTTCCATAAATGCCCCGTCCAGGAGCTGCACGGTGGCGACCCAGAGCAACGTCTGAACTTTTGTCAATGGCTCGTCGATCGTCACGAGGAAGACGACCAATTCATCCATAGGATTTTGTTCACTGACGAATCCAACTTCAATCAAAGTGGTGCGAGGAATTGCCACAATGAGCATTTCTATGCTCACGAGAATCCGCACGTAACACGATCGAGGAGCCACCAAATCCGCTTCAATGTGAACATGTGGTGCGGTATCATTGGAACTAATATAGTAAGTAATTCATATTTGTAATCCTTCCATATCAATTCTTGATCAATATGTGAATAAAAAAATAAAATACAAAATATAAAAAAATGAATAACTGGTATTATTATTACAGACTCGAGCGTGTGAGCTTCCCATGCGTCTTAACGGGCTCACATATCTTGAATTTCTTCGGGAGGAGCTGCCAGAATTGCTGGAGGATGTGCCGCTTGATCATCGTCAGAGGATGTGGTTCCAGCATGACGGGGCGCCTGCCCATTTTACAAGGATCGTCCAAGCTGGCTCAATGAGAGCTTTCCCAACAGATGGATCGGTCGAGGGGGGACCGTGAACTGGCCTGCTAGGTCGCCCGACCTTAACCCCTTGGATTTCTTCCTCTGGGGTCACGTAAAAACCCATGTGTATGGCCGTGACCGCCCCCGGAATGTACAGGATCTTTGCGATCGAATCCATGAAGCGGTGGGGTCCGTCACCGAGGAGATGCTCCAACGCACTTTAAACAATCTCATTATCCGAGCGCGCAAGTGTATTGAAGTAGGTGGGGGACACTTCGAGCAGCTTATGTAATGAAGCCATTCCGTCACCGAGGAGATGCTCTTCTCGGCACTTAACAATGTTATTCTCCGAGCGCGGAAATGCATTGAAGTGGGTGGGGGGCGTTTCGAACATCTCTTGTAATGGGCTTTTGCCTGAGAGTTGATGGGTTCCGATCGGCAGTCGCTAGTTCGTTTACAAATTCCAATTATTATGTGACTGCCGTAATTGTTTAATTTTATGCATGTTAATGTAATTTATATGTTATATTATATGTATGCTATATGTATGCCATATGTTATATTCCATGACATGAATATTATCGAGATTCCATTAAATACATTAACAATATCATAAATGTGGGAGTACGTTTTATTGATCAAAAAGAAATACGAATATTGTTTCTCTTCCGGCTGGTGGACGTCTTGAATAAAGAGCTGAAAGGTAAGCCGTATTCATGCTGCAATTCTTCGTGTATCCGTTCATCCTCGTTTTATCGCCCGATAGTAAGCTTCTTTCATTTATTTACTATATTTTCGTTCGATTTGCCAAACGAGCCAATCTATTTATTTATTTGTTTCTCTGAGCTCGTCGGGCTCCTGCTTTACCACCTGTTGGCCCTCGAGATCATCCTCGCCTCTGAGAGACACCAGGGAGTTTATTAGAGTATTCAATATGTACCCTTGGTGTTATGTAACGGAAATATAACTTTGATATTTCCGGATCTCAATACAGCCCTATTTCGTAAATATTCCGCGCAATTCGTCCGCTGGATCATTTGCAGATTTATTGGCGGGACGGCCGCGCAATCATCTACCAGACTATCTACGAGACTATCTTGGGGACAGTCCTTGGGACTGTCCGTGAAAGCGGCCAGAGGACCATCCGCGGGATTGTCCACTAAGTGCCCGCGAGATCACCCGCCGAATGCTTTACAGGTCGATCCGCGAGATAAGTGACGTACGGGAAACCGTATTTTGCGATTCTCAACCGGAAGCAACCTCATAAAGAAAAACGTTACTTTCCGTTTGAAAATGTCAGTTCAACCGGAAGTGACGTTGTACGGGACTACGTCATTTCCGGTAGCTCTGAGAGTTTCGAACCGGAAATTAAGTTTCCCTTTACGACGTAACTTCTGTTTGCACTGAGATTTTCAAATCGAATATAACGTTTCAGTTTATGACATCACTACCGGTTCACAAGGGTCAGCTTTCAACCGGAAGTGATGTCATAAACTGAAACGTTATATTCGATTTGAAAATCTCAGTGCAAACAGAAGTTACGTCGTAAAGGGAAACTCAATTTCCGGTTCGAAACTCTCAGAGCTACCGGAAATGACGTAGTCCCGTACAACGTCACTTCCGGTTGAACTGACATTTTCAAACGGAAAGTAACGTTTTTCTTTATGAGGTTGCTTCCGGTTGAGAATCGCAAAATACGGTTTCCCGTACGTCACTTATCTCGCAGATCGACCTGTGAAGCATTCTGCGGATGATCTCGCGGGCACTTAGTGGACAATCCCGCGGATGGTCCTCTGGCCGCTTTCACGGACAGTCCCAAGGACTGTCCCCAATATAGTCTCGTAGATAGTCTGGTAGATGATTGCGCGGCCGTCCCGCCAATAAATCTGCAAATGATCCAGCGGACGAATTGCGCGGAATATTTACGAAATAGGGCTGTATTGAGATCCGGAAATATCAAAGTTATATTTCCGTTACATAACACCAAGGGTACATATTGAATACTCTAATAAACTCCCTGGTGTCTCTCAGAGGCGAGGATGATCTCGAGGGCCAACAGGTGGTAAAGCAGGAGCCCGACGAGCTCAGAGAAACAAATAAATAAATAGATTGGCTCGTTTGGCAAATCGAACGAAAATATAGTAAATAAATGAAAGAAGCTTACTATCGGGCGAAAAAACGAGGATGAACGGATACACGAAGAATTGCAGCATGAATACGGCTTACCTTTCAGCTCTTTATTCAAGACGTCCACCAGCCGGAAGAGAAACAATATTCGTATTTCTTTTTGATCAATAAAACGTACTCCCACATTTATGATATTGTTAATGTATTTAATAGAATATCGATAATATTCATGTCATGGAATATAACATATGGCATACATATAGCATACATATAATATAACATATAAATTACATTAACATGCATAAAATTAAACCATTTACATACAACAAATATAACATATAAATTACATTAACATGCATAAAATTAAACAATTACGGCAGTCACATAATAATTGGAATTTGCAAACGAACTCGCGACCGCCGATCGGAACCCATCAACTCTCAGGCAAAAGCCCATTACAAGAGATGTTCGAAACGCCCCCCACCCACTTCAATGCATTTCCGCGCTCGGAGAATAACATTGTTAAGTGCCGAGAAGAGCATCTCCTCGCTGACAGAACCCACCGCCTCATGGACTCGAGAACGCAGCTCGTCTTCGTCCCGAGGGGCGTCATGGCCATAGACGTGGGCTTTGACGTGACCCCACAAAAAAAAGCTGACGGGATTCAGGTCCGGCGATCTGGCTGGCCAGTTCACGGCACCTCCGCGACCGATCCATCTATTAGGAAAACTGGCATTCAGCCAGTCTTGGACATAGGTCGTGCGGTGGAAATGTGCCGTATCGTGTTGAAACCAAATTTGCTGAAGACCGTGCGGCACATCCTCCAGGAATTCCGGCAACTGCTCCCGAAGAAACTTAAGATATTGCCAGCCGTTGAGACGCATTGACAGCTTGCGGGGTCGAGACTGGAATAAGAGTACGAGTTTTTAAAATATTTTTTTGCATACCTTCTTCGTTTTTACGTATTTGATTTTGCAAATTCTTAAGGTAGTCCGAGCGGTACAGTCCCGCCAAACGTGAGTTTCAGATAAAATTTCGAACACTTCTCGATGGGATAAAAATCTGAAAAAAATCAAGTATATGGGAGGTGCTGCAAAGATTGTTTTCATGAAATAATAACTCCAGGTTGTTATTAACAAATTGAAGATAAAAATCATTATTCAACAAATTACCCGGCAACTTAATTATTTTCCTTCACAAAAATGATTCATTTATCTTTCTGAATACGTATGCATTTTTTCAGGATTTTTTTTAATTTTTGAAAATCGCTTTTTTCACAGCTTGAACATAGAAAAAACGCGATTTTCAACGATTAAAAAAAATTCTGATAAAAGTCATATGTATTCAGAAAGATAAATGAATCACTTTTATGAAGGAAAATAATTACGTTGCCGGGTAATTTGTTGAATAATGATTTTTATGTTCAATTTGTTAATAACAACCTGGAATTATTATTTCACCAAAAACAATCTTTGCAGCACCTCCCATATACTTGATTTTTTTCAGACTTGTATCCCATCGAGAAGTGTTCGAAATTTTATCTGAAACTCACGTTTGGCGGGACTGTACCACTCGGACTACCTTAATTCGTATATTGATGATAATGTTTTAAAGCTTTTGTCGTTAATGAAAATTAATGTCAATACATTTTATTAATTTTTTTATTGTATATTATATTTATATATTTATTCATATTTCATTTTTGAATTTATACTTTACTTATTTATTCATTGATTTATTTATTCAATTGTCCAAATAATGGCAATATGCAAATTCGTAAGCAAACTTTATAAATATTAATTACTTACGATAGTAGTTCCGATAAAGCCGCACCACATATCCACGTTTGTTGCACCTCCGAGATAAAAGTTCGTGTCGTCAGTAAAGAGGATCCGGGAGACGAACTGGTCATCCTCCTCTTGACGATCCACGAGCCATCGACAAAAGTTGAGCCGTTGCTCAGAGTCGCGACGATTCACCTCCTCGAGAGCATCTTGCAGCTCTACTTCCTCGCGGTCAGCGGTAACTTGTTCGAGCATTTCGTGTGCCCGTCGACAAAGATTATGAACCAGGCGCAGACGATTCAACACGTAGCGGAGATTTTTTTAGCGGACCGATCGGGGCAGCGAGATGGAGAGGACTGACGCGAAAAAAGTTGTTGGTAACGAAACAAATTGTATAACAGCAGAGCGGTGAAAGATGACACGTTCTTTTTTTTTCTCAACGATTTCTCAGACACACTGATCTCACAGATACACTCATCTCATTCACATACTATAACAACATTTGAAAAGCTTTTATATAAAAGCCAAGAAAATTGTTTCTACCCATAGACTTTTCTAAAGCAGATTTTTCTCTAAAATCATTTTGTGGATCAAAAATATATGATTTATGTATAAATGACGGAGCAGTACATTTCGCCTGCGTCGTAATATTTGCAAGCGTGTCTGAAACGGTGTAGGATCGTCGATTGTAGATTCGAGCGAGCTCTCGATATAGCAAGATAAAGTCAATGCACGTCGAAATGCAACCGGGCTAATGACAAACCGGATGTTACATTTTTATCTACCTGTATGGGAATTTATATGAGATTGAAGTACGGAACGTTCGGTAACCAAATGTTTGGGACCTTTTTTACCCTTGGAAGATCGACTTCTCACACATACAGGTATATAGGAAATGAAGAAAAACCCAATATTTTGCAGGGGAACGGGGGCGAAACGCCATAAGAACCCGCAAACCGCGAAACGTGACGCGAAAAAAAAAAATCATTGTCTGCGAAGGAAGCTTCGGATCATTTTTCTCTTTACAGGATATTTTTTGAAGATTCTATAGAAGATATAAAAAAATATAAACCTCAAAGTTTCGGAGGGGAACAAGCCCGGACGATGACTAGAATACTGCTCAAGTGCGCATTGGTAGCAACAAAAAATAAAAATAATTTAGCGCCAATGCAGCTTCGGACCAGTTATCTCTTTACAGGGTATGATCTTGAGGTCCCATAGAAAATATACAAAAAATATAAACCTTGAAATTTTAGATGGTACTGATGTAAACTTGAGCAGTATTCTCTGGAATTTCAAGGTTTATATTTTTTTATATTTTCTATGGGACCTCAAGATCATACCCTGTAAAGAGATAACTGGTCCGAAGCTGCATTGGCGCTAAATTATTATTTTTTTTTTCTACCACTGCGCACTTGAGCAGTATTCTAGTCGTCGTCCGGGCTTGTTCCCCTCCGAAACTTTAAGGTTTATATTTTTTTATATCTTCTATAAAACCTTCAAAAAATATCCTGTAAAGAGAAAAGTGATCCGAAGCTTCCTTCGCAGACAATGATTTTTTTTTTTTCGCGTCACGTTTCGCGGTTTGCGGATTCTTATGGCGTTTCGCCCCCGTTCCCCTCCAAAATATTGGGTTTTTCTTAATTTCCTATATACCTGTATGTGTGAGAAGTCGATCTTCCAAAGGTAAAAAAGGTCCCAAACATTTGGTTACCGAACGTTCCGTACTTCAACCTCATATCAATACCCATACAGGTAGATAAAAATGTAACTTCCGGTTTGTCATCAGCCCGGTTGCATTCCGACGTGCATTGACTTTATCTGGCTATATCGAGAGCTCGCTCGAATCTACAATCGACGATCCTACACCGTTTCAGACACGCTTGCAAACATTGCGACGCAGGCGAAATGTACTGCTCCGTCTTTCATACATAAATAGTATGTTTTTAAAAATATAAAAAAATATAAACGTTGAAATTTCAGTGGGTACTGATGCAAACTTGAGCAGAATTGTAGTCGTCGGGGAACAAGCCCGGGCGACGACTACAATTCTGCTCAAGTTTGCATCAGTACACTCTGAAATTGTGAAGTTCCTTCCGGTCGAGAATCGCAAGTCATCTTCAGAGGACCCTGAAGGAGAGCGAGAACAATCTGCGAGAAATGGTCCAGCAAAGACACAACGAGGAAACATCCGGCTGAACGAAGGCGCGTGTAACATCGTATATGTGCGCCCCGCCTATCGTCCATTTCCGGAACACTTTTTTTTCTTTATGCAATTTCGTTTGACGCTCTGTAACAATAGGGAACCTTCGAACATCTCCGGGCCACGGCGATGCTGAAGTTGAACCGCCGACTTGAATAATTACATTTTGAAACCGCTAGTGAAGGTATTCGGGAAAATGTCACGTCCGGTCAAAAACTAAGATGTTACTTAAGGTAGTCCTAGCTGACAGCCTGAGCCCACATGAGTTTAGAGAGAATTGAGAGAGAATTGCGAACACTTCTCGATGGGATAAAAATTCGAAAAAAATCAAGCATATGGAAGGTGCTGAAAAGATTGAGTTTACATAATAATAACTCCAAAATATTATTAACAAATGCATACAAAAAAAAATTGTTCAACAAATTCTCCGGCAACTTAACTTTTTGTTCATATAAAAACAATTTGTTAATCTTTTTGAATACGTATGAATTTTTTCAGAATTTTATCTAATTTTTGAAAATCACGTTTTTTTATTAACTAAAAACGGAATTTTCAAAAATTACACAAAATTCTGAAAAAATTCATACGTATTCAAAAAGATTAACTTATTGCTTTTATATGAACAAAAAGTTAAGTTGCCGGAAGATTTGTTGAACAATTTTTTTTCATTCATTTGTTAATAACATTTTGGAATTATTATTATGCAAAATCAATCTTTTCAGTACCTTCCATATGGTTGATTTTTTTCAGATTTTTATCTCATCGCGAAGTGTTCGCAATTCCACTCTCAATTCGCTCGAAACTCACGTGGGCTCAGGCTGTCAGCTAGGACTACCTTAATAATAAAATACACCTATTTTCTGCTGCGATTATTTTTTTATTTTGTACAATCATTGTAAGCGAGTGACTGTGAGTGAGTTAGTGAGTGTGTGTGTGTGTGTAAGCGTGAGTTCGAGTGCGAGAGAGTGTGGGTTTGACTGAAGGAGGGAGGGTGTTATTGTCGTTCACATCGAGTTTGGTTCAGCGCTTTCTGACATAGGGCTTGGGGTTGCGCAAAGTGTTACACATTAGTGTAAGGACCCGCATATATTTCTCCCGATTCATGTGGTACTTTTCTGGGACAGTCACATGTAAGTATTCTGAAATGATAAAATGTAAAAAATTAATTATCAGATTGTGCAGGAAGTAAACAGGGGTATACATGGTACTATTTAACGTACGTTCGACAGCCTGTAGAACATTTGCCGGGATTGGGTCGAAGTCGTCACACATTCCTTTCGGCGTCATTAAAACTAATTTTTCCTTGCCGATAACTGCCTTCATTATGCGCCGGCAAAGCTCCGCCGGTTTCGTCGACCACCGATTGACCATCGCCTCTAACTTAGTCCCATCAATAAATACATTCGACTCTGGTATGAGCTCAATCTGTAAATATTTCAACAGTGTTTGTTGATTTATAGAATGGCGAAGCCAATCAAAGTGCGAATGAGTAAAGAAAGTACCGCACACGCACACGCACACGCACACGCACACGCACACGCACACGCACACGCACACGCACACGCACACGCACACGCACACGCACACGCACACGCACACGCACACGCACACGCACACGCACACGCACACGCACACGCACACGCACACGCACACGCACACGCACACGCACACGCACACGCACACGCACACGCACACGCACACGCACACGCACACGCACACGCACACGCACACGCACACGCACACGCACACGCACACGCACACGCACACGCACACGCACACGCACACGCACACGCACACGCACACGCACACGCACACGCACACGCACACGCACACGCACACGCACACGCACACGCACACGCACACGCACACGCACACGCACACGCACACGCACACGCACACGCACACGCACACGCACACGCACACGCACACGCACACGCACACGCACACGCACACGCTCTGAGGAAGTAAGCTAACCTTGCTTTCAGGTGGATCAGGATGAATTTTGAGTCGAGCATCGGAAGGCCACCCACGCCTACCGGTTTCCTCTAATTCTTCGTCGGCCTCCTCTTTATCGTTTGCCTCCATTCGGACGCCAATTGGAGGCGACTCAGTGCGAAGCCATCCACGAAAACCATTCGCCTCTAAATCTTCGTCGTTGTCGCTTCCTTGCTGCTTGACACGAACCCTTACACGGGAAGCTTCCTGCACCGATTTCGCATCTTCTACTTCATCGAGTGCAGGCACTTGGGGCGGCCACCCACGCCAACCTTGCTCTTCGTCGTCACTCAATTGCGACATATTTAATAATATTATAAATATTAAAAACTGTCGACAGCGGTCCGCCGGACAACTAATCTCAGCGATTACTATGAAATTGGATGCAAGAAAGGCAGCTTTCTTTTTTTGTCTCAATCGATTGATAGATTTTGGTTCGTGGGGTTTTCGGTGAACGCATGATAATGATAACGGAGGTTGCATCGAATTTCATAGTAAACCTTGAAGCTGGTTGTCCGACGGACCGCTGTCGACATGTCTGTGAAGTTAGCATAACAACTTTTAGCATCTCAATAAAAAACTTCAGATTTACTTGCATCCAGCATAGTTTTACAGTTCCTGATAGGTTTCAACAATAGTTCCGTTTATTTACCCTCAAAATCGCGATTTAAAGGAATGAGATGCCAACTTCGCACGCGAAATCATACCATCTCATCACATTTCGAATATTTGAGCATAGAGAAGTTGTATTTAGCACAGTTCTACAGTCCCTGATATATTTCAACAATAGTTCTGTAGAATTATTCTTAAAATTGCGATTTGAAGGTACACAAATTTTGCCCACGGGTAGTTGTCGACGAGAATTCAGCTCAAAACATTCCAATTAGTCTTGAACTACCATGGGTAACTGATATCAATACGCAAACTCTTGTTAAGAAAACACAATGCCGCTACAAAAACCGAAAATTATTTGCAATACGCCAGACAACAGTTTTTTAATGATCTGCTACGAGAGCTTGGCGGATTCAGCATTTTCCAAAAAGTCTGGTTCACAGGTGAAATAGATAAAACTATCGTTAACAAGTGTGAAGAACTAAAAAACTTGAGTATATGTGAAGGGAATGCCAATTTATTTTCAATGTGCTGGAAAGGAGTATGCCAACATTACACGCATATTTCAGATACAAATTCTCCGTATGCTTTTCATCTAATGGTAGTTTTGGCCTCAATGGGAGTTCCAAATGAAAATTCCAATCATATTACATTGCTTCAAGCAGAATTCTGGCCACCAGCTCACAGAGGAATTATTTTGAAAAATTATTTTCGGCATCTCAGACACAAAATCGTGAGATGGTTTTCATCTAACGGCAGTTCTGGACTCAATGGCAGTTTCAAATGAAAGTTCTCGTCATATTATAATGTTTTGAGCAGAGTTCTGGCCACCAGCTCACAGAGAAATAATTTTTCAAAATTATTTTCGGCACCTCAGACACAAAATCGCAAGATGCTGTTTGTCTAACGGCAGGTCTGGCCTCAATGGCAGTTTGAAATGAAAGTTCTAGTAATACTATAACGTTTTGAGCAGAGTTCTGGCCACCAGCTCACAGAGTAATAATTTTTAAAAATAATTTTCGGCATCTCAGACACAAAATCGTGAGATGCTGTTTACCTAACGGCAGGTCTGGCCTCAATGGCAGTTTCAAATGAAAGTTCTAGTCATACTATAACGTTTTGAGCAGAGTTCTGGCCACCAGCTCACAGAGAAATAATTTTTAAAAATAATTTTCGGCATTTCAGACACAAAATCGCGAGATGCTGTTTATCTAACGGCAGTTCTGGCCTTAATAGTAGTTCCAAATGGAAGTCCTAGTTATACTATGATGTTTTGAGCAGAGTTCTGGTCACCAGCTCACAGAGAAATAATTTAAAAAAATTATTTTCGGCATCTTAGACACAACATCGCCGGATGCTGTTTATCTAACGGCATGTCTGGCCTCAATGGCAGTTTCAAATGAAAGTTCTAGTCATACTATAACGTTTTGAGCAGAGTTCTGACCACCAGCTCACCGAGGAATTATTTTGAAAAATTATTTTCCGCATCTCAGATACAAAATCGCGAGATGCTGTTTATCTAACGGCAGTTCTGGTCTCAATGGTAGTTTCAAGTGGAATTTCTAGTAGTATTCTCTGCCTCATATTTTGATTATCATTTTTAATAATTTTTTTCGCTATGAGTAGTCGCTGGAACTCGGCTTATTATAATGCAGGAGAACTTCTTGAGTTCTCGACTCAATTGGGATTGAAAACGACAGTTCTGATCGTCCTGCGTAACATCGGAATGATTTCCAGTCTCCTCTCACCCCAGCCTATATAACAAACTTATTTTGCAATCATTAATGTTTCTCGAATGACGAAATTGTTTATTAGTAGTTCGGCTGTAAACAGATCAATTATAAATTTCTTCATCGCATATTTCAATTTGTTCGTCGAAAAGCCTAGATACCAAATGTTATTTTACCACTACACTAGGACCTCGATTCTTGCACCCTCGATTTCCTGAACAGTTTCCCCCACGGAACGAATATCGATCGGCGCGACTTGTGGAGGGAGAAGCTATGGGCCATGCTCGACAATTAGTATGGGCAGGGCATGCGCAGCCTCGATTTTCTTAAGTGTGATGCGGAGCCGGTCCCGCCGCTGTGAAAGAAATCGAGGTTCTAGTGTACTCACATTTCTCGAGTAACGAAAATCTTAATCAGTCCCTCGACTTTCAACAAAACGAACATAATTTTCTTAAGTGAATTTTCCTGTAGTCATATACAAAAAATCACACAGTTTGAAAAGTACGAATAATATAATTTAATAGTATTTTTTACGGCTGCCACTGTCGTTGCACACAATTTTCAAGCTGTCGCTGTTTTTTTCAAGGGACCGTCTGAGCTCAGCAAGTTGGGTTATTAAGAGTATACTCTTCATGCGGTAGTCGGCGGGTATATTCGGCAATTTTTTTACAGCTTTTCGTTGACGAGCTATCTCATCTCTTTATTGACATAACATTTTTTTACCACGTAATGCTCTACACGTTCACAGAGTGAACGCCCGTGGTGTCTAGGGGCAATCGACCTTGATTTTCAGTACGTTTCTATGTTGGCCTATACATCCTCAACATTTACTGCCGCCATATCCTCACGTAGTCAGAGCCCTGCCTCGCCCACCATCGCATCCCCCCACTACAAACCCACGCGTGCGCGGAGGACAGTTCTTCCCCCACTACCTTGCCGCTCAGGCCCGCTCTACCAGCTTACCGGTCTCACGATCTACGAGCTCACGAGCTTACTCTCATCAGCCAAGCAGCCACAAAATACAACCCGGAATACATACGAGATCGGCAGCGGTACATTAAGCGATTTAATACCTCCAATCATTTTGTGTCCCGATCTTTAATTTAAGACTTGCTATCACAAGTGGTTTCGAACCGTTCAGTCATTTAAAACCGTTGACAGTACACTTGCTCAACATAGAATTATCTTATATATTAGTCGCCACTTCTACGCCATAAATACGATACGTCATAACTTTGCGAAAAGTTCAATTTTTTTTTTACAAATCTTGTAACTGTTCGGCGCCACTTTTATTATAAATACAATACGTGAAAATTTTTCGAATTGTTCAATTTTTTTTTTTTTACAACTGTACCACGTTTAAAGATTATTAATCCATAATTACCATAAAAGATATATATACTACATGCTAACAAAATGCCTTACGACAAGTCAAAACTAAGAGACATTTTGCTCCAGAGTGACTGTCGAACACTTGATGACAACGGAAAAATATTGCCGCCGTCAAATCTTGTATATCGTCGCATTGCTGAGCGTATGGCAGGGTGTGGTTCACACATCGATCCACGTCACGTTTACACAATCGTTAATGAGGATCGCAATGGATTCCGAGCGCTTGTCCAAATGACGTATAAGATTAATACGAAAGGAACAAAAGCAACCAGCACTTGCGATTTTTCTTCTGGTACTAATGTAACCACAGACGTAAGTGGCAACGTATCAGACAATCATCTTACGAAAAAATTCAAGCTGGTTTTATCCCCACAGAACTGGCAGGCCATTGCCCCGAAAAAAAAGGTTTCTTCCGGTAGAGTGTACTGAAAATTTCAAGAAGGCTGGCCCGACGTTATAGCTGAAAGAATATGCCAGCAACATAAAACAATCGATTGTGTTTTTGCGTTTAAAAATAATATAACGACTCCAACCGCCACTGCGTCGAACTATTCGACATTCGTTGGTTATTGTACCGAGTGCAAAGCCCAAATCAGCGGTACATTGGAAAAAGCGCCGATGACAGACGTTGACGTAATTTTTTCGTGCAGAATAGACGATATCCGACCTGATCAGCACACAGGTATTAAGACGTGACAATTGAGAGGTAAACGCCGAGAAAAAATCGCTAATCAAATGATCGACCAAAAAAAGAGTGCGGTCGTAATTTGACGAGAAATGGCACGACAATTGAAAGATTTTGGAGGAAAGAATCCGTCGATAATCCCAAAAGGTGACGTTCTACGTAAGGCAAAGGAACAGCAATTACTTAAGATGTATGACTTGGAGTTCGCAACTGGTCCATTGAACTTGCTACGTGAGGCAAAAGTTGGTGAGCATGCGGGCTTTATTCACAGTGTCGGTCTGCTAAAATTCCACTGCGTATATTGGACACCAGAACAGGAAAAGATATACACCGCTCGGTGCAAAAAAGATCCTGGCGCCATTATGACAATTGATGCTACCGGAGGTATAGCAAAACGCGATCACAAACACGACCCCCACGTGTTCCTTTATCAATGCATGGTGGTAACCAATGAGGGTAGTGTACCTGTATTTCAAATGGTAACTGGTGACCAACGGTCGTTTCAAATCGCAAACTTTTTTCGGATGATCCTAGCGAAGCGTGTACCCCGGCCTCCTATCGTCGTGTGCGATTTCGGACGTGCTTTGGTAAATGCCGCAGCGGAAATCTTCGGGAGTTGCAGCATTTTAGCCAATTACCTCGAACGATGCTATGAATCCGTTATGCAAATCCATACGAATATACCGACTGCATATGTCAGACTGGATGTCAGTCACATATGTGCCATGGTATCGAGATGGGATTGTTTGAAATCCACAAGTAATGCAGGGCGACAGTTGTACCAACGATGTATTTCGCAAGCCTACCAAATGTGCGATTTTATAGAGTTGACTTATTTTCTCGAGTCAGTCCTGATAGTATGTCTCAGCGAATTCGTTGGTAATGCAAAAGATGGGTTGCCGTTGCAGTCGGAAATACGCATGCAAGTGCTCGATAAAACAATCGAAGGCATTGATTTCTCTGCGAAAAACGATGACGGAGAAGCTAGAATAACCGACGAAGATAACAAAGATCACCTGTCAGAGGATGCAGACATTGACAGCTTGAATTGGAAAACGTGGGCTGACAATCTATATGATTCTGCTAAAGCTACTGCCGAAACATGCAAAGGAGGAACTCGACCTAATGGGTGCTTTAATCCCGCTTTCGCTCTACGTCTGTCAAAGCAGTTGTTGCCATTTCTTCCACTTTGGACTGGTATAATGCGACCGCATTTTGGAATAGGTTCGACTATAGCAACGTCCTCGTCGGTTGAGTCAGAGTTTAAAGATCTCAAGAATCGCTCATTCGCGACTCAACTTCCGATGCGCATTCATTTATTTGTACCGCGACATTTGAACCATCTCGATGGCAAAGTGAAATTGGCCTCAAACCCAAGCGATGTGGCGATACTCAACGCAAAGCACGCTTCTGACAAAGGTGATCCAACGGTAAATCCTGAAACTAAAAGCTCTGAGTTCTCTCAAAGAAGTCATAGTCCAGAGTCGAGCAACGAAAAATCGGTAGTGAAATCTAAGGCTCCGAATATCGTCTCAATGCATGCATCTGTCTCTGAAGAGAAACCAGGAATGGCATTGAGCGAGGATACTGATACTCAAACTTCGCCAGATATTTCTAAAGCCGTAAGTGTACAAATTACAGAAAGTTTGGAGGCGAATGTAACCATGACAATCAGGAGTAACATTGACACGAACAACCATCATAGCAAGATTTCTCAAGTGAGTTCTGATTACGAAAATTTACAGGAACCAGCGACTGAGAATTCACAGAAGGCAAAAGAAATAATCAACGATGAAAGTGATTGTTTCAATGCTAACAGTCTGTCCACCGATCCCTTCGTCGGTAAATATATTCGATCAAGCACTCCTGATGAGTGTGATGATTGGAATGTACGTGAAGACTGGCGCGGCAAAGCGGCGGAAGAATCGCCGATTATTTCAGAACCAGAAGAACATCGGGATAAGATGAAAGGTGACGAGAAAACATATCTGCTAAAGAGAACAGCTGAGCCTATTAAAAGTCCAGTTAAAAAAAGACGTAAGTCCACGAAGCTCGACAAATGCCCGGAATGGAAATATATTAAAGATGTAAAGGTCGGTAAGCTTCCCGTGTTTAAAAATGGCAATCAGTGTCCTCAGGTGAACATGGGAAAATATCTGCTAAATGTGAGAAACACTTGTGCGTTCGACGCGATATTCCATGTGATATTAAACGCGGTCGTTACAAATAAGCAGTACTCCAACAAACTTGAGAAGACTGTTAATCACACAATACAGTTGGCTCAGAATTTAATTCAAAATAATCGACAATTGACGGCGGCCGGTTACAAGAGCAGAGCTGATATACTGTCTAAACTGCCGCTCTTTAAAGTGACACAATTTACGAGGACAATGAAGCGCCTGGACGCACAATGCAACGTTGTACACTTAGCACAATATCTATTCGTCGATGTGCCAAGTCATACGACGAGAATTTCGTGTCCATGTGGATATGGCTTCGAAACCACGCAACTTAATCTCAGCGTCAATGTTGATGTATTATTATGTGAGGGTTTCAATTTTATGCAAAAAGCAATAGACGAGGGGCATTCAACAGAACGATCGTGCCGAAAATGCCAAAGGTCTATCAAGGACGACATAGAATATGGACCACACGTAATGATTGATACAGCTGTTTTGACTGACGTCCAGTACACCGTCAGGAATGAAAGTCTTCGCCACACTCTCGGATCCATAGCTAACACTGTTGAGATAGGGGATAATATTTATCAACTAGCCGGCCTCGTACATTATGTTCCGGGACACTACGTGGCTTACGTAAAAGCAGGTACGTATTGGCACGAGTTCGATGATTTAGCCCCTAATCGTGTAACTGTTAAGGCGAGCAAGGAAGTGACGCCCCATCTGGTGGTGTACACGTACGCAGGCAATAAGCCTTAAAGCGATATCGCGATCACCGCAACACTTTAATTGCAACTTGATAATACAGAAATAATTTTTTAAAAGACAACAAAAATATTAAAAATACAAAAAAAATAAAGAAAAAACAAAAAAAATATAAAAAAATAAAAATAAAGAAATAAAAAAATAAAAAACAAAAAAATAAAGAAAAAAAAACAAAAAAAAACAAAAATGGAGCCAAATCTTACCACGTCCCCGTCGTTGGTTCCGGGTAATGCTGAGAGTAAGAAAATTAGTTTGAATAAAAGTTGTCCACCACATCTACATTGAAAAAAATGTACCATCACAAAGTTGAAATTCAACATGGAAATCTTCGAGTCGAGAAACGACGTTCAAGTACCAGCGCCCTATCAAATAGCTGATGATTTGAAGAGGGCAAGAGCACCGGTATTTTTTTCAATGTTTCGCAGGATAGCTACAGCGGCCGATTACAGTCTCGAGAGATTCCGGAACTCGCCTCCGCATATCAGCTTTTCAGTATCGTATAGAACAGATGGTGTTATATAAATGTTAATAATTATTGGGGTGTGAGTGGAGACCTGATGTCTTCTCGATGCTACCCAGGACGACTAGAATTGTCAATTACCGCCGGAGAGAGTCGGGAACTCGCCCCCGAGTAACAGCATTTCAATATCGCATAGTCGAAATGGTCATAAACAATCATTTAGGGCTGGTTAGAGGCTGTAATTTCTTCGTGTCTTTCTATCGGCATCTTCGTATCATATAGCTGAGATCATGATAAGCCATCGTTAACAATTATTTAGGAGTGACTAGAGGCTGGAAATCTTGATCCAGCCTCCAGCCACGGAACATTGTAATATAACTAGAACTTTCATTTGGAACTACCATTGAGGGTACAACTGCCGTTTGATAAACAGCATCTCGCGATTTTGTGTCTGAGATGCCGAAATTTTTTTTTCGAAATTATTTCTCTGTGAGCTGGTGGCCAGAACTCTGCTCAAATCATCATAGTATGACTATAACTCTCATTTGGAACTACTATTAAGGCCAGAACTGCCGTTAAATAAACAGTATCTCGCGATTTTGTGTCTGAGATGCCGAAAATAATTTTTCAAAATAGTTCCTCGGTGAGCTGGTGGACAGAACTCTGCTCAAAAAATTGTAATATGACTAGAACTATCATTTGGAACTGCTGGCGAGGCCAGACCTGCCGTTAGATAAACAGCATCTCTTGATCTTGTGTCTGAGATGCCGAAAATTATTTTTAAAAATTATTTCTCTGTGAGCTGGTGGCCAGAACTCTGCTCAAAACGTTATAGTATGACTAGAACTTTCATTTGAAACTGCCATTGAGGCTGGACCTGCCGTTAGATAAACAGCATCTCGCGATTTTGTGTCTAAGATGCCGAAAATAATGTTTCAAAATTATTTCTCTGTGAGCTGGTGGCCAGAACTCTGCTCAAAACATCATACTATGACTAAAACTTTCATTTGGAACTACTATTAAGGCCAGAACTGCCGTTAGATAAACGGCATCTCACGATTTTGTGTCTGGGATGCCGAAAATAATTTTTCAAAATAATTCTTCGGTGATCTGGTGGACAGAACTCTGCTCAAAGTATTTTAATATGACTAGAACTGTCATTTGGAACTGCTGGAGAGGCCAGAACTGCCGTTAGATAAACAGCATCTCGCGATTTTGTATCTGAGATGCGGAAAATAATTTTTCAAAATTATTTCTCTGTGAGCTGGTGGCCAGTACTCTGCTCAAAACGTTATAGTATGACTAGAACTTTAATTTGAAACTGCCATTGAGGCTAGACCTGCCGTTAGATAAACAGCATCTCGCGATTTTGTGTCTAAGATGCCGAAAATAATTTTTCAAAATTATTTCTCTGTGAGCTGGTGGCCAGAACTCTGCTCAAAACATCATACTATGACTAAAACTTTCATTTGGAACTACTATTAAGGCCAGAACTGCCGTTAGATAAACGGCATCTCACGATTTTGTGTCTGAGATGCCGAAAATAATTTTTCAAAATAATTCTTCGGTGAGCTGGTGGACAGAACTCTGCTCAAAGTATTTTAATATGACTAGAACTGTCATTTGGAACTGCTGGAGAGGCCAGAACTGCCGTTAGATAAACAGCATCTCGCGATTTTGTATCTGAGATGCGGAAAATAAATTTTCAAAATTATTTCTCTGTGAGCTGGTGGCCAGAACTCTGCTCAAAACATCATACTATGACTAGAACTTTCATTTGGAACTACTATTAAGGCCAGAACTGCCGTTAGATAAACGGCATCTCACGATTTTGTGTCTGAGATGCCGAAAATAATTTTTCAAAATAATTCTTCGGTGAGCTGGTGGACAGAACTCTGCTCAAAGTATTTTAATATGACTAGAACTGTCATTTGGAACTGCTGGAGAGGCCAGAACTGCCGTTAGATAAACAGCATCTCGCGATTTTGTATCTGAGATGCGGAAAATAATTTTTCAAAATAATTCCTCGGTGAGCTGGTTGCCAGAACTCTGCTCAAAACATCATAGTATGACTAGAACTCTCATGTGGAACTACTATTAAGGCCAGAACTGCCGTTAAATAAACAGCATCTCGCGATTTTTTGTCTGAGATGCCGAAAATAATTTTGAAGAATTATTTCTCTGTGAGCTGGTGGCCATAACTCTGCTCAAAACATCATAGTATGACTAGAACTTTCATTTGGAACTACCATTAAGGCCAGAACTGCCGTTAAATAAACAGCATCTCGCGATTTTGTGTCTGAGATGCCAAAAATAATTTTTCAAAATAATTCCTCGGTGAGCTGGTGGACAGAACTCTGCTCAAAGTATTGTAATATGACTAGAACTATCATTTGGAACTGCTGGAGAGGCCAGAACTGCCGTTAGATAAACAGCATCTCACGATATTGTGTCTGAGATTCCGAAAATTATTTCTCTGTGAGCTGGTGGCCAGAACTCTGCTCAAAACATCATAGTATGACTAAAACTTTCATTTGGAACTACTATTAAGGCCAGAACTGCCGTTAGATAAACAGCATCTCGCAATTTTGTGTCTGAGATGCCGAAAATTATTTTTCAAAACAATTCCTCGGTGAGCTGGTGGCCAGAACTCTGCTCAAAACGTTATAGTATGACTAGAACTTTCATTTGAAACTGCCATTGAGGACAGACCTGCCGTTAGATAAACAGCATCTTGCGATTTTGTGTCTGAGATGCCGAAAATAATTTTTCAAAATAATTCCTCTGTGAACTGGTGGCCAGAATTCTGCTTGAAGCAATGTAATATGATTGGAACTTTCATTTGGAACTCCCATTGAGGACAGACCTGCCGTTAGATAAACAGCATCTTGCGATTTTGTGTCTGAGATGCCGAAAATAATTTTTCAAAATAATTCCTCTGTGAACTGGTGGCCAGAATTCTGCTTGAAGCAATGTAATATGATTGGAACTTTCATTTGGAACTCCCATTGAGGACAGACCTGCCGTTAGATAAACAGCATCTTGCGATTTTGTGTCTGAGATGCCGAAAATAATTTTTCAAAATAATTCCTCTGTGAACTGGTGGCCAGAATTCTGCTTGAAGCAATGTAATATGATTGGAACTTTCATTTGGAACTCCCATTGAGGCCACAACTACCACTAGATGAAAAGCATACGGAGAATTTGTATCTGAAATATGCGTGTAACGTTGGCATACTTCTTTCCAGCAGATGGAAAATAAATTGGAATTCCCTTCACATACACTCAAGTTTTTTAGTTCTTCACACTTGTTAACTATAGTTTTATCTATTTCACCTGTGAACCAGACTTTTCGGAAAATGCTGAATCCGCCAAGCTCCCGTAGCAGATCATTAAAAAAATGTTATCTGGCGTTTGCGTGTTGGTATCAGTTACCAATGGTAGTTCAAGACTAATTGGAATGTTTTGAGCTGAATTCTTGTCGACAACTACCCGTGTGCAAAATTAGCGTACCTTTAAATCGCAATTTTAAGAATAATTCTACAGAACTATTGTTGAAATATATCAGGGACTGTAGAACTGTGCTAAATACAACTTCTCTATGCTCAAATATTCGAAATGTGATGAGATGCTATGATTTCGCGTGCGAAGTTGGCATCTCATTCCTTTAAATCGCGATTTTGAGGGTAAATAAACGGAACTATTGTTGAAACCTATCAGGAACTGTAAAACTATGCTGGATGCAAGTAAATCTGAAGTTTTTTATTGAGATGCTCAAAGTTGTGATGCTGACTTCACAGACATGCTGTCGACAGTTTTTACTATTTATAATATTATTAAATATGACGCAATCGAGTGACAACGAAGAGCAAGGTTGGCGTGGGTGGCCGCCCCAAGTGCCTGCACTCGATGAAGTAGAAGATGCGAAATCGGTGGAGGAAGCTTCCCGTGTAAGGGTTCGTGTCAAGCAACAAGGAAGCGACAACGACGAAGATTTAGAGGCGAATGGTTTTCGTGGATGGCTTCGCACTGAGTCGCCTCCAATTGGCGTCCGAATGGAGGCAAACGATAAAGAGGAGGCCGACGAAGAATTAGAGGAAACCGGTTGGCGTGGGTGGTCTTCCGATGCTCGACTCAAAATTCATCCTGATCCACCTGAAAGCAAGGTTAGCTTACTTCCTCAGTGCGTGTGCGTGTGCGTGTGCGTGTGCGTGTGCGTGTGCGTGTGCGTGTGCGTGTGCGTGTGCGTGTGCGTGTGCGTGTGCGTGTGCGTGTGCGTGTGCGTGTGCGTGTGCGTGTGCGTGTGCGTGTGCGTGTGCGTGTGCGTGTGCGTGTGCGTGTGCGTGTGCGTGTGCGTGTGCGTGTGCGTGTGCGTGTGCGTGTGCGTGTGCGTGTGCGTGTGCGTGTGCGTGTGCGTGTGCGTGTGCGTGTGCGTGTGCGTGTGCGTGTGCGTGTGCGTGTGCGTGTGCGTGTGCGTGTGCGTGTGCGTGTGCGTGTGCGTGTGCGTGTGCGTGTGCGTGTGCGTGTGCGTGTGCGTGTGCGTGTGCGTGTGCGTGTGCGTGTGCGTGTGCGTGTGCGTGTGCGTGTGCGTGTGCGTGTGCGTGTGCGTGTGCGTGTGCGTGTGCGTGTGCGTGTGCGTGTGCGTGTGATTCAGTCCGATAACTGAAATTTTGCGAAAGCTAGAGTCCGACCACACTTTTTTCGATAAAATAAATTTCTGGTAAAATCTGAACGTATGAATCAATTATTGGAATGGCGACGCCAATCAAAGGATTGGCTTCGCCATTCCATATATCAATCAACATTGTCGACATATTTACAGGTTGAGCTCATACAAGAAACCAATGTCTTCATTGAACCGAACGAGCTGACCACGATGATCTATTGGTGGTCGACGAAACCGCGGGAGCTTTGCCGGTACATCCTCAAAACAGTTGTCGACAAAAGAAACTTAGTTTCAATGACGCCGAAAGCATTGTGTGGTGGCTTTAAACCAATGCCAGAAAATATTATGGAGGCTGTCGAACGTATGTTAAATACTACCAAGTATACCCCTGTTTACATTCTACACATTATGTTAATTTATTTCTTATATTTATTTATTTATTTCAGAATACGTAAATGACACGGTCCCAGCCAATTGCCGCATCGATCGGGAGGACTGTATACGGGTCCTTACCCTCATGTGCAACACTATGCACAACCTCAAGCCATGCAACAACAAATGCTGAGCCACTCACGCACTCACGCACTCACACACTCACGCACTCACGCACAATGATTCGATCATTTAATGTTTCCACGAAATAAAATTAATTTGCAGTAGAAAAATAGTTAATGTTTGTTATCAAGTAACATCTTAGTTTATAACGAAACGTTACGTTTTCCCGTACGACGTCCCTTCCGGTTTGAAAATCTCGATTTTTGAATGGGAGGGATTTCATATAAGAAAACGTTATTTCCGGTTCGGAAGTCTCAGTTTTGAACTGGAAATACCATCATAAGCTGAAACGTTCTTTCCGATTTGAAAATCTTAATTCACCCGGAAGTTACGTCGTAGAGGGAATCGTAATTTCCCGTTCCGCGGATTGACCCATGAAGAATTCCGCCAATTATCCTGTAAAGACTGGAGGAACAATCCGCGGCCCCTGTCTTCAAATACGCATGCGCCTCGACCCTCGGGAGCCAGCTGAACTCGGGAGTCAGGGACCGCCGAGGCTGTCACTGAACGAGACAGCGACGGTCAGCGACCGTCACGTTTAAATTTTTGCTGCAAATTTTCTCAGTTTTCTCGATTTTCCTGAAAACTGAGTTTCTACATCAATTCTTTTCCATTACGATTGATTCAATAAGTACAGTAATATTATTTAGGGTAAAAGTGGTACTATAGACCACTCTTATTAAGCGGGTGTATTCACTGCTTTTACCCTGAAAAAAATTTTTACTATGCAAAAGTATGCATTAACGGTATGATATAATTTTATCTCAATAATCGTTCTGACAAACCGTATCGCAGTTGGAACGATTGCCTCGCATAATCGGTGTTCAGATCCCTTAAAGGCAATTTTTTTCTCCAAAGTACTGGCTTTTCTCCAAAGTACTGGCTACGTCAGCATGTTTTTAATGTGATTCTTGCTTTTCGAGTCGGTGTTGAATCGGCGAAAGGATTCGAACAACGATTATTCGAGGCTCTACGCAATCGCTCTAAGTGGAGAACGTTTATCATATCGATTATTGAGATAATTTATATCATACGGTTAAAGCGTATTATTGCATAGTAAATGTTTTTCAGGGTATAAGCAGTGGATATAACCCGACTTAATAAGAAGGGGGCCATATTCACCCCTTTTAACCTAAATAATCTTAACGTAACTATTGAATCAATTTTAATACAAATGGATTGATGAACAAACTCAATTTGTTTCGCTATGCGAATAGAGAGAATATTCGAGATCCTTATTTTTTCACGGCAGAGTCTGAAATGGTGCAGCATCGTCCATCGTAGATCAACACGAGTGTTCGACATAGCCAGATAAAAAAAATGCTCGTCAGAATGTGACCAGGGAAATCGCAAAGCGGGAGTAGAGTAGAGCGGGGCAAAATGGGACAGTGGAGCAAAACGGGTCAGTGAGCAAAACGCAAGTTTCCAATCATTTTTGGATGTCCCATTTTGCCCTGTTGATACATCCGGATTGTCTGTCCCATTTTGTCCTGTTGATACATCCGGATTGTCAGTCTCATTTTGCCCCGTTCTTCCCTATTATTTGTCGTCTTGTATGGGAATTTATCGACGTATATGGGATTTTTCGTAATCCATGTTTCTGTACCGAGAATTTGAAACGGTGCTGCCCAGTCCATCGTAGACTCGTGCGTGTTTTTGGAGCAGAAAATTCACGTCGAAATGGAAACGAGACAATAGCTAACCGGAAGTAAGATTTATCGACGTGTATGGGAATCATTCGAGACCCTTCTTTGTACACGTGCGAGTCCGAAACGGTGCTGCATCGTCCATAGTAGATTTAAGCGAGCTTTCGACATAGCCCGATCACGTAAATGCACGTCGGAACCTAACCGGTGCAATACGAAACCGGAAATGTCATCTATCGTGGTGTATGGGAAATTATCAACCTGTATGGGATTTTTCGAAATCCATGTTTCTGTACCGAGAATTTGAAACGGTGCTGCCCAGTCCATCGTAGACTCGTGCGTGTTTTTGGAGCAGAAAATCCACGTCGAAACGGGAACGAGACAATAGCTAACCGGAAGTAAGATTTATCGACGTGTATGGGAATCATTCGAGACCCTTCTTTGTACACGTGCGAGTCCAAAACAGTGCTGCATCGTCCATAGTAGATTTAAGCGAGCTTTCGACATAGCCCGATAACGTAAATGCACGTCGAAACCTAACCGGTGCAATACGAAACCGGAAATGTCATCTATCGCGGTGTATGGGAAATTATCAACCTGTATGGGATTTTTCAAAATCCTTATTTCTGTACCGAGACTTTAAAACGGTGCTGCATCGTCCATCGTAGACTCGTGCGTGTTTTTGGAGCAGAAAATCCACGTCGAAATGGGAACGAGACAATAGCTAACCGGAAGTAAGATTTATCGACGTGTATGGGAATCATTCGAGACCCTTCTTTGTACACGTGCGAGTCCGAAACGGTGCTGCATCGTCCATAGGAGATTTAAGCGAGCTTTCGACATAGCCCGATCACGTAAATGCACGTCGGAACCTAACCGGTGCAATACGAAACCGGAAATGTCATCTATCGCGGTGTATGGGAAATTATCAACCTGTATGGGATTTTTCGAAATCCATGTTTCTGTACCGAGAATTTGAAACGGTGCTGCCCAGTCCATCGTAGACTCGTGCGTGTTTTTGGAGCAGAAAATCCACGTCGAAATGGGAACGAGACAATAGCTAACCGGAAGTAAGATTTATCGACGTGTATGGGAATCATTCGAGACCCTTCTTTGTACACGTGCGAGTCCGAAACGGTGCTGCATCGTCCATAGTAGATTTAAGCGAGCTTTCGACATAGCCCGATCACGTAAATGCACGTCGGAACCTAACCGGTGCAATACGAAACCGGAAATGTCATCTATCGTGGTGTATGGGAAATTATCAACCTGTATGGGATTTTTCGAAATCCATGTTTCTGTACCGAGAATTTGAAACGGTGCTGCCCAGTCCATCGTAGACTCGTGCGTGTTTTTGGAACAGAAAATCCACGTCGAAATGGGAACGAGACAATAGCTAACCGGAAGTAAGATTTATCGACGTGTATGGGAATCATTCGAGACCCTTCTTTGTACACGTGCGAGTCCGAAACGGTGCTGCATCGTCCATAGTAGATTTAAGCGAGCTTTCGACATAGCCCGATCACGTAAATGCACGTCGAAACCTAACCGGTGCAATACGAAACCGGAAATGTCATCTATCGCGGTGTATGGGAAATTATCAACCTGTATGGGATTTTTCAAAATCCTTATTTCTGTACCGAGACTTTAAAACGGTGCTGCATCGTCCATCGTAGACTCGTGCGTGTTTTTGGAGCAGAAAATCCACGTCGAAATGGGAACGAGACAATAGCTAACCGGAAGTAAGATTTATCGACGTGTATGGGAATCATTCGAGACCCTTCTTTGTACACGTGCCCAGTCCATCGTAGACTCGTGCGTGTTTTTGGAGCAGAAAATCCACGTCGAAATGGGAACGAGACAATAGCTAACCGGAAGTAAGATTTATCGACGTGTATGGGAATCATTCGAGACCCTTCTTTGTACACGTGCGAGTCCGAAACGGTGCTGCATCGTCCATAGTAGATTTAAGCGAGCTTTCGACATAGCCCGATCACGTAAATGCACGTCGGAACCTAACCGGTGCAATACGAAACCGGAAATGTCATCTATCGTGGTGTATGGGAAATTATCAACCTGTATGGGATTTTTCGAAATCCATGTTTCTGTACCGAGAATTTGAAACGGTGATGCCCAGTCCATCGTAGACTCGTGCGTGTTTTTGGAGCAGAAAATCCACGTCGAAATGGGAACGAGACAATAGCTAACCGGAAGTAAGATTTATCGACGTGTATGGGAATCATTCGAGACCCTTCTTTGTACACGTGCGAGTCCGAAACGGTGCTGCATCGTCCATAGGAGATTTAAGCGAGCTTTCGACATAGCCCGATCACGTAAATGCACGTCGGAACCTAACCGGTGCAATACGAAACCGGAAATGTCATCTATCGTGGTGTATGGGAAATTATCAACCTGTATGGGATTTTTCGAAATCCATGTTTCTGTACCGAGAATTTGAAACGGTGCTGCCCAGTCCATCGTAGACTCGTGCGTGTTTTTGGAGCAGAAAATCCACGTCGAAATGGGAACGAGACAATAGCTAACCGGAAGTAAGATTTATCGACGTGTATGGGAATCATTCGAGACCCTTCTTTGTACACGTGCAAGTCCGAAACGGTGCTGCATCGTCCATAGTAGATTTAAGCGAGCTTTCGACATAGCCCGATCACGTAAATGCACGTCGGAACCTAACCGGTGCAATACGAAACCGGAAATGTCATCTATCGCGGTGTATGGGAAATTATCAACCTGTATGGGATTTTTCGAAATCCATGTTTCTGTACCGAGAATTTGAAACGGTGCTGCCCAGTCCATCGTAGACTCGTGCGTGTTTTTGGAACAGAAAATCCACGTCGAAATGGGAACGAGACAATAGCTAACCGGAAGTAAGATTTATCGACGTGTATGGGAATCATTCGAGACCCTTCTTTGTACACGTGCGAGTCCGAAACGGTGCTGCATCGTCCATAGTAGATTTAAGCGAGCTTTCGACATAGCCCGATCACGTAAATGCACGTCGGAACCTAACCGGTGCAATACGAAACCGGAAATGTCATCTATCGCGGTGTATGGGAAATTATCAACCTGTATGGGATTTTTCGAAATCCATGTTTCTGTACCGAGAATTTGAAACGGTGCTGCCCAGTCCATCGTAGACTCGTGCGTGTTTTTGGAGCAGAAAATCCACGTCGAAATGGGAACGAGACAATAGCTAACCGGAAGTAAGATTTATCGACGTGTATGGGAATCATTCGAGACCCTTCTTTGTACACGTGCGAGTCCGAAACGGTGCTGCATCGTCCATAGTAGATTTAAGCGAGCTTTCGACATAGCCCGATCACGTAAATGCACGTCGGAACCTAACCGGTGCAATATGAAACCGGAAATGTCATCTATCGTGGTGTATGGGAAATTATCAACCTGTATGGGATTTTTCGAAATCCATGTTTCTGTACCGAGAATTTGAAACGGTGCTGCCCAGTCCATCGTAGACTCGTGCGTGTTTTTGGAGCAGAAAATCCACGTCGAAATGGGAACGAGACAATAGCTAACCGGAAGTAAGATTTATCGACGTGTATGGGAATCATTCGAGACCCTTCTTTGTACACGTGCGAATCCGAAACGGTGCTGCATCGTCCATAGTAGATTTAAGCGAGCTTTCGACATAGCCCGATCACGTAAATGCACGTCGAAACCTAACCGGTGCAATACGAAACCGGAAATGTCATCTATCGCGGTGTATGGGAAATTATCAACCTGTATGGGATTTTTCAAAATCCTTATTTCTGTACCGAGACTTTAAAACGGTGCTGCATCGTCCATCGTAGACTCGTGCGTGTTTTTGGAGCAGAAAATCCACGTCGAAATGGGAACGAGACAATAGCTAACCGGAAGTAAGATTTATCGACGTGTATGGGAATCATTCGAGACCCTTCTTTGTACACGTGCGAGTCCGAAACGGTGCTGCATCGTCCATAGGAGATTTAAGCGAGCTTTCGACATAGCCCGATCACGTAAATGCACGTCGGAACCTAACCGGTGCAATACGAAACCGGAAATGTCATCTATCGTGGTGTATGGGAAATTATCAACCTGTATGGGATTTTTCGAAATCCATGTTTCTGTACCGAGAATTTGAAACGGTGCTGCCCAGTCCATCGTAGACTCGTGCGTGTTTTTGGAGCAGAAAATCGACGTCGAAATGGGAACGAGACAATAGCTAACCGGAAGTAAGATTTATCGACGTGTATGGGAATCATTCGAGACCGTTCTTTGTACACGTGCGAGTCCGAAACGGTGCTGCATCGTCCATAGGAGATTTAAGCGAGCTTTCGACATAGCCCGATCACGTAAATGCACGTCGGAACCTAACCGGTGCAATACGAAACCGGAAATGTCATCTATCGTGGTGTATGGGAAATTATCAACCTGTATGGGATTTTTCGAAATCCATGTTTCTGTACCGAGAATTTGAAACGGTGCTGCCCAGTCCATCGTAGACTCGTGCGTGTTTTTGGAGCAGAAAATCCACGTCGAAATGGGAACGAGACAATAGCTAACCGGAAGTAAGATTTATCGACGTGTATGGGAATCATTCGAGACCCTTCTTTGTACACGTGCGAGTCCGAAACGGTGCTGCATCGTCCATAGTAGATTTAAGCGAGCTTTCGACATAGCCCGATCACGTAAATGCACGTCGGAACCTAACCGGTGCAATACGAAACCGGAAATGTCATCTATCGCGGTGTATGGGAAATTATCAACCTGTATGGGATTTTTCGAAATCCATGTTTCTGTACCGAGAATTTGAAACGGTGCTGCCCAGTCCATCGTAGACTCGTGCGTGTTTTTGGAGCAGAAAATCCACGTCGAAATGGGAACGAGACAATAGCTAACCGGAAGTAAGATTTATCGACGTGTATGGGAATCATTCGAGACCCTTCTTTGTACACGTGCGAGTCCGAAACGGTGCTGCATCGTCCATAGTAGATTTAAGCGAGCTTTCGACATAGCCCGATCACGTAAATGCACGTCGGAACCTAACCGGTGCAATATGAAACCGGAAATGTCATCTATCGTGGTGTATGGGAAATTATCAACCTGTATGGGATTTTTCGAAATCCATGTTTCTGTACCGAGAATTTGAAACGGTGCTGCCCAGTCCATCGTAGACTCGTGCGTGTTTTTGGAGCAGAAAATCCACGTCGAAATGGGAACGAGACAATAGCTAACCGGAAGTAAGATTTATCGACGTGTATGGGAATCATTCGAGACCCTTCTTTGTACACGTGCGAGTCCGAAACGGTGCTGCATCGTCCATAGTAGATTTAAGCGAGCTTTCGACATAGCCCGATCACGTAAATGCACGTCGAAACCTAACCGGTGCAATACGAAACCGGAAATGTCATCTATCGCGGTGTATGGGAAATTATCAACCTGTATGGGATTTTTCGAAATCCTTATTTCTGTACCGAGACTTTAAAACGGTGCTGCATCGTCCATCGTAGACTCGTGCGTGTTTTTGGAGCAGAAAATCCACGTCGAAATGGGAACGAGACAATAGCTAACCGGAAGTAAGATTTATCGACGTGTATGGGAATCATTCGAGACCCTTCTTTGTACACGTGCGAGTCCGAAACGGTGATGCATCGTCCATAGTAGATTTAAGCGAGCTTTCGACATAGCCCGATCGCGTAAATGCACGTCGGAACCTAACCGGTGCAATATGAAACCGGAAATGTCATCTATCGTGGTGTAAGGGAAATTATCAACCTGTATGGGATTTTTCGAAATCCATGTTTCTGTACCGAGATTTTGAAACGGTGCTGCCCAGTCCATCGTAGACTCGTGCGTGTTTTTGGAGCAGAAAATCCACGTCGAAATGGGAACGAGACAATAGCTAACCGGAAGTAAGATTTATCGACGTGTATGGGAATCATTCGAGACCCTTCTTTGTACACGTGCGAGTCCGAAACGGTGCTGCATCGTCCATAGTAGATTTAAGCGAGCTTTCGACATAGCCCGATCACGTAAATGCACGTCGGAACCTAACCGGTTCAATACGAAACCGTAAATGTCATCTATCGCGGTGTATGGGAAATTATCAACCTGTATGGGATTTTTCGAAATCCATGTTTCTGTACCGAGAATTTGAAACGGTGCTGCCCAGTCCATCGTAGACTCGTGCGTGTTTTTGGAGCAGAAAATCCACGTCGAAATGGGAACGAGACAATAGCTAACCAGAAGTAAGATTTATCGACGTGTATGGGAATCATTCGAGACCCTTCTTTGTACACGTGCGAGTCCGAAACGGTGCTGCATCGTCCATAGTAGATTTAAGCGAGCTTTCGACATAGCCCGATCACGTAAATGCACGTCGAAACCTAACCGGTGCAATACGAAACCGGAAATGTCATCTATCGCGGTGTATGGGAAATTATCAACCTGTATGGGATTTTTCAAAATCCTTATTTCTGTACCGAGACTTTAAAACGGTGCTGCATCGTCCATCGTAGACTCGTGCGTGTTTTTGGAGCAGAAAATCCACGTCGAAATGGGAACGAGACAATAGCTAACCGGAAGTAAGATTTATCGACGTGTAGGGGAATCATTCGAGACCCTTCTTTGTACACGTGCGAGTCCGAAACGGTGCTGCATCGTCCATAGGAGATTTAAGCGAGCTTTCGACATAGCCCGATCACGTAAATGCACGTCGGAACCTAACCGGTGCAATACGAAACCGGAAATGTCATCTATCGTGGTGTATGGGAAATTATCAACCTGTATGGGATTTTTCGAAATCCATGTTTCTGTACCGAGAATTTGAAACGGTGCTGCCCAGTCCATCGTAGACTCGTGCGTGTTTTTGGAGCAGAAAATCGACGTCGAAATGGGAACGAGACAATAGCTAACCGGAAGTAAGATTTATCGACGTGTATGGGAATCATTCGAGACCCTTCTTTGTACACGTGCGAGTCCGAAACGGTGCTGCATCGTCCATAGTAGATTTAAGCGAGCTTTCGACATAGCCCGATCACGTAAATGCACGTCGAAACCTAACCGGTGCAATACGAAACCGGAAATGTCATCTATCGCGGTGTATGGGAAATTATCAACCTGTATGGGATTTTTCGAAATCCATGTTTCTGTACCGAGAATTTGAAACGGTGCTGCCCAGTCCATCGTAGACTCGTGCGTGTTTTTGGAGCAGAAAATCCACGTCGAAATGGGAACGAGACAATAGCTAACCGGAAGTAAGATTTATCGACGTGTATGGGAATCATTCGAGACCCTTCTTTGTACACGTGCGAGTCCGAAACGGTGCTGCATCGTCCATAGTAGATTTAAGCGAGCTTTCGACATAGCCCGATCACGTAAATGCACGTCGGAACCTAACCGGTTCAATACGAAACCGTAAATGTCATCTATCGCGGTGTATGGGAAATTATCAACCTGTATGGGATTTTTCGAAATCCATGTTTCTGTACCGAGAATTTGAAACGGTGCTGCCCAGACCATCGTAGACTCGTGCGTGTTTTTGGAGCAGAAAATCCACGTCGAAATGGGAACGAGACAATAGCTAACCGGAAGTAAGATTTATCGACGTGTATGGGAATCATTCGAGACCCTTCTTTGTACACGTGCGAGTCCGAAACGGTGCTGCATCGTCCATAGTAGATTTAAGCGAGCTTTCGACATAGCCCGATCACGTAAATGCACGTCGGAACCTAACCGGTGCAATACGAAACCGGAAATGTCATCTATCGCGGTGTATGGGAAATTATCAACCTGTATGGGATTTTTCGAAATCCCTGTTTCTGTACCGAGAATTTGAAACGGTGCTGCCCAGCCCATCGTAGACTCGTGCGTGTTTTTGGAGCAGAAAATCCACGTCGAAATGGGAACGAGACAATAGCTAACCGGAAGTAAGATTTATCGACGTGTATGGGAATCATTCGAGACCCTTCTTTGTACACGTGCGAGTCCGAAACGGTGCTGCATCGTCCATAGTAGATTTAAGCGAGCTTTCGACATAGCCCGATCACGTAAATGCACGTCGGAACCTAACCGGTGCAATACGAAACCGGAAATGTCATCTATCGTGGTGTATGGGAAATTATCAACCTGTATGGGATTTTTCGAAATCCATGTTTCTGTACCGAGAATTTGAAACGGTGCTGCCCAGTCCATCGTAGACTCGTGCGTGTTTTTGGAGCAGAAAATTCACGTCGCAATGGAAACGAGACAATAGCTAACCGGAAGTAAGATTTATCGACGTGTATGGGAATCATTCGAGACCCTTGTTTTTACACGTGCGAGTCCGAAACGGTGCTGCATCGTCCATAGTAGATTTAAGCGAGCTTTCGACATAGCCCGATCACGTAAATGCACGTCGGAACCTAACCGGTGCAATACGAAACCGGAAATGTCATCTATCGTGGTGTATGGGAAATTATCAACCTGTATGGGATTTTTCGAAATCCATGTTTCGGTACCGAGAATTTGAAACGGTGCTGCCCAGTCCATCGTAGACTCGTGCGTGTTTTTGGAGCAGAAAATCCACGTCGAAATGGGAACGAGACAATAGCTAACCGGAAGTAAGATTTATCGACGTGTATGGGAATCATTCGAGACCCTTCTTTGTACACGTGCGAGTCCGAAACGGTGCTGCTTCGTCCATAGTAGATTTAAGCGAGCTTTCGACATAGCCCGATCACGTAAATGCACGTCGGAACCTAACCGGTGCAATACGAAACCGGAAATGTCATCTATCGTGGTGTATGGGAAATTATCAACCTGTATGGGATTTTTCGAAATCCATGTTTCTGTACCGAGAATTTGAATCGGTGCTGCCCAGTCCATCGTAGACTCGTGCGTGTTTTTGGAGCAGAAAATCCACGTCGAAACGGGAACGAGACAATAGCTAACCGGAAGTAAGATTTATCGACGTGTATGGGAATCATTCGAGACCCTTCTTTGTACACGTGCGAGTCCGAAACAGTGCTGCATCGTCCATAGTAGATTTAAGCGAGCTTTCGACATAGCCCGATCACGTAAATGCACGTCGAAACCTAACCGGTGCAATACGAAACCGGAAATGTCATCTATCGCGGTGTATGGGAAATTATCAACCTGTATGGGATTTTTCAAAATCCTTATTTCTGTACCGAGACTTTAAAACGGTGCTGCATCGTCCATCGTAGACTCGTGCGTGTTTTTGGAGCAGAAAATCCACGTCGAAATGGGAACGAGACAATAGCTAACCGGAAGTAAGATTTATCGACGTGTATGGGAATCATTCGAGACCCTTCTTTGTACACGTGCGAGTCCGAAACGGTGCTGCATCGTCCATAGGAGATTTAAGCGAGCTTTCGACATAGCCCGATCACGTAAATGCACGTCGGAACCTAACCGGTGCAATACGAAACCGGAAATGTCATCTATCGCGGTGTATGGGAAATTATCAACCTGTATGGGATTTTTCGAAATCCATGTTTCTGTACCGAGAATTTGAAACGGTGCTGCCCAGTCCATCGTAGACTCGTGCGTGTTTTTGGAGCAGAAAATCCACGTCGAAATGGGAACGAGACAATAGCTAACCGGAAGTAAGATTTATCGACGTGTATGGGAATCATTCGAGACCCTTCTTTGTACACGTGCGAGTCCGAAACGGTGCTGCATCGTCCATAGTAGATTTAAGCGAGCTTTCGACATAGCCCGATCACGTAAATGCACGTCGGAACCTAACCGGTGCAATACGAAACCGGAAATGTCATCTATCGTGGTGTATGGGAAATTATCAACCTGTATGGGATTTTTCGAAATCCATGTTTCTGTACCGAGAATTTGAAACGGTGATGCCCAGTCCATCGTAGACTCGTGCGTGTTTTTGGAGCAGAAAATCCACGTCGAAATGGGAACGAGACAATAGCTAACCGGAAGTAAGATTTATCGACGTGTATGGGAATCATTCGAGACCCTTCTTTGTACACGTGCGAGTCCGAAACGGTGCTGCATCGTCCATAGTAGATTTAAGCGAGCTTTCGACATAGCCCGATCACGTAAATGCACGTCGAAACCTAACCGGTGCAATACGAAACCGGAAATGTCATCTATCGCGGTGTATGGGAAATTATCAACCTGTATGGGATTTTTCAAAATCCTTATTTCTGTACCGAGACTTTAAAACGGTGCTGCATCGTCCATCGTAGACTCGTGCGTGTTTTTGGAGCAGAAAATCCACGTCGAAATGGGAACGAGACAATAGCTAACCGGAAGTAAGATTTATCGACGTGTATGGGAATCATTCGAGACCCTTCTTTGTACACGTGCCCAGTCCATCGTAGACTCGTGCGTGTTTTTGGAGCAGAAAATCCACGTCGAAATGGGAACGAGACAATAGCTAACCGGAAGTAAGATTTATCGACGTGTATGGGAATCATTCGAGACCCTTCTTTGTACACGTGCGAGTCCGAAACAGTGCTGCATCGTCCATAGTAGATTTAAGCGAGCTTTCGACATAGCCCGATCACGTAAATGCACGTCGAAACCTAACCGGTGCAATACGAAACCGGAAATGTCATCTATCGCGGTGTATGGGAAATTATCAACCTGTATGGGATTTTTCAAAATCCTTATTTCTGTACCGAGACTTTAAAACGGTGCTGCATCGTCCATCGTAGACTCGTGCGTGTTTTTGGAGCAGAAAATCCACGTCGAAATGGGAACGAGACAATAGCTAACCGGAAGTAAGATTTATCGACGTGTATGGGAATCATTCGAGACCCTTCTTTGTACACGTGCGAGTCCGAAACGGTGCTGCATCGTCCATAGGAGATTTAAGCGAGCTTTCGACATAGCCCGATCACGTAAATGCACGTCGGAACCTAACCGGTGCAATACGAAACCGGAAATGTCATCTATCGCGGTGTATGGGAAATTATCAACCTGTATGGGATTTTTCGAAATCCATGTTTCTGTACCGAGAATTTGAAACGGTGCTGCCCAGTCCATCGTAGACTCGTGCGTGTTTTTGGAGCAGAAAATCCACGTCGAAATGGGAACGAGACAATAGCTAACCGGAAGTAAGATTTATCGACGTGTATGGGAATCATTCGAGACCCTTCTTTGTACACGTGCGAGTCCGAAACGGTGCTGCATCGTCCATAGTAGATTTAAGCGAGCTTTCGACATAGCCCGATCACGTAAATGCACGTCGGAACCTAACCGGTGCAATACGAAACCGGAAATGTCATCTATCGTGGTGTATGGGAAATTATCAACCTGTATGGGATTTTTCGAAATCCATGTTTCTGTACCGAGAATTTGAAACGGTGATGCCCAGTCCATCGTAGACTCGTGCGTGTTTTTGGAGCAGAAAATCCACGTCGAAATGGGAACGAGACAAGAGCTAACCGGAAGTAAGATTTATCGACGTGTATGGGAATCATTCGAGACCCTTCTTTGTACACGTGCGAGTCCGAAACGGTGCTGCATCGTCCATAGGAGATTTAAGCGAGCTTTCGACATAGCCCGATCACGTAAATGCACGTCGGAACCTAACCGGTGCAATACGAAACCGGAAATGTCATCTATCGCGGTGTATGGGAAATTATCAACCTGTATGGGATTTTTCGAAATCCATGTTTCTGTACCGAGAATTTGAAACGGTGCTGCCCAGTCCATCGTAGACTCGTGCGTGTTTTTGGAACAGAAAATCCACGTCGAAATGGGAACGAGACAATAGCTAACCGGAAGTAAGATTTATCGACGTGTATGGGAATCATTCGAGACCCTTCTTTGTACACGTGCGAGTCCGAAACGGTGCTGCATCGTCCATAGTAGATTTAAGCGAGCTTTCGACATAGCCCGATCACGTAAATGCACGTCGAAACCTAACCGGTGCAATACGAAACCGGAAATGTCATCTATCGCGGTGTATGGGAAATTATCAACCTGTATGGGATTTTTCAAAATCCTTATTTCTGTACCGAGACTTTAAAACGGTGCTGCATCGTCCATCGTAGACTCGTGCGTGTTTTTGGAGCAGAAAATCCACGTCGAAATGGGAACGAGACAATAGCTAACCGGAAGTAAGATTTATCGACGTGTAGGGGAATCATTCGAGACCCTTCTTTGTACACGTGCGAGTCCGAAACGGTGCTGCATCGTCCATAGGAGATTTAAGCGAGCTTTCGACATAGCCCGATCACGTAAATGCACGTCGGAACCTAACCGGTGCAATACGAAACCGGAAATGTCATCTATCGTGGTGTATGGGAAATTATCAACCTGTATGGGATTTTTCGAAATCCATGTTTCTGTACCGAGAATTTGAAACGGTGCTGCCCAGTCCATCGTAGACTCGTGCGTGTTTTTGGAGCAGAAAATCGACGTCGAAATGGGAACGAGACAATAGCTAACCGGAAGTAAGATTTATCGACGTGTATGGGAATCATTCGAGACCCTTCTTTGTACACGTGCGAGTCCGAAACGGTGCTGCATCGTCCATAGTAGATTTAAGCGAGCTTTCGACATAGCCCGATCACGTAAATGCACGTCGGAACCTAACCGGTGCAATACGAAACCGGAAATGTCATCTATCGCGGTGTATGGGAAATTATCAACCTGTATGGGATTTTTCGAAATCCATGTTTCTGTACCGAGAATTTGAAACGGTGCTGCCCAGTCCATCGTAGACTCGTGCGTGTTTTTGGAGCAGAAAATCCACGTCGAAATGGGAACGAGACAATAGCTAACCGGAAGTAAGATTTATCGACGTGTATGGGAATCATTCGAGACCCTTCTTTGTACACGTGTGAGTCCGAAACGGTGCTGCATCGTCCATAGTAGATTTAAGCGAGCTTTCGACATAGCCCGATCACGTAAATGCACGTCGGAACCTAACCGGTTCAATACGAAACCGTAAATGTCATCTATCGCGGTGTATGGGAAATTATCAACCTGTATGGGATTTTTCGAAATCCATGTTTCTGTACCGAGAATTTGAAACGGTGCTGCCCAGTCCATCGTAGACTCGTGCGTGTTTTTGGAGCAGAAAATCCACGTCGAAATGGGAACGAGACAATAGCTAACCGGAAGTAAGATTTATCGACGTGTATGGGAATCATTCGAGACCCTTCTTTGTACACGTGCGAGTCCGAAACGGTGCTGCATCGTCCATAGTAGATTTAAGCGAGCTTTCGACATAGCCCGATCACGTAAATGCACGTCGGAACCTAACCGGTGCAATACGAAACCGGAAATGTCATCTATCGCGGTGTATGGGAAATTATCAACCTGTATGGGATTTTTCGAAATCCCTGTTTCTGTACCGAGAATTTGAAACGGTGCTGCCCAGCCCATCGTAGACTCGTGCGTGTTTTTGGAGCAGAAAATCCACGTCGAAATGGGAACGAGACAATAGCTAACCGGAAGTAAGATTTATCGACGTGTATGGGAATCATTCGAGACCCTTCTTTGTACACGTGCGAGTCCGAAACGGTGCTGCATCGTCCATAGTAGATTTAAGCGAGCTTTCGACATAGCCCGATCACGTAAATGCACGTCGGAACCTAACCGGTGCAATACGAAACCGGAAATGTCATCTATCGCGGTGTATGGGAAATTATCAACCTGTATGGGATTTTTCGAAATCCATGTTTCTGTACCGAGAATTTGAAACGGTGCTGCCCAGTCCATCGTAGACTCGTGCGTGTTTTTGGAGCAGAAAATCCACGTCGAAATGGGAACGAGACAATAGCTAACCGGAAGTAAGATTTATCGACGTGTATGGGAATCATTCGAGACCCTTCTTTTTACACGTGCGAGTCCGAAATGATACTGTATCGTCCATTGTAGATTCGAGCGAGCTTTCGACATAACCCGATCACGTAAATGCACGTTAGAATCTAACCGGACCAGTACCAAACCGGAAGTGTAATTTATTGCGGCGTATGGGAATTTATCCACTCGTACCGGATTTTTCGAAATCCTTATTTTTTCATGAGAAAGCCCGAAACGCTGCTTCATTATCCAACGTAGATTCGAACGATTTTTTTAAACCGCCGGAAGAAGATAAAGCATGTTGCAATGCACAATACCACGATACAAGCTGATAGAAATTATTTTTATTTATCTGTATGGTAAAACAGGATCGCTTTCAACAAGCTATGAAACGTTTCAATATTATTTATCGCAGATTTCCGATGGCCACGCAAGTGGCATAAACACGACAGTTTATCTTTTTTTGAATTTTTAATTTTTTAATTTTATTTTATAATGAGTTACACTTGAGTCCGAAATTTTCGTCGCGTTAATTGGAATTTTTCATTCTTCATTGATGGACAGGATAGCATTGTGGCTTCAACAGTTCTACGCATCTGACGCAGTAAACTTGGTGAATAATCGTTGCAGGAAGGATCGGATCGACTGTTTTCGGGAACTGCATACGACTGGAAAGACAATGTCAGCGTTAGTGTTGCACTCTAAAGAATATTAACTTTTTTTTATACGACTGGGACGTAAAAAAAATACGATCCAAAACAATAATATTCAATAATAATAGGGAGGATTTCAAATACGGAAATTTAAAATATTACGGAGCCAAAAGATCGCCCATCGACGTGAAATCGTCTAGTGCGACCTGGAAACCCTGAGCATTGATCAGGTTCGATATTATTCCCCGTAGGGATTATTCCAACGACCATGACGTAAAAAGCTACGGATTGAATGCCGTACGACGTCGAAAAATCGTCTGGTGAGATCTGGACACCGCCAATATTGAGTAGGGTCATTGTGATTCACCATACCGATATTTTCGACGATCGGGACGTAAGAAGCTATGTAGCCAAGGCCGCCCGACGTCGAAAAATCGTCTTGTTGGACGTGGACACCGCGAGCGGCGGCGAGATTCGACATAATGCCTCGCGGCAACATTTTCGACGACCGGGACGCAAAAAGCCACGTAGCGAATGTCGCTCGACCTCGAAAACTCACCTAGTGAGACCTGGACACTGGATGCATCGTCCAGGTTCGACATAATCCCTCGCGGCAACATTTTCGACGACTGGGACGCGAAAAGCCACGGAGCCAATGTCGCTCGACCTCTAGAACTCACCTAGTGAGACCTGGACACTGCGGGCATCGGCCAGATTCTACATAATGCCTCGCGGCAACATTCTCGACGACCGGGGCGGGAAAAGCCACGTAGCGAATCTCGCTCGACATCGAAAACTCACCTAGTGAGACCTGGAAACTGCGGGCATCAGCCAGATTCGACATAATGCCTCGCGGCAACATTTTCGACGACCGGGGCGCAAAAAGCCACGTAGCGAATGTCGCTCGACCTCGAGAACTCACGTAGTGAGACCTGGACACTGCGGGCATCGGCCAGATTCGACATAATGCCTCGCGGCAATATTTCTGACGACCGGGGCGCGAAAAGCCACGGAGCCAATGTCGCTCGACCTCTAGAACTCACCTAGTGAGACCTGGACACTGCGGGCATCGGCCAAATTCTACATAATGCCTCGCGGCAACATTCTCGACGACCGGAGCGGGAAAAGCCACGTAGCGAATGTCGCTCGACATCGAAAGCTCACCCAGTGAGACCTGGACACTGCGGGCATCGGCCAGATTCGACATAATGCCTCGCGGCAACATTCTCGATGACCGGGACGGGAAAAGCCACGTAGCGAATGCCGCTCGACCTCGAGAACTCACGTAGTGATACCTGGACATCGCGAGCATCGTCCAGTTTCGACATAATGCCTCGCGGCAATATTTTCGACGACCGGGGCGCAAAAAGCCACGGAGCCAATGTCGCTCGACCTCGAGACCTCACGTAGGGAGACCTGGACACCGCGTGCATCGGCCAGATTCGACACAATGCCTCGCGGCAATATTTTTGACGACCGGGGCGCGAAAAGCCACGGAGCCAATGTCGCTCGACCTCTAGAACTCACCTAGTGAGACCTGGACACTGCGGGCATCGGCCAGATTCTACATAATGCCCCGCGGCAACATTCTCGACGACCGGGGCGGGAATAGCCACGTAGCGAATGTCGCTCGACCTCAAGAACTCACCTAGTGAGACCTGGACATCGCGAGCATCGTCCAGGTTCGACATAATGCCTCGCGGCAACATTTTCGACTGGGGCGCGAAAAGCCACGTAGCCATGGTTGAACAACCTCGACTAATAGTCTGCTGAGACCTGGACAACGATGTCGAACTTGGACATCATCGTCCAGGTTGGACATAATCCCCTCTTTGCAATATCTTCGACGATCGGGTCGAAAAAAGAAAACATATCCTGGTACTCATTTTATTTAAAACAAAAAGCCAGTCTGATGATAATATCACCCGAATTTACTATCGCTCGTCGATTTTTTTTAACACTCTGCCGCGAAGTCCAATGAAGTTCGCTATTGTTCGAGGCGTCGAAACGCTGTCGCTGTGACCTACTTTCGCTGCGCTGTGATTGGTCAACCTATAAACGCTAATAACTCACTCATTTTTGCTCTGATCAAATTTCGCCAAAGGACTTTTTTGTTCAGCACAATGTCAGCTATCTACCATTTGCCGATCGTACAATAGTTACCTTACACCCTGTATATCTGTGTACGCGGGGGTTTGAGGACTTTTTTTCTATAGATCAATGCTTTTGAGGACTTTTGGCGGTTTCGAGGACCGTCCTCGAACCCACCATACAGGAGATGTCCGATTTGAGGACCGTCCTCAAATAAATGATACTATATGTATATCCGTTTACATATTTAAGGCCACATGTTCAATATTAAAACCTGCATTATTAAAGCTCATTACAAGCATCAGCCGTAAAGAATTAACGTCTCATTTGGACGGATTCATCAAGTATGTCTACCTATTACAAGCCTTTATTTCAGGTACTACTGAAAATAATACGGAGTTTTTACAATTGATCGAGATATCTGCAACCATGTCCTCGAAGCAAATAAAACATATGTATTTTTGTTTGTGCACGAATCCCTTTAAGGACATGGGATTTTTATTTTTAATATACACGGTAAATTTTCACCATCAGGAAATTATTAACGGTGAGCAAAGGTTAATTGCCGTAAATGTTTTCAAATGTTCTGTGAGTTTTTCAAGGGCTTATAGCACATACTGCAAAATCTATCGCGGATCTTGAAAATAATTAAGATGAACACTCCGTCATCACTGAATTAAGGAATGTGACCAAATATTAATGGCCGAAAAGTATGTTATCATTTCTACGAATTGTATGCCAGCAGAGATTCATTTTGCGTGAGGTGGCATCGACCTACGGAATCAGCTGTTTGATCGACCTGTGTACGCGGTCTGAGTTATTCGGTACATGACTTCTTCTATTGATTAGGATATGTCTGCATATTGTGGAATGACAAGGTGTGAAAAGTGGGAACGAATACCCCAAATAACATCGGCACTAAGAAGGGCGGCAGTGCTGCATTTCTGTAAAAATCAATGTCCTCAAACACTGCCGTCTATGAAAAAAAATGCATGTTCAGCAAGCAATTTGGGGACATTACCTACGTGTCAGCAACAATGAGTCATTATTCGTATTTTATCGAGGAAAGACATCTTTGCATTGTCGGCCTTGAATCACATGAGACAATGAGAATATGTGTATTGAGTCACGTTTAAGGATTGCATTAGTCTAGAAACACCCGAGGTCCTCGAAGCCTGTTACATGTAAGAATTTTCGCATGTGCCTCGAGTCATTCGACGGTTCACGGCATATATTTCACATTCTATAATTGACATCTGAAATTATTAATTAAAACGGTTTTTGACATCACTGTTCATCGAATCGTACACCGATAGAGATTGATTCCCAATGCAATAGTATCGGAGCAAGCTATCAGCTGTTTGGATCAACCTGCATAGGCGTTCTGAGTTATTCGGTGCAACATTTATTCTATTGATTACAGTATACCTAGACTTTTTTTTTAGGATAATACCGTGATGAATGCGGGAAGCACTTACGTCGATTGACAACGCTAGTAAGCATGTTTGTAGTGCTATATTTCCGCGAATACCGATGTCCTCAAACCCTGTATATCTATGAAAACAATCGCATGCTCAGGAAAAGATTTGAGGACATCTTCAAATAAATATCAGATACTGTTAGCAACTATACTATATTTTCTCAACAAAAGCCATCGATGATTTTACTACAATAAAACAAATGTACAAACGAGACTATCGGTATTGAACAGCGCAGCAGGATTTTAAGAACGATTAGAAAATTCGGAGGTCCTCAAAGCCTGCGATGTGTAAACGTTTTTACATGTTTAGTGAGTTTTTCGAGAGCTTATAGCACATACTGCAAAATCTATCGCTGATCTTGAAAATAATTAAGATGAACACTCTGTCATCACTGAATTAAGGAATGTGAGCAAATATTAATGGCCGAAAAGTATTTTATCATTTCTACGAATTGTATGCCAGCAGAGATTAATTTTGAGTGAGGTGGCATCGACCTACGGAACCAGCTGTTTGATCAACCTGCGTACGCGGTCTGAGTTATTCGGTACATGATTTCTTCTATTGATTAGGATATGTCTACATATTGTGGAATGACGAGGTGTGAAAAGTGGGAACGAATACCCCAAATAACATCGGCACTAAGAAGGGCGGCAGTGCTGCATTTCTGTAAAAATCAATGTCCTCAAACACTGCCGTCTATGAAAAAAATGCATGTTCAGCAAGCAATTTGGAGACATTTCATACGTGTCAGCAACAATGAGTCATTATTCGTATTTTATCGAGGAAAGACATCTTTGCATTGTCGGCCTTGAATCACATGAGACAATGAGAATATGTGTATTGAGTCACGTTTAAGGATTGCATTAGTCTAGAAACACCCGAGGTCCTCAAAGCCTGTTACATGTAAGAATTTTTGCATGTGCCTCGAGTCATTCGACGGTTCACGGCATATATTTCACATTCTATAATTGACATCTGAAATTATTAATTAAAACGGTCTTTAACATCACTCTTCATCGAATCGTACACCGATAGAGATTGATTCCCAATGTAATAGTATCGGAGCAGGCTATCAGCTGTTTGGATCAACCTGCATAGCCGTTCTGAGTTATTCGGTGCATGACCTCTTCTATTGATTAGGTTTTGTTAACGATTTCTGCCGTAATGCTGTCGCGATAACGTACAGTGAATACACGGAATATCGTAGGTCTTAATAATCACAGTAGTACTTTATTGCCCTAAATACATCGAAACCTTCAAATCCCTTTATCTCGCAATGCAATTATACATTTAGTAGGCGGTTTGGTGACATCTTTCTATACACAGACAGATTACTAGATAATCAACAGTTCCGTATAAAAATGTTCGATCTCCAGAACTATTTTGTTTCACTAGAACAATTATGTTGAAAACGATAAAGAGAAAACACATTTTTTTCTTTCAATACGGATTGTTGATTAATTAATGATAGTCTATACACTATAAAAAAAATTGGAAATTTAATGTACCAAACCGGAAGTTTTTATGCAAAAACTAATACATTAATTTTAATGTACAATCCTACATGAAATTTAATATACCCGTTTTTACGTAAAAACTTCCAGTCCGGTACATTAAATTTCATTTGATTTTTTTTACAGTGTATGTATATAGACAGATGTCCGCAAATCACCCATAGAAGGGGTAATTGCACTTATAGATCAAGGAGGTTGAGGACTTTGGTAATTTTAGAGAAATTCAGCATTATCGCGATACTTTGCACTTGCGTTAATCCATATACTCACTATTCGTTTTTATCATAGCTTTCGCGCAGAACTTATACATAAAACTTTACCAACAGATTTATATATCGTTCTATCAATTCTATTTTTCACTAGAAGTAACGTGCCGAATAATGCCGACAATCACCCTGCTTGACGAGATTGCCGTTCTCTTAACACTATATTTATTATAGCACATTAGTTAATGATGAATTTGCCTAAATAATTTTCTATAATCGAGATGTTCTTAAACTACGTGTCAACACAAATGTTATCGTTTATGTATTTTTTATTACCACTGTAGGCATATATATTGGCGAATATTACGGTAACTCATAAATGGTGATAATTAGTATACTACAAACAATTGAAACTCCATTTAGGAGTTTTATTAAAGATTTCCTATTAACAAAAAAAACGCATGAACAGTAGACGTCAATTTATTTAATATATATTGAATATCACAAATGGTACCATGAACACTGGGAACAAAATATTATATTATTCTTATCCATATTATAATAAAGGATACTAAACGTTAGTAATTCTATGCATATAAATTCTTCCATTAAAAATAAAATACTTTATATTACCCTCCAGGCTAAGTAAACTTAAACCTATCAAGTCAGGTCGGGTATCATGTTTTTGATACGGTAATCATTATTGATAAAAATTATTTCTTGTCCCAAATCTTTTCCAAAAATTCTGTTTTCTTAGAAAAGTCTAGCAAATGGATACATTTTTCATCTTTTTCAATTCTTTGATTCGCTCGACCGTTGAGGTATTGCGATAAACTAACAAAAAACTGAAATTGTGTTGTCATCAGCGTCACTGTCAACATGAAATGGTATTGCCGATCACTGTCTTCTGGTCATATTGTACATTTTCTTCAACTTATGTTTATAATTGTTTTTTATATGATCAACGGGTTTTTCGACAATACGTGAGACCTTTTTTTGTAGAACGAATATGTAGAATTACGTAACAAAGAAATTATTGGAATTAGTAATGTGTTGTACATAAATATTGTATGAACATCAAACCTTTACAATATAAACACAAAAGACTCAGCCTTATAACTTATTTTTTTCATATTATCCATGGCAAATAAAATTGAACTTAAACTTATCAAGTCAAATCGTAAATTATCTAATTGGCAAGGTAATCATTATCGGTAAAAATTATTTGTCACCCTGATGTTAGCCTGATCAAATCTTGTTTTCGTAGAAACGTATATATTATAGATCCATTTTTGTACTATTTTAATGGTGTCAATGACTATCATTGAGGTATCGCAACAAAATTACAAAGAAATTAAAATAAAATGAAATTATATATAGATTTTGATTGTTATCATATAATATCACTTTCTGTTATATGATCCTGTCGATTCTTTAAAATATAATAAACAGTTTTTCATCGTATATAAATAATGCTTGTAACATCGTATTTTGATAGGAACTTATACTCAATTATCATTACGATTATGTATTGTGTTTTACCTCACAGTAAAAACTTTAACTCTTGTATTACATAAATAAAAATCTTAGAAACTCACAACTGGCTTATTTTTTATATTTTGAAATATCATCTGAAATTATACTGAACAGATACTTAACAAGTAGAATCTTGATCCATCGATTTGACATAGTAGTTAATACTGATTTAGAGTAAATATAGTACGTGAAAGTCGTATCAATAAAGTTGTCTTTATATAAGCGTCCCCTTTACTTATATGCTTTGTACTATCTCGTGGTTTAGTAATTTGGTACTGTTGTGATATCTCGATATATTAATAAAAACGTAAAGAAATTGTGATCCTGTCACATGGCTTTCGATGTAGGAAAATAAAATATTATTATAAATCATAAAAAAAATAAAATAATCTACTCCGTTTCGGTTTAACGATGGAATATTTTCTCTTATTAAGGATTCCATTTATCTTGTCGTGTGCATTTTCAATGCTAGTAAGCCATCAGTATCTACGTATTTGCTTTGTAAATATGTATACTTCGGTTTTGCTTTCCTGATTTTATTATCAACCCAAAGCTTGATTTGCGGTAGGGTTCTGCTTCCCAATACTTCATGTACAGCTTTAGCTTCACGTATCTCTTCGTAAGAAGGTAGTATTTTCTTTGCGATGTGGCGCTCAAACGCAGAATGAACTGCGCGTACTTCTTCTTCGCTCCAGCCGTTTTCTTCGCCGCTTTCTTCTACCGCTCCAGCTCCAGACGTTTTGTGTTCGCCACACAAAAAAAAAATATTTATGTTGACATTATATTACTAATAGTTATGCTTATTCTTAGGGATTATTCTATATCTCGGCATATATTCTGATCATAAGTCTTTTCTTAATACACAAGTATGTTCTTTTGTTTTTATCAAAACGAAATAACTTTAAACTTTAAATTCATATACATACCTAATCACCCGACTCTATCTTTGTTCCGAATTTAAATAATTTCAAAGAAAGAAAGGGATACAATATTACTTTTCATTGCGTTTGAATTCCGTTAAATTTTTAAGATTTTTAAAGCCTTAAAATTGTCTCGTCATACTTTTTCAATTTTGAATATAGCATTAAACATGTCAAGTTACTTACGGCGGGATACATTTATTAAGAACTATTTGAACTGCTTCCTATTAAAACTAGTTAAACAATGTTACTCACTGGTCGGTTTCTTCTGTGATTCGGGGGTAACTGCTTTGCCGCGAACAATTTTCATTTTCATTCCATTACAGTTTTGCGTAGTAAACGTGATTTTGCGGCGTTTTTGTCCAACTGAATTGCTATCATCGGAATTCGATGGACTTTCTTGGGCAACGGGTCGTTTTTGTTGTTTTTTTCGCTGTGGTTCGCTTCGTGTATTACGGCTATCTTCTGCATCCATATTGGCTTTTGATGTAGAAGCCGATGTTTGAAATATGGGCGGGATCGATGCTTGAGATTTCGTCCCTATATCGTTTTCGTTCACGGACGACACTGTGTCATTTCCGCCGACAGTGTCTTCGTCGTCCTCTGAAACTTCTCCCTGGGCAGCCTCGAGTAACTTAGATATCCCCAAGATTTCTCTTTGGATGATAGGCTGTCTGTAAATCTCTTTACGGATTTTTTCGGCGTGGCCCATAAAATTTGCCAAGTCTGAAACTGCATGATCAGATAAATTTAACTCAACACACGTCGTAGCGATGTGCTTTCTGAGTTGCGTTCCTCTCAATCGTTCTGGATGTTCTGCTCCGCAATCTATTGAAACTTTTCTCATGATTTCACATGCGTCCAATACTCTATGAATTCTTTTATCCGTACTGGGCAAGCCAAATAATAATGGATTATTTTTGTGAACGCCGACAGCATCGCGATGCCTTTCAACTGCTTCCAGACTTTGCAATAATTCTGGATATACTAATACTGGTACTATTCGTCCGAGTTTCCCGCGAATTGTGAATCGCACGTATTTTGCGGTAACTTTTTTGCTTTCTTCTGACAAAGCTGCCCATTTCTCTTTATCAGTTGTCTGGTTGATTGATTCTCGGTTTTGGAAATCGTTTACTAGAATATTTTGAATATCACCAACGCGGCGTCGGTTGAATACTTGTAGCGATATCATGGCGAATACAGCCAATTGGCGCCAGTCATCGAACGGAAATGGATCTTTCAGTTTCTCATAACTGATTGCCAGCTGTTCTTTAATGTACTTGGACAATTTTCGAACATCGTCATTTGTTGGAAGAAGTACTTTCTTCTGACGCTTACGAAGATTTTGCGTTTCCATTTGTGAGCGCAGGAACCAAAATTGGCGGTCGGGTGAATCAAAGGTTCGAACGATAAAACACGGGGTCGATGAAACTGGATACCAAAGGGTTTATTATGAGCGGAACAAATTACATTTCGTTAACGTGCTTCGGCAGATACACAACGAAGTGACGTCGGTGGCGCGCGTGCGCGCGATAGGCTCGCAGCAGCGCCGCCACAGAGTTACCAAGAGCGCGAAGGATCGCACTCGATCGAATCGATTCCAACACACCCTACTCGATCCGAGCGTTATTGGAACCGATTACTTCGTTTTCTTAACACCCAAAGACTCCATGCACTTGCAGTGCTTCGGTTTCGGTAGTGATTTCGTAAGAACGTCAGCTGGCATCTCCGCTGTCGGGATTGATCTGAGGGAGACGATGCCATCCTTCACAGCTTGTCGCGTGTAGTGATGTCGAACGTCGATGTGTTTCATCCGGCTGTGGAAAACCGGATTCTCGGCCACGCACTTCGCGCCCCGATTGTCGCAGTAGATGACAATCTTGTCGAGTCCAGGCAGTTCGAGCTCTCGGAGCATCATCCGAAGGTAGGAGGATTCCTTCGTAGCCTCGGCCAACGCCATATATTCCGCCTCGGTCGACGAAAGTGCCACGGTCCGTTGCTTTTGTGCCTTCCAACTTACAGCAGCCCCGTTCAGGACAAAAGCATACCCCGTATACGATTTCCGATCAACGGGACAGTTCGCCCAATCCGAGTCAGAGTACCCCATGATGCCGTCGGCGAATTCTCTAAAACATAAACCGTAGTTAGCCGTGCCTTTAAGATAGCGCAGCACGCGCTTCGCAGCTTTCCAGTGCGCCTCGGTATAGCTATGATTGAACTGGGCGAGATAACTCGCAATATACGCAACATCGGGGCGCGTTGCAACAGCCAGATACATTAGCGACCCAACGAGTTCCCGATAAGGCTTCGTAGAATCTTCACTCGTGTTCGAATGCGCCTCCGTCGTCGCCGTTTGAGCGCCCACTTCCCCAGGCGTAGCCACGGGATTTGATGCTTCCATATGGAATCGCTCCAGCATTTCCGTCACGTACTTCTCCTGGTTCAGAGAAATGGCACCCTTCTCCTGGACGATCTCGATCCCGAGACAAAACCGAGCCACACCAAGATCTTTCACCTCGAACTCTCGCGCTAGACCCCGGCTCACGTTCTTAATCCATTTCGCGTCCTGTGAACTCAACAAAATATCATCGACATACACCAGAGCTAAAAGTAATGTTTCTCCACGCCTAGCGTAATATACACACGAATCGGCGTTAGTCGGGATCAAGCCCAGTCTACGAATGACGACGTCCAACCGGGCGTGCTACTGTCGCCCCGCTTGTCGTAGACCGTACAAGGCCCTCTTCAGTAGACAGACCTTATTCCCGTCCTTAGCCAGGCTCAGCATTTTCGCAGCCTTGACCCCAACCTGGCTTCCCTGTCCGTCCCGGGAGACGATCTCCCGTAGAATCTCTTCTAGCATCTCGGGCTTCTCCATGTATACTTCCTCGTCGAGGAAGCCGTTCAGATATGCCGTAACGATATCGAACTGATGAATGGTCATTTTGTAACGCACAGAGAGTGCCACCATAAGCCGCAGCGATCCCAGTCGTGCAACCGGCGCGAATGTGTCGACATAATCGACACCCGGACGTTGGGCGAAGCCGCGAGCGACCAGACGAACTTTACGACGATCCAACGTACCGTCAGGCTTCAGCTTATTGGTAAGAACCGGACGACATCCAATCACCGCTCTTCCCCTCGGACGGTCTACCAGCTCCCAGGTGTCCCGAGTGAGAATACTCCGAAACTCGGCCACCATCGCATCCGTCCATTCACCCGCCTGCGGTCCTTCCATGACCTCCCGAAGTCGAATCTCCGTCGCATACACCGATGCAACATTTGCCTCGTGGAAAACGTCGTCCTCGCCTTCCCCATTCTCCAGACCACCAGGCACTTCTTCGTCGCGGGCAGTCTGTCCCGTCGGCCTCCGCGGCGTTGCATCGGGATCTTGTGAGTCCGTCGACGACACGCTGACGGTTCGATACTCCTTCCGAGGTCGACCGCGACTACCCGTACGAATAAGGCGCGGCCTTCCGGGCAGCCTTCGTATCACCGTCGATCCCTCCTCCAGATCCGCATCCACGTCCTCCAACGGGTTCGAACGCGGTACCATCTCGAGCTCTGTAGTCTCGGCCTGCGTGTCCTCCGGCACCTGTTTATCGCACGCACTCTCGTGGTCAAAAAAATCCTCGGTACTCCAACCTTCGTCCCGCGAACTCGCCGTTCCTAGCTCCAAATCGAACTTTACGTCCCGAGTTGTGACGACGCGGCTCTCGGAGGGTATCCACACCCGGTAGCCCTTCGAAACGTCCGAATATCCGACGAGCGTACCTTCTTTGGCTCGTGCCTCAAACTTGCCCTTCGGCCTCTTGTCAAGAACGAACGCCTTCGTACCGATGACCCGAAGATGTTTCAAATTTGGTATAACACCATGCCACGCCTCGTACGGTGTCTTCCCCTCGAGACTTTTCGACGCGCAGCGATTGCGCAAATAATTTGCAGCATGCACCGCCTCTGCCCAAAAGGACGGTGCCAACTTCCCCTCGAAAAGGATACAGCGAGCCATCTCGACGAGCGTCCGATTCTTCCGTTCCGCCACACCATTCTGCTGCGGAGTATAAGGAACGGTGAGCCTACGTCGGATACCCTGAGCCTTCAGGAACGCGTCGAATTCTCCGTTGCAGAACTCGTTGCAGAACTTTTTTATTTTCTCCCCGGTCTGCTTCTCGGCGTACACCTTGAACTCCTTAAACGCTCCGAGAACATCGCTCTTCCTCCGAATGAAATGGACCTCGCACCATCTCGTGCAATCATCAACGAATGTGACGACATAAAGCGACCCACGTTTCGATTCGACCCTCATGGGGCGGCACAGGTCAGTGTGTACGACATTGAGCTTCGTCGTACTCCTGGACGTACTATGCGGAAACTTCAACGCAGAAAGCTTGCCCTTCATGCACGTGTCGCAAGGTGGGAGGTTGCGAGCATGACCGAGGTTCACACCCGTGACTACCTGTTTCCGGGACATCTCAACCAAGTCGCGAACGTTTAGATGGCCCATCCTTCGGTGCCACAACTCCAAGTCGGTTCGACTGCCATCGACCGAAGCGGCTCCCGCTTCCTCGACATCCTCGCGCACATAGTATAGGTCGCCGACGCGATCAGCCACCATCTTGGTCGTCCCATCCAGTCCTTTCACGACGGCATCTCGTTTCCGGAACAAAACCTCATGCCCATGATCCGTAATTTTCGACACTGAAACCAGGTTCGTCCTCAGGTCCGGCACCAGAAGCGTCTCTTCAAGATTGACCCGTCGACTCTTCGAACCATCCGTGACTCTCAGTTGGACAACCCCTCGCGCCTCGATATCCGTAGACGCGTCGCTCGCAAGGTTCAACTTGCCATGTTTCGAGTCTGTGATCTGCGTAAAAACTTCTTCGTCTCGACACACGTGGGCAGTGCTTCCGCTGTCAATACACCATCGACTGTACCCTCCGTTCAGTCCGACCTTGAGAGCGGAGGCTTGCTTCGCCTCGCTAGTAAAAAAGGTATCGTCGGCTTCGGCCGCCTTGGCCTGGCCCCCGGTCTTCAGCGGACACTCCACAGCTTTATGTCCAAGTTTTCGGCACTTGAAACATTTAATCTTGGCATTCGGATTAGACCCGGCCTCCCTGCCGTCCCGCTGCGAGGACGGTTGCTTCTTCCAACCACCTTTCGGATTTCGCCAGGCAGCCATAGCGCCCGCGTCTTCCTGGGACGCCTTCTGTCCTCGTGCCTCGCTTTCCTCCAGTATCTTAACCTTCAGCACCTCGGCCGTGGGCAGTTCGTCGCGAGACTCGATGGCGCATCTGAAGTTCTCGTAACTGGGCGGCAGGCTATATAACAATAATATACTAAGCAAGTCCCGATTAATATCTACGCTCATCACAGACAATTTATCTACAGCATCGAAAAACCGACTCATGTGCTCACGAACGTCCTCGCCCTCCTGCAATTTCTGCAGTGCGAGCTTCTTAAGTAACGTAGCCTTGCGAGCCGGTCCGCTGGACGCGTAGATGCCCTTTAGCTTCAACCAAATATCCCTGGACGTCGCACATCCTCGCACGTGCTGCAATTCCGTCGGACTAATGGCCAGGATCAAATCGAACTTGGCCTCCTTGTCGTTCTTAAGCCAGTTCTTCGCCGCCTGCTCGGACGCCGCATCGCCCGCCGTTACTCTCGGTACCGGGATGTCACCGCTCGTATACGACCACGTGCCGTTTTTAGTCATCAGCGCTTCCACCTGCATGCTCCAGGAATCATAATTGTCCTTCCTGAGCAATTCGATCCTCACCGAGCTCGACATTGTTCTCACGAGTCTCGATTCCGAGGATCCACAGACACGCCGGCCACAAGGTTAACCTCAAAAGTTACTTCCCGACACTTAACTTTTCACACAGACCAAAATTTTCCACCGACTGGGCCCATAACCTGTGAGCGCAGGAACCAAAATTGGCGGTCGGGTGAATCAAAGGTTCGAACGATAAAACACGGGGTCGATGAAACTGGATACCAAAGGGTTTATTATGAGCGGAACAAATTACATTTCGTTAACGTGCTTCGGCAGATACACACGGAAGTGACGTCGGTGGCGCGCGTGCGCGCGATAGGCTCGCAGCAGCGCCGCCACAGAGTTGCCAAGAGCGCGAAGGATCGCACTCTATCGAATCGATTCCAACACCATTGCTACGGTGTTGATATTGACGCTATACTCAGACTGCATGAGTTTTAAGAACCGCTTGGCGGCTTTTTCCTTATCTGGTTCCTCGCTTTTAATATATTCGCTGATCAAAAATTGGCCGACCTGTTTCAGATACGTTCCTAGATGCAGCGCAACAGCTGGCGCACCGTATTCTTGAGTCGAGTCGTCGTAGCCCGCCACAACATTGGCGGCTTTGAGCGCGGCGTCAAAAAATTTTGGGCTATATATCGATGCAAAATCCGTTATATTTTCATCAATTTGCTTGATACTTCCCAAAAAGCGACCGAGCAGGCGCAACCGCGAACGAATCATGTTGTGTTGATATTGAGGCTTATACTTGATGCATAATTTATTGCCGTATATAATCAAAAGACGATCGTATCTGATGAGCCGAACAGTCTCATCTTCTTTCAATACAGGAAAGACAAGTAATCGTAGTGTATCGCTTGCTACCTTGTGGATTTTCCCTTCAACTGTTCTGCTGAGAATTTTAACATTACGGCCGCCGCGATATTCTGGACTATTAATGCATGCTTTGAAGTGGTTCTGAAGATTGGTTGCGGTGTAAAAGCCTCTGCAATTGGCACAGCATTTAAAATCCTTTGCAGTTTTCTTCAATTTTGATCGACGACAAGGGACTAATTCCCCATTGTTGTTGTCGACACTGGTATGGAGATAATCGCCGTATTTTCATAATGTATCAATAATCTTCTTTCGTTCCTCGTTGCCTATGCGAAGAAAATAGAATGAGCACAATAAATACTGTGACGGTATCAGTACCTCACCAATCCCTACCTTACTGACTCGAGGCCTGATCCCTCTATTATTGACCCCAGGTTCGATCCCACTCTCGCGACGTTCAACTCCCGCGATATCGACCCGAGATCAAACAACCCAGCGGCCGCACATCGAGCCGCCGAGCGAGCTGCCGGGAATCTCGTGCGTCACTGCTCGATAGGAGGGGCACCTCGTAGGGCCGTGCGCACACGGCTAACCAGGTATAAAAGGCGCACGTAGCGGCGATAAGACACTCTTGATCCGACCGCTCTCGGGCCTAGACGTCTCTCAAACCTATGCACGGCAGAACGCACGTGAACTTGGTAAAAGAAAAATTAACAAGAGGGAACCTCTGCACCAGCAGACCCTGCAGAGCAAACTTGGCACTTTTGAGACGAAACTCTTCCGCATCGAAGAAAAAAAAAAAAAACACAACATTTTGCTACATTCTATTGAAGCTAAGCTTCAATAGACAGAATCCCGTCGCCAAGAAGACACGAGGTCGGCCCGTCACCGATCCAGGATTTCCCGGAGCAGCATCCATCAAGGACCAACCGGAGCTTGAGCCCTTCAACATCCACCCTTCTTTCTGTTTGGAGGCATAATTTAAATTTTCTTTTTGCTTTTCCAGCTTTTAAACCTTTCCAAACACCAGCGCCGGCAACTGCCTTTGGAGACATTGGCGACCGCTTTCGTCTGGAGTACCCTTTCCCAAAAGAAAAACGAGCGCCGGCGACTGCGTTGGGAGACCCTCGCAACAGCTTTCGTCTCCGTTTCTCCACCTTAAGAACGAGCGCCGGCAACCACCTGGGGAGACCTCGGTGACCGCTTTCGTCTCGTCCCCCACACCTATAAGATAGGACCAGCGAGTAGAGTCATTCGGAACAAAATCCACCTTTCCCTCCACGACAGCGCCGGCAACCTCCTTTGGCGACCGCCTTTGGAAATTTGGAAAATTGGAAACCGCTTTCGTCTCGTGGTGGACGGACAAGGGATAGGAGAAGTAGAATCATAGAGAGACGACGTATTTCTGGCAACAGCGCCGGCAACCGCCTTTGGAGACATCGGCAACTGCTTTCGTCTCGTTGCTCAGGGAATCACGATTGTCAAGGGTACCCCAAAACCCAGCAGAGTCGTGAACATAAATTTCAAACCTCCGCCAGAAAGAAACTTTAGAGTCAACCCGTCGTCGAATAGAATCAACTTGTAAAATCAGTGAACTAAATAAACATCTTTTATCGGATAGATTTTCTTTACAGCACCTGCCCTCACACATAAGTGAGCAATAAGACTCACCTAGCGTTACTTCGGAGCAGGACTGTAAGCCTCCAAAAGTTATAACGTTACAACTTGGCGCCCAACGTGGGGCAGGTGCACGAAGAAAATCCGAAAAAAAGGGTCACGATGTCGGACACGACGAAAAAAGACGACGAAAAACAACCCGAAGAAAAGAGAAGCAGATTGCAAGATCAAGCGGCAGGAAATGAGGAAGATCAATCCGACCCCGAAGAAACCCTAGAAAACCGGGAGGTACGAGAGCTGCTTGACTCAGGGGTAGGTATCCACCCACAAGATATCACTCTTTCGTCTAAAGCTACGAAACACATCCTGGCCGAAGAGCATGGGAATTTTGGAGAACCCTCCAACCCACTGCCGAAACAAATGAAAAAAAGATTACCCCAACCAGCAAGGGGACCGTTCTGACAGCGGACATCCTGTTAGAACTCAGAGAGGGACTCCGCGATTTATCCATTAAAATGGATGGCCTCGGTAGGGTAACAGTGGACATTACCAAACGCTGTGCCGAGATGGACCAAAGCCTCCAAACTCACCGAGCCGAGAACAGTAAGGCCATATCACGCATGGAAAAAGGGTTACTCGACGCGGTAAATGGTAGATTACAACAGAGCGAACTACGACTCGTGGACAAAATGAAAATCCTAGAGACACGGGCTGCAGCCGAGATGAACCACATCATAAACCCTCTCAAGGAAAAGGTACGGTCCATCGAGAACCAGGCCATCGAAAACTGTGAACACATAAGCGTAATAGAGGTAAACGCCGCTCAGCAACGCCTTGATCAACAGCTGATGCAAAAAAAGGTACAAGAACTGGTGACAAAATTCGAGAACCATGAAAGACCTAACACGGAAAGTACCCGCATCTTAGCAAGGCAAGGCACCGAGAGACACACGGACGAATCCGACATCGGGGAGGTCTCTGAAAATGAGGGAACATCCATTCCTGCGCGGAGACGCTGGAAGACGGATCACAGCATAAAACTAAACCCACCGACTTTTGACGCCTCAGGCAATGGGAGGCCGATGAAATTCTTGAGGGAATTCAAGCAATACTGCCAGGTCATGGAGCCGAATCAAACAGAATTTAAATATTTGCTCGGACAATGCTTCAAGGGCGCCGCGAAAGAGTGGTGGCTCCTGGTCGAAGAACAGGTCACCACGATCATACAACTTGAAAAAAAATTCGTCCAGAGATACTGGAGTCGAGAAGTCCAACGGAAGGTACGCCGGAACCTTGAATTCGGATTCTACTCCAAGGATAATAAGACAAACAAAGTGGAATACGCCACACGGATCTTCGGGGTAGCACGAGATTTAATCCCAACTCCTAGCGACAGGGAAATCATTAACGCACTAGCACAACACTTTACCGAAGAGATCCAAGCCGCGATCGTTGGAAGAAGACTAGAATCTCTCGAGGAACTAATGGAATATCTCGAGAAGATCGAACAGGGAGGCCCAATAAACGCAAAAAGGGCACGAGAAAGCACGGAACAAAAGCCAAATAGCTCCAAAGAGAGGCAACCATATCAAGTGCCGGAAGGAGCACCAAACGCAACAGTCAACAACCCACACGGGACGCAAGTGAACTACAATAATCAGACCCCAGGGGTACCACGCCCACCATGGTCGACGCAAAAACGCAATGAAACACGGCCACAGTTCAACCCAAATCGTCCGCCCGTCAATCCATCAATCGAGACACTAACACAACAAGGCAACGACTTGCAACACGCCACGTCGGCACAGGAAAACTGGTGACCGTTGTACCCGCATCTGAAAGCCAGCAAGAGGATACAGGGCGGAGTACAACGATATCAAAAATGACCACAGCGATAAATCAAGGTACAAGTCGGGAGGCAAATAGTCTCCCGATCAACACAATCTCCTCGGACACGCGAGAATTCTTAGTGGGCGACGAGGTTAATGGAGAACAGGAAGTTCCGATAATTGAATGTCCCGAAATCTACGCGAAAGTAGAAGGTATACCAGTAACAGTTCTCATTGATAGCGGATCCAAAGTGACCGCTATTTCGGAAGAATTCTTTATGGAAAACAGGGACATTCTTGCAAGATGCCCTATTCTCCCCGTAACTGGGGTAACGGTAAAGGGTGCCATAAAAGGAAGACCCTGCAAAGTGAAGAAGCAACTAATGGCAACTACCGAAATCGGGAGGGTCCGAACCTACGTAAGGTATATTGTGGTTCCCGGTTTAGTAAGAGATGTTCTCTTTGGTGTGGACACCCTGCATCCACTAAAAAGTCTAATCGACATTGAGGCGGAGACCCTAAAGGTCAGGTACAATGAGGTTACGGAGACAGTACCCACAAAACCAGGATCAGGATGGGAGATCGCGGTGGACAAGGAAGCACCGGGCTCGATCGAAGCAACTCCGAGGGGCAACCAAGCACGGGCTGACAACGGTGGGATCAAGGGGTCTCGAAAGAAGACATCTGCAACCACACAGAACCCAAAGAAATCAGACGAAAAGGAAGAAAAGGGCAAGTTAGAGATCCAAGCTCTACAGAACCCCGCAGAACAAGGAGGTGAAGAAGAGGACATCACCAGCGAGGAACTCCACGAAGCAGTCGAAGCCAGTGGGCTTGCGGAAGAAACCGAGAAAAACATTTTGTACAGCGTAATATGGAAACACCGGCGGGTATTCCGAAAGGCGCCTGGCAGGATCAACGTGTACTACCACCGAATTGAGGTAACCACGGATAAACCGGTGGTAGCCAATTGGGTAAACCCCCTCACCGTCGTCAACAAAAAGGATGGCACGGTCCGCCTATGTCTGGACGCGCGAAAATTGAACCAGGTATCAGTTAACGACCACGAATGCACACCTATGATCGAGGAAATTTTCCAAAGGTGCCATGCGGTAAAAATCATGACAAGCTTGGATCTGACAAATAGCTTCTGGCAGGTGCCCCTTCACCCAGACTCAAGAAAGTATACGGCTTTCAGGCACCGAGGCCAAGTGTACGAATTTTTAGTCACCCCATTTGGCTTAAAAACTAGCACAGCCAGTTTACTACGGGCACTAGACATTGTCCTCCGGAACCTTGGCGAGAATATCATCAACTTTGTTGACGACTTGCTATGCATATCCAAGGATTTCGGCCAACACATGAGCCACCTCGACCAACTACTGACAATGTTAGAGGAGCATGGGATGACACTGAAGCTCAGCAAGGCACAGTTCTTCAGGAGAGAAATTGACTTCCTAGGACATATCATTACAATCGATGGCATCAAACCACAACCCGAAAAAATCAAGGCCATCAAACAATTCCCAGCTCCTAGAAACATCAAGCAGCTGAGAGGATTCTTGGGACTCATTAACTACTGTACCAAGTTCACCAACCGACACGCAGCAGAAACCGTCCCGTTATTGGAACTCCTCCACAAAGGAGTAAAGTGGAAATGGGAAGAGAAAGAGAGCGCTGCCTTTGCACGGATCAAGGACCTATTCATTGAAGATGTGTTATTAAAACATCCGGATGCATCAAAGGAATACATTTTGCAAACCGATGCAAGTAACTATGCGCTCGGAGGGACGCTGGCACAAAAAGACGGAAATGGGGAACTAGGAGTCGTAGTGTTTGCGAGCCGGACTCTGAAAGGGGCTGAGGTCATGTACACCACGACGGAAAAGGAACTCCTGGCCATAGTATGGTCGCTAAAAAAATTCCGAACTTACCTACACGGGGCAACCATAAGGGTAATTACCGACCACAAGGCCATTATTTTTCTAAAAAACTGCCAACTTCTGAACGAAAGGCTCACGCGTTGGGTCTTGGCAATCCAAGATTATAACTTAATCTTCGAACACTGCCCCGGAACAAGAAATGTGGTAGCCGATGTCCTCAGCCGCCTATCGACTCCCGAGACCACGAAACACAAAGACAAAGAAATAAACATTGCCACTCTCTTGACCGAACAACCGTCTCGAGAATTAGAGGAAAAATTAAGAAGAATGGCGGAATGGCAGGCTTGCGATGATAGATTAGCTGGCTACGTGTCTAGCCTTCGGAAAGGACAGGCCAAATATCGCAGATACCGGCTGCAGGACGGAGTATTGTTAAAAATTTCCGGGAAGAATCATGAGAGAGTAGCGCTCCCATGGACTGTGATGTGGACCCTCTCGTGGGAGACACACAAGATTTACGGACACATAGGACCAAAAAGGTGTGGAAAATAATAGGTGAAAGTTTCGCATACCCGAAACTATATCACGCGATCCGCAAAATTTTAGCGACATGTGATTCATGCCAACGAAATAAGGTCCCAAATCAACACTCATACGCCGCGCAACAGAACCTGACACCCGAGAGACCGGGTGAACTGGTTTCAATAGATTTCTTCGGGCCACTCCCCACAGGTGTGGGAGGCATGAAGTATCTACTGGTCACGATAGATGCTTTCTCTAAGTACGTGGTACTGTATCCGCTTGAAACGGCGACCGCAGCAACAACTATCAACAAAATCTTTAATCATTACATTCCAACATATGGGCGACCACAGAAACTTCAATTCGACCATGGAACACAGTTTACTTCACGAAGATGGTTAGAGAAACTCCATAGTGAAGGAATCCAGCCTATCTTTTCATCTATCCGGCACCCCCAAGGGAACATTGTGGAACGGGTTAATCGAGAAATCGGCCGATTTTTTCGGACCTTACTCACGAACGGACACTCGGCATGGGTAAAGTGGGTTCCGGTCATCCAAGATTGTATGAATAAAACTCAGCACGAAACGACCGAATTCACACCCACCGAGTTACAATTAAACAAAAAACCGGTTCGAGTGTGGAAAAACTGGATGCGAACACTCAAAGACCCTCAGACCGAGGAAGACGAAGAATACGAGCAAAAATTAGTACTCGCGGCACAAAGAATCCGCCGGAAAGGGAAACTACGGGCCAAAAGATTTAATAATACCCATCAGTTGACGAACTTCTGAGAAGGCGACCTGGTACTCGCGAAGACCTGTAATGTAAGTGATCCGGCAAATAAGTTAGTGGCTAAATTCTTCGCAATCTACGAAGGCCCATATCGAATAAAAAAACAAATCGCCGAGGCCACATACATACTCGAGGGCGTCAACAATCGAGTCGAACGCGGAATGTACCACACATCCAACCTTAAGAAATATTTACCTCGCATCGAAGCCACCGAACCGCGAGCCGATCAACAAGCCTAGGCACCGGCGAGAAGAAAACAAAAGATGTTTACATCCTCAGCGGGAATCAGAGAATACTCTGAACTCGTGACATCGGAGAGGATAAGAAGGGATAAAGGGAAGGAACAAGGAAAGGTGTACGAGCTCGCACTTCAGTCAATCGCCAAAATCGAAAGGAGATACCGATTCCGATATGGATTCTGCTACGCAAACCGAAGCCTGTGTGTTCCAACGCAATTTTAAAGTGCATATTGGACAAATTGGACACTGGGAAAAAATTAGCACGACCCAGGTCAAGGGCACTGTAAAACCAAGGAAGTGGCAAGGCAGCCTTGGCAAGTCCAAGAACGGAAGACATACGCAAACCCGCAAAATCTCGTGTAAGTCAAAACTCACGCAGACCGAGAACCGATACACTCCGACACCGATCTCAGGGAGCACAACGGACGCGGTCAAGACTCGACTTCCGGAACACGCACAGGTACAGCAGCGGCTCCGGCATGACCCGAAAATAAAAAAAATTCTCGCAGAGATGACGGCTATTCCTACTCTGCTTCAACCTCTGGATGGGAGCCAACGCTAAATGCGATATAGACACAGAAGGGCTACAAATGGAGACTTGGGGACCCGGAGAATTCCGCTGGCCGGAAGAAAAACCAGAAACCACCGAAGAAGGAATCCGCCGGAAATTGCGGGTGAAAAAACGGGCAAAACGGCTGCAGGACTTATTCGGCTGCTGAGGAGGAATCCCATCAACGGACAACCAACCAGGACCCAACCTCTAGAAGAAGACAACCTGCATAGAAACCAGAAGTGCCAACAAAATTAAAAATTTTTCTTTTCGTTTGTAAATACAAAGTTTTTTGCTCACTCTTAAAAAGTGAGGTTCTTTTGTTTTCCCAACACAAAAAGTCATTGTGTTATACGTCAAAATAAAGACGAGTTTTTGTTGAAACTACATAATTGGTTTTTCAAAAAAAAAAAAAAAAAAAAAAAAAAAAAAAAAAAAAAAAAAAGGCAATATGCAGGAGATCAGGCACGAATCGAGCCCATAAAGAACCAAAGTTAGCTACATCAACAGATTCGTACTTTCGTTCGGGGGGGCGTTGTGACGGTATCAGTACCTCACCAATCCCTACCTTACCGACTCGAGGCCTGATCCCTCTATTATCGACCCCAGGTTCGATCCCACTCTCGCGGCGTTCAATTCCCGCGATATCGACCCGAGATCAAACAACCCAGCGGCCGCACATCGAGCCGCCGAGCGAGCCGCCGGGAATCTCGTGCGTCACTGCTCGATAGGAGGGGCACCTCGTAGGGCCGTGCGCACACGGCTAACCAGGTATAAAAGGCGCACGGAGCGGCGATAAGACACTCTTGATCCGACCGCTCTCGGGCCTAGACGTCTCTCAAACCCATGCACGGCGGAACGCACGTGAACTTGGCAAGAGAAAAATTAACAAGAGGGAACCTCTGCACCAGCAGACCCTGCAGAGCAAACTTGGCACTTTTGAGACGAAACTCTTCCGCATCGAAGAAAAAAAAATACAAAATTTTGCTACATTCTATTGAAGCTAAGCTTCAATAGACAGAATCCCGTCGCCAAGAAGACACGAGGTCGGCCCGTCACCGATCCAGGATTTCCCGGAGCAGCATCCATCAAGGACCAACCGGCGCTTGAGCCCTTCAACATCCACCCTTCTTTCTGTTTGGAGGCATAATTTAAATTTTCTTTTTGCTTTTCCAGCTTTTAAACCTTTCCAAACACCAGCGCCGGCAACTGCCTTTGGAGACATTGGCGACCGCTTTCGTCTGGAGTACCCTTTCCCAAAAGAAAAACGAGCGCCGGCGACTGCGTTGGGAGACCCTCGCAACAGCTTTCGTCTCCGTTTCTCCACCTTAAGAACGAGCGCCGGCAACCACCTGGGGAGACCTCGGTGACCGCTTTCGTCTCGTCCCCCACACCTATAAGATAGGACCAGCGAGTAGAGTCATTCGGAACAAAATCCACCTTTCCCTCCACGACAGCGCCGGCAACCTCCTTTGGCGACATTGGAAACCGCTTTCGTCTCGTGGTGGACGGACAAGGGATAGGAGAAGTAGAATCATAGAGAGACGACGTATTTCTGGCAACAGCGCCGGCAACCGCCTTTGGAGACATCGGCAACTGCTTTTGTCTCGTTGCTCAGGGAATCACGATTGTCAAGGGTACCCCAAAACCCAGTAGAGTCGTGAACATAAATTTCAAACCTCCGCCAGAAAGAAACTTTAGAGTCAACCCGTCGTTCAATAGAATCAACTTGTAAAATCAGTGAACTAAATAAACATCTTTTATCGGATAGATTTTCTTTACAGCACCTGCCCTCACACATAAGTGAGCAATAAGACTCACCTAGCGTTACTTCGGAGCAGGACTGTAAGCCTCCAAAAGTTGTAACGTTACAATACATGCGTATTTTGAAAACTTAAACATTTAGTGTTTACCATATTATATATTTACAGAGTCCCATTTTCATTTGCCGATAAAAAAGATAAAATTTATATCCGGCGAAATACAGGCTAAATATTAAAATAAGAATTCATATAAAATCGAACAGTTTGTGTATTTATTTGATAATTGTACCGGAATAAATCGACTATTTTGCTGATTATACATATATGAATATGTACAACAATTATAGGAAAACTATTACTAGTAATAACGTAATAATAATATAACAACTTAATAGTGTATATTTTTTCAGCTAGTAGGAAAAATTAATTAAACCGACCTGGTGGTAATACTGCGAATAATTTGACTTCGTCTTCGTTCTTATGAACCCCCGCGTAGAAAAAAGTTGTATGGGAAAGGGTATTAAATTGAGTATGGGTTGAATATGGGGAATCGTATGGGAACGAATATGGGTGAAGTATAATCTGACTATGGGCTTTGTTCAGTTCCCACATTCATCCCATACACTTTTCCAGACTCTTTGCCAACTATCGGGTACGACCTCGAACATTTTCATGCAATCAACCCCACACACTTTTCCAGACTCTTTTGGTCTATCTATCCCATACTCTTTTCCAGACTCTTTCCCACCAACCGCATTAATAGAAATTTTTTGAAGGTTGTACGCGATGGTTGGGAAAGAGTCTGGAAAAGAGAATGGGATTGATTACACAAAAAATTTTGAGCCTGTACGCGATGACTGGGAAAGAGTCTGGGAAAGTGTGTGGGTTTCATTGCATGAAAATGTTCGAGGTCGTACCCGATAGCTGGCAAAGAGTCTGGAAAAGTGTATGGGATGAATGTGGGAACTGAACAAAGCCCATAGTCAGATTATACTTCACCCATATTCGTTCCCATACGATTCCCCATATTCAACCCATACTCAATTTAATACCCTTTCCCATACGACTTTTTTCTACGCGGGCCGTTAATAAGTGACGATAGATTTTTGATTGCGGCTTGTGACAAAACATGCAATAATGTATTTTTTTCTCTTTCGAAACTTCAGATGATGTGACCTGCATGTTCGCATCATCGGCACCATAGACGCATGATTTTGCGGAGAGGTCGAGCTTTTTGGATGATAATAATGATCTATTCATACTACTGCGTCGGTTACTTCCACGGGAAGTCGCGCTTGCGTTTTCGTCATCGTCACTGTCGTTTTCGTCAAGAGATGGTATCGAAATATCAGAAGGCTGATAATCATCATCGGTATCATTGTCTGAATCTTGTTCTCCAATTTCATTTTCAGACGTAGCTTCTGCGGCGGCATCGCCTATTCAATAAAACAATTCGTATAACATATTTCATGCATTAAATATATGCAACTCTAGCGATAATCAAGTATGATCATTATATCCATGCCATAAGCATGGATATCATACAGGAATGTAAACACGATTTGTATATTGTCTTCCAATTTTTTTGTCGCATAATAATTTTTGAATTTTTGCTTTCTAATTGAGTAAACTTTGTTCATTATTAACACTTGAATTATCTTTTTTTTTAACGCAGGATAGAAGATTTTTGATCGTACCAATAGGGCACAGAAGAAATTATATATTTAAAAAATGGTATTATGTCCATATTCATCTACGAATAAGTGTGTAGTACTTCGGCAAAATAAACTAACTCTTAATATGAAACGAAGTGATACGTTAACGGCGGGTACACATTTTAAACAAGTTCAAATCCTGCAAAGTCGAACGATTGCACCATTTTGCAAACAAAAAAAAGATCCTATAAAATCTCGATTTCACTTTGAACATTTAAAAGATTGAGTTAATTGAATTTAAATCCGGGAAATACTGTAACGTAGTTAGATGCACTATTAATATAAACAATGAAAATATAATAAATATTTACTGTTACGTGTCGGTGACGATCTTTTTCGAAACCTCGCCCTTGATGCCGTACTAGCGTTAACAGGTGGCGGTGACAGATTCTGTGCATTTGATGTTGATGTACACATTCGTAGGTTTTCCAATGGATGCAACCCGTTACTTTCGGTTTCATGTTCGCCTACGCAAGATGCGTTCGTCATTCCTCCCGTGAGTACTTTATGAAGCATCGGCGATATCTAAGAAAAAAATAACATTGATTAAAAGTCGAGTCAGTTCGCAAATATGCTCAAGTAACTGTGCTTACCTCTTCTTCTATATCGGATGGAAGATCTTCTTCTATCTGGTCAAGCGTGCCCAGTGACAGGTTCGTAATGTGTAGAATACTATCATTGGTGTCGGATATTTGGGCGTTTGGGTAATCACTATCATCAGGTCGGCACGATGTAGAGTTCTCGACGTCTCTATCAATTGAAACATTTGCACCAACATCGTCATTACGAACGTCATTATGGAGATCATCTTCCTTTCTAGTCCGATCAAACATCACTGTGTCTGGATCGCTGTCGTGTGATGGTAGCGAAAGCGTTTCATTTCTTGATTCTTCGGTATCACATAAATTATTGTGAACATCAGGTAAGTCTGTTTCAGGTTCTGTCATCGAATTGAGCAATAATTTGTGTTGTTCCATTGCCTCACTTTTTTTTGCTTCGATATGAGGAATTTCCGACACCATGATTCTTTCAGTAGGTCTAGATTCTGATACGATCAAGATTGTTGCTTCATCAAGCAACTTTTCGAACGCCGTCGGTGACTCCATTTGATTGATGTTCTGAGATTCCTCGACATCTGTAATGGGAACTGATGATGGAAGAGTAACAATATGTTTCGGTTCTTCAAAACCGATATTATTGTCTTGAACATTTGACAGTACAGCCGTAATAGCTGTATCCGCAAAACGAGATCTCGCTGCTTTATCCATGTCTTTCAGTCCGGTATCAGTCACATCAAAGTCTTCAGTAACCGTAGCCTTAGAGCATTCCGTGGCATTCGCGTACTGAGATTCGTTTTCAACCGCTTCATTTTTTTGCAATATTGGCTGCTTTATAAACCTTAAGTCTTCCGCGCTTTCGAGGTCTTGAAAATCAAACGCCAGCTTGTTTGCAATCGGTTTTGGCTCGGATACGATTATGATCGTTGCTTTATCAATTAACTTTTCGATCGCCGTTGGCGATTCAATATTATCAACTTCCTGAGACTTCTCGATATAGGTGATGCATGGTGAGTGTGTGTCGATGTTCATCGGAACCGACAATTTTATCTAGCACATTAGACGGTGGAGCAGGTATTTGTGTGAAAAGGCATTCTACTGTCTTGTCAATGCCGTTCAATTGTCCATTGAACACTTCCGGTTTTTCAACATTCGTGATATAATATTCTTTCGTAGAATCTACAGAATGCACCCCGTCTCGTCTATTCGATACTTCTATTGCAGTTTCCGTGGGCAAATTGAACAATAATTTGTCATGTCCGGCCTCCGTATTTGTTTCTTCGGAGGTATGAGAAAATTTCATATCCTCATTGATTTTTATTAGTTTGTGGTCTCGAAATTCGTTTTCACCCGTATTATTTTTTGGTAACAGCGGCTGCTTTACAAGTCTTAAGTTCTCGGTGTTTTCGGTGTCTGGAATATCAGGCGCCCGGATGCTTGGAATCGGTTCTGGCTGAGATACGATCAAGATCATTGGTTCATCAATTAATGCTTCATTCTCCATTGATGACTGTATATTATATACTTCCTGAGCTTCCTCGACATCTGTAATGGATACCGACAGTGGACGTGTATCAATATGGCTCGAATCTTTAGCATCAAAAATATTGTCTGGCACGTTAAACGGTGGAACCAGCTTTTCTGTAAAACGAGCATCCGCCGTCTTAACGATGTCGTTTAATTCTTTATTGGACACATTCAATTTTTCAGTGATGTTAGTGTTGGAGCTTTCTGTAGCAGAATCTATACATTCTACACTTCTCGAGCTGCCTCGTACAGTAGTTAATTTTCCTTCAGTTTCAGTGGTCGAATTAAACAATAATTTGTGTTGAACCATTGTTTCATTATTCACATTCACGAATTCTTTTTCAATTTCTGTAGGTTTTAGCTCTCGAAATCCATTTTTACTTGTTTCTACAAGCCTTAAGTCTTCCGCGTTTTCGACGTCTCGAAAATTAACCGTCGGGTTGTTTGCAAGCAGTTTTGCCTCGGACACAATTAACTGTTCGGTCGCCATTGGAGATTCAACATTATCAGCTTCCTGGGACATTTCGATATCCGTACTGCATGCCGATGGTGGGTGTCTGTCGATATGTCTCATTACATCGGAAACGACAATTTTATCTAGCACAATAGACGGTGGTTCGTCTTCCGATTCGTCGGAATGTCGAACATCAGACGCAATGATTTTTGCAGTCGGACTAGGCTCTGATAGGATTAAGATCGTTGCGCCTTCGAATTTGTGGATCGTCGATGGTGACTGCATTTTCGGTACTTTCTGCGATTTTTCATCATCAGTAATGGGTATTGATGATAGAAGTTTGTGAATATGTCGCGGTTCTTCAGATTCGAAATTATTTTCGTGTACATTAGACAGCGGAATAGACTTGTCTGTAAAATGAGATGACGCAGCTTTGCCAATGTCGCCCAGTTCTGAATCGAACCCGTTTGAATTTTCAACATTAGCGTACGAGCATTCTGCAGCTGAATAAACAGATTGTACACATTGCCTTTTGGCAGCTCGTTTCTGTCGACCTGTCATTCGATTTAATGGCGCGGCCTTTGGAAGTACGAATTCATCTTTGGTAGTATTGAAGATCTTATTAGTCAATCGCACCTCGGAGAGCTGAGAATTTAAATTATCCTTCCCTTGTAAGGGAGAATTGTCGTTACCTGAAAATATAACAGAAAATGATAGTATTGTACCTCAAAATAATCGACTGTTCTTACGAGGGTGTAAGAGTTTATTTTCTTTTACAAAAATAAATAGAAAAAGTTTAGAAAGTTAAAAATGCCCTAATAATGTTTGAAGTAATTACCATTTCCTATTATATTGTATATTCAGAAAATATTGTATTATCCTTCTATAAGACGTACAGTTATTTCGGTGGACGTAAATAGAAGTTTGAAATTTTGAGTTTTCAAGAACGAAAAACAATACACAATGCATAATAACCTTATCATTTTCATAATAGATCTTTGGCATATGTATAATTACAAAGCGGTGATGTTTTTCACTATATAGATCATCCATTGTACATTAAAATTCCGAGATGATAATCAAAAAACTATAATGAACTGATTTACAGAAATATGTTAGTTTTTTGCAATCCAAAATCTTTACCTGCGTATATGTCCTGCGACAAACATTTTTGTTAAATAATTCAAATTTGTGATAAAAAGAGTTATGCACTCTCAGATCTTGCAAATCTTTCAGTAAACTTATAATTAAGTGAATTGATAATTACTTCTAGATTTTGGAGCGGCAGATTTCGGTCGACATCGCTTCGGACTTAATGTTGTGGTTTTCGAGGGTACCAATTCAGTAGTATTTAAGGTCACTTTGTGCAATTGCACTCTGGAAACCTGACGATTGCAATTCTTTTTTACTGCTAGGATATCATCAGAGTCATCTGAAAATATAACAGAAAATAATTTGTACTGAAGCTCAAAACATTTAATAGTACTTAATCTTTATATAAAATACAGTGTAACAGTTTTATCAATAGCCAAAACTTCTCTAAGTATATAATACAATAAATATGAGATGACTATTGTATTTTTAACCTTCAATAAACGTTCTTTGCACTGTATTATTTATAAAAATCAAGTACTATTAAATGTTACAGGTTGCAAATGCTAAATTTTAAAATTCACTGGACCGCCAACGATGTCTTTGCGTCTACTCGAATAACTACGGAAATATCCATAGTTATTCGAGTAAACGTAAAGAAATCTTCAGCGGTTCATTGAATTAAAAAATTTAGGATATGCAACCTGACGATTGATAAAAAATAGACAATATTTATAAATAACAATTATAAATCATCCAAACACAAATAAAACTATACAGTGTATGTAATATTTGATATATGAACAAAGCAGTCTAATTTTTTAAAATAAGTATTATGTATCGTATCCTAATCTTCGGGGCTGGTAATCGATAAATTATATCAATCAGATTTACTAATGTGTAAGTTTTTTGCAATATTTTATCTAAACTTTTCTTTTCACTTATATCTTGTAATAAGCATATTTGCTGAATCATTCGTATTTACGGTAAAACAGGTTCTATAAGGAGGAAACTTATAATGCCATCTCTATATGAGTTGTTAGTAAATTCATAATTGCCTTTACGTTGTTTAGCAGTCGATTCCCGTCCACGTCTTCCTCGAATAGATGTTGTGGTCTTTGAAGGTGGCAATTCATCTTTGGTAGCATTTACGATTTCACGATTCAATACAATTCTGGGGAGTTGAGCATTAAGATTCTTCTTTACTTGTAAGAGATCATTATAGTTATCTGGAAATATGTCGGAAATTAAAAATAAAGGTTAATAAACTCGATTGTTCTTAAGACTGTATAAAAGAAATGTATAATTGGTAATATGAAAGTATGTGTACTACTTTTTATTATTTTGAAAAAACTGGAAGTAACAAATAATACATAATAATACAGCACGATCTATAACAAATCGCCCGAGTTCAAATCAAACGTTAAAGCTTATAATGTTTCGCATATGAATTATTTCATAAAAAAAATTGATAATGCATTATGTTTTAAACTTCCAAGTTAATGATTTTGAAATTATATTAAAAAATTGGTTATTTTTTTTTTTTACTAAATTGGATCTATACTGTTCTATAAAAATTGTCCCACTATTCTTGCTAAGTAATGAGACTTCGTGGCAAAACAAGTTTTGCACGATAATCACTTGTATCTCTGCATGATAACACTTCAATATAGCACTTAATAATTACCTTTACTAATTGCGTTTCGGTTTGATCCAAGAATAAGAAATACGTCGAACATTTTTTTGTTTTATTGCAGCAATGAACCAACATTTTCCATATGAATAAAATTTTAATACAGATGGTTGCAAAGAAGCGTCTTTGCACCCATCTAACCACGGAGGCGAAGAGGCTTCTTTGCACACATAGATAGGTGGGTGCGCAGAGGCTTCATCGCAGCCAGATATCGTTGGATGCGAAGAAACCTCTTCGCAGCCAGATATCGTTGGGTGCAAACAAGTTTCTTCGCACCCATCTATCTGTGGGTGCGAAGAAGTCTCTTCGCACACATCTATCTGTGGGTGTGAAGAAGTTTCTTCGCACACATCTATCTGTGATTGCGAAGAGACCTCTTCGCACCCATCTATCTGTGCTCCTGCTGTAAAAGAGGTTTCTGTGAACCCATCTATCTATGGATGCGACGAGACTTCTTTGCACCCATCTATCTATGGAGGCGAAGAGACTTCTTTGTACCCAAGTATAACTGCGTGCAAAGAAGCCTCGGCACAGCCAGATATCTGTGAATGCAAAGAAGCCTCTTCGCACTCATATATCTATGGAGGCGAAGAGGATTCTTTGCACCAACAGATATCTGGTGGCAAAGAAACTTCTTGGCACGAACAGATATCTGGGTGCAAAGGAACTTCGTCATACCCATAAATAGATGACTGCAAAAAAGCATCGATAGATTAGTACTCAGAGGTTTTTTTTTACATCTATAGACCAATAGATGCAAATAGATACAACAAGCCATTTTTCAATGATCATTTGCGAAATAAAACGAAGGTATGTACGGGTTATGAAAAAAATGAAAAAGAAAATAATAATAAATCTGCATATAACTTACCGCTGAAAGCTATTAAATCTCCATCGAATTTCGATCGTAATTCCTTCGAGAATTTGTGCACATAATACTTTCTGGTAGACGAGCACAAAATCAGTGCAAATTGTTTTTCTTCGAGATTCATCCCTCCGATTAGATAAGTGCCATACGTTCATTGAAACAGTAACTATATTAGTTTGCTAAAATCACCGATAAAAACTATTATGCCCGCAGGATCGCGCGTACGGTTCGTCCAACAGGTGTTGCGTAGTTGGCGCCCGGACGGCAACTGTATTCCAACTGGCGCCAACTGCTCCGCGTGAACGACTAAGAGTATAAGTCGCCAATGAAATGTCGAGCAGTTATCGTACCCGTAACTTATTGGCTACAAAACACTTCCGCGATTTAAACTGTCGCCAAAGGCGAGTAAGTTCTAATAAAATGTAAAAATTAACGTTTATATGAAATTATAAAATTGATATTTAAAAAACCTTTTTGGTGCTGTTAAGGCGGACAAGAATTACAACGATTTCATAAACAGACCAAGCGGTAATAATACTTGGTATACTTTTATACGAAGAGCTGGTGTAATAAATAAGAATGGCCTCAATATAAACATGGTACATATAATTTCGTTTATAGAGCAGGTGCTTTGAGGACCTTTGATTATTTCCAGTGACCGTGATAGTACAGTAAAAGGAGAGCATTATATGAAAGTTTTTTAATAGAAGATTATAGTAAAGATGACTAGGTATTGCTATATCCTTCATTTACAACTCAGCAGTATTCCCGAGAACTGAAAATGATCATCCTCAAATGATGAATATTAGAAAACCATTCGTATAATGTCGGTGAGAATATAACATTAAATGAAGCATGCACATAAATAGTCTGTATTATCCCACAGGCTACTTTATTCATTACAAAGTCGTGCTAAAAAAACTCGCGTTAAGTACGAATATTGACTCATAGTATCGAAAATGTATTTAAAGATGTCCTCGAACCATCGATTATATATAGGCCAGCTTTTATAAATCAAAGTCTTTGAGGAGCTAATATTTGCAGAGTAATTGAATCGTATGGAATTGTCCAATATAAACGCAATCATATGCATATTTGGATTAATGTAAAAGAAGAAACAGACTACATTCTTTGATTCTAAATACGAAGTATAGATATATAAATATACCCCAAATTCACTAACGGTACGTAGATTCATAGCGTAGAGTTTCCGAGGGGCCTGATATTTTGTACAAATATAATCCTGAAACTGTGGTCAGTGGAAAAATTGTGTTTCAAATAATTCTGTCTTTCTGAAATGTCAAAACATAGTTGCTCTGATTAAAAAATGGATATACATAAGTCGAATCATTCTATGAAGATGTCCTCAAAACCCCGTTAATGTGTGGGATTAAATTTATACGTCACATGCTTTGAGGACGTATAATATTTTAAGAAAAATCTACCTTACTGCAGTCACGGTCAACTGCAATTTTCACTCTATGATTCTTCGAATTATAATATAATGCAGAAATTCATGAGCCTTGATCAGTGACCTGTATGTAAAAACAGCTATTGACCATATAATATAACACAATTGTCGTCAAACTGACAATGCCTTTTATCATTTTATTTTTGGATATGGTGCATTTGAGTATGTCTGTTAATTAACTGTAAAATGTAACTGTTAAAAATGTAATGGTGAGCATTATGGGCTGTGTGTATAATGCTCATTATCATTGATGTATTGCCCAGAAATAGTATGGAAACCGTAATCACGGTATGTATCATATTAATAATACCTTGAATTGATAATAATGGTTACTTAACAAATTGTAAACCACCATATAATACACTTAGTGACTGTAAATCTCTTAACGTAGGAGGTACCATGACGAAGAAATAATTAGTGGTCAGTGATATTCACTTATAAGTTTTGGTACACTGACAATTCTTGTGATTGTTAGCAAAAACTGTTACGGATTGTTGTGATGGGATTGTTGATGAAAGTGTACTCATAACTCCAAAGACGTATGCACGTGTTTATATAGTTGACGGATTCCGAGGACGTTCATAAAATGTGATCACGGTCCTCAGAGGTGACATGGCGTATATATTAGTGTCCTCAAAGTGGATATTATGTGTATGATTTACATTATCCGCCATATTTAAAAAACTGTGGAGTACATATGAATGTGGCATATGCCAAATTAATCAGGGACTTCAAAAGTATCATTTAAAATTAAAAAAAAATGAGTCCTCAAACCTGCCTCACCATATATATATATATATATATATATATATATATATATATATATATAATAACAACAATAACAAAGTCATAATAAAATTAAATAACAAAAAAATATATATATAAATATTAACAACATTGATGATAACAAAAACATGGGATATGAAACAGGGCATAAAATCCTCTACTATTCCAAAAGAAAAGAAATAATCAACTAATAAATAAAAGCACGAGAACGAACTAACAAATTTTGTCACAATGATTTAATGGTTGAAGGACACAACCCATATTATGATTCGCTGACAATGGTCCAGTATCAATTAATAATCACTCCGGACAATTCTTACGAAAGGCACGGAAGGGAGCCATACTGGGAAATCAGAACAGGAGTAAATGTGCCTCCACAATGGAAGGACGTTCCGTCTTGTATTTAGGACGAATGGGTGTCATTAATACCCGAACAAACCGAGCAAGCAACCATAAGTGGGACCAAATACATCCTGCAGAACGACCTACTGTTACCTGTGGGTCAGAAGATCTGGTTTATCCTGACCGAAAACGATATACGCACCCATCAAGACAGACGGCAACAACCCGAACAATTTATTTGGGAGACTCCGCAGATCGAACGACAACAACACGGCAGATCCCGAAGGTTCGAACTCGACCTCCGTCTTCACTGACGGCCTTTACAACGCCAACAACGAGAACTACCTGAATCATAGGTATTATTAAGTTAAAACAATAAGAAAAGGGGCATACCCTAACGCAAGAGCAACAATAATGCAATTTGTCAATACGGCGAACATAATTATTTGGGTTAACATGGGCAATGTAGGTCAAGTAGAAATAGGCATAAAAAGGTTACATACCGACTAACAACTATTTACTGAGAAAGAATGACAAGGATTTAACTAGTTAAAAATGGAAAAAGATGATCAGGACATTAATTCGAACAAAACGCGTTAAGAGTGAGACCTAAAATTCAAATTCGGCCAAAATACCTACCTACAAATTAAGCCGATTATTCGGATTCTCCTAATAATCGTTTTAGAAGGGGGGGAGGTGTTACGTCCAGCGTAACGCTCAAGTTTAGTCCATTATTTCTCCTCATTAAAACTGGAATCAGGAAACATAAATTCGAAGAAAAGAAAAAGAATTCGGTCAGATAACCCGAAATATTAAAAGACCAGAAAATGACCCGTTTCTGCTGAGAACTAACTAATCAACTCAGTCGGTATATTCAATCTGTAAGAGGGTTTGTCTCCAAATCCAAAGGTCGGAGACCTAACGACCAGGTAAAATCGATCTAGGAGAAAATGGGAAAGGAAGAGCGCAAGCGCTGGTCTACGACACTCAGCGCCACGCCACAACAAAGCGTTGGAAAAGGCAACCTATGTAAGGTAACTCGCTACCTGTCGAGGGCACGAGTATCGACTAAAAATCCGTAGATCCTAAGTCGATTAGTTCTTCCGTACCATCGCACGGGAAAACTATGAATGGAAAGGCCCGCGGTCATCGACCGCCGGTGGGCTCAATTCCCGTCACGACACGTCGTATCGACACGTTTTTTATGGCTCTCAGAAATCCGTCTTGAAGTTCCTGATTTTGAAACTCTAAACTAGAACGAAAAGAGGGCTACTAGACGATGAGATTAGAAAGTGACGCAACAGTAGAAACGAGGCATTCCTCCCCTCTATTCAATTTTTTTAAGGAATATCTTTAAACTTATTCCATTGCAACAATTACTGTAATATATAAAGATCTAAAAGAATTTCCAGATGAAGGACAAAAATGAAGGAAGATAATGTAAATGGTCCAGAATTTGAACTATTGAACCCCATTTATAGGAATTTATATAAGATCTGGCATCTTATCGCACCTCGATAACAATCGATATTAAAATCGACGATATCATTGCTGATTATCTTTTAGCCCTAAAATCAATAGGATCAAACAGTTAACCCACCTAAGGGACAGTCATTACAATGTTGGCATCAAAAGAATAAACATCGTTTTTTTTTACAATAAGGTATCAAATCGAAAGGAAGAAGTTTTACGATCAGCCGAGACAACTACCTAAGGAGCCGAACGGCGGCTATACCAACGCGACACAGCAAGGGGCCTAACCCCTCTACGTGCCTTCCATTACTAATACGAATTATTATGAAAGCGAGTGACGAAACATGTAATAATTAGTAATCCTTTCTTTCCTTTTTACATTCAGTACATTTAAAAATTTACCATTCTTTCTCACGTAAAGGAACGGACGGTTTCTTGTCCCATACATAAAGAGAAAGAAAGACGGAAGGCGACAAAATAACTTTCCCTCTTTATCATTTAATCGTAAAAGAAAATGAGTTAATAAATAAAAACAACACTTATGGGACCAGAACTCTCTCTGTAAGACAATTAAAATACATTTAATATACGTATATATATATAGGGTGTGTTAATTTACACCCCATTAATTTACATATTTAATATACTAGGGGTTATGGTAGCTCGCGCTCCGCGCGCTCGCCTCTCCCCTCAAGAGGGGGGGATATGGACTCCGGCCGAAAATATTCTATAAAATATTCCAAGACGGGTCCAGTACTTGGATGGGTGACCGCGTAAGATGGACTTAAGCCCTTATTATTCCAAGCCTTTACCTCTACCCCCCCCCCCCTCGATTCCCCCTTCTGACCCAATTATTGACCCATCTGACCCTATTATCGACCCCCTGTGACCCAATTATCGACCCCTTCTGGGGTGACATACACATGCCCGAAAGCTATTCACGAATAAGTACCAACCTTACTATATACACACTCCCCAGCTTGCTACAGCACTAAGATGTTGGGAGTAGAGCAGACGGAAAGTTGCCATAAACTGAAACTTCGCCAGAATATCTCGCGTGGCCAATGCATAAGCTGGCCAAAATCTTTTTGGAAAATACTCTTTCTACGTAATTACAAGTAATCTCAGTACGTAAATGATCACACATTTATCAGCAAGTAACGTACATCTGATGAATGTTAAACAAACCCTTCACACCTGCGACAAAAGTTAAGTCGGGGACAAAGCGATTTCGGTTGAAGCTGCCACAAATTGTAGGGATAAATTACCGACGTCTCGAAATAGTGATGGCCGGTAATGTAGATACCAACTTTAGGTAATGCGCGGGTCATTTGCTACAAGATGTCGTCAAGTTCTAATTCTGCATCCGACTTGCCGCAATAGAGATGCATGGCATACGTATCAGGGCCGACCATTTAATCAACTAGGCCTTACACCCGACCACTTCAAAAATTTGTAATTTTTTAAATGTGACACTTAGGTGCTGCAGAACGGGATGATGCAGATCAGTCAATTGTATTAGATACGATTCTAGTCGTCGGCTATATTGATATTCGTATCAACGGTCGTATCACCAATGACAGATGCCACACACGTTCCATAGGTTTTCCCATGATAAAATATTACCTACATATTGTTTTTTTTCTTCATATTAGTGTTTGTTGCAAACTGTATTCGTCGCATTGGGAATTATTCGCAATAATTAAACGTTATTCGCCATAATTAAAAACTTTATTTTTTTTATATCTAATTACGCAATTACATAACGAAATATTAAGTGTAGGTATGAATTAGCACTAACACATGCATTAACAATACGTTAAATAAGACTTGAAAAGCGAAGTTAAACGTTTAAGTACTTTCTTACCTATAATAAAGGCACTTTCGTTTTCTGTCGGCAAAAACCATTTATATCACGCTTGACAGGGTGTTATAATATTATAATAACTTATATAAAAATAAAATAATGAAAATAAAAATGTTTGACGATTGCCAATGACTTTTGGCCAAAAGTGCAATTGCATATCTGATCGCAAATTTACCACTTGTATTTTGCCACGGAACCGGAAAATGGCGTCAAAAGGAGAAGAAAAGAAAAATTGAATATGACGTAGAAATATTTTCTCGGTTGACTTTGCGTCTACGCATCGAACGATTTTCACGGATACATCGGAAGCCCATGTCCTCCATGACTATCGGGAAAAACTTTTATTGTAATCTAATCGCGAATTTACAATTATTTTTCTCATTGTCTTTATTAATCATTAAAGTCTGCGACTTTATAATTTGCGCACGAATTCGCAGCCGGTGATCGATCGCGAGATAAAAAGTATCGAGTGAAAAAAAGTTGGAGACAATGGCGGTAAAAAAGAAATCTCGTTTCCCGGAACAGAGAGCTTTTTTTTTGGATAACTGCGAGGTATACATCATTTGTAACGTGACTTTATAACATACTGTTACGTACGCGTGAATATATTCGTTATAATACGTAACCTTGTATGTACACAAAAGAAAGTTATAAAGTCACGTTACACATGAGGTAAAGTGTGTTAAAATAGAATGGAAAATTTGCGATTCGATAAAAAAATCTGGATCGAGAAAACTAATTATTCACGACGAAGAGACGATTCTTTACATTCTGACTCCTTAGACGAAAACCCGAATCACGTTTTTAAGAATCGAACCTTTCCTGTGAAGTTCTGTTTTCCTATCACACCCGATTAGGGGTCGTTGAACATGGGAAAATATGCGCGAGCGAAATGAGTCGCTGGTCTCATGCAGTAAGGACATCTCAGCTCTCCCTCTTGCTCTGCGGCTTCTGCAACGAGTCTGTTTGAGCAATCTTCGCAGAAATTGATGTGCAGACACGGTACACATCCGTATCGAATCGGATTCACTTTGCAGACGATGCAAATCCACTCGTCCACATGATCTGCAAAATAAAATAGGAGGAAACGTTAATTAAGACTACGCAAACGTTTTCTATCATGAACGAACGTTTCTCGCACTCACCAATGCGCGCCACATTGGCGTCTTCGCGTGGTTGAACAATTTCTGAAAAAAATACAATTCAATTAATATTTGAGGATGATGATAAAAATGTAGAGTGATCCTAGAATAATTACGGGACAGCACACAACTTTAATCTTTCATTCAGGTTTTACTTACCCACTTGTTGGCCTGCAATCTCAGCGATTTGATCGTTGTGATTTAGATTTTCCTCATTATTGAACGCTGGAAACGCGCCATCTATATCGTCTTCTCCTTCGAACTCTCTAACTATTGGTTGGAAGTCACGGATAAGCGGCTCGTCGCGGAAAAGCAAATTTGCCAGTAATGGTTCCAGCAAGTTGCAGCACAACTCAAGAAATCGGTCTGGAGTTATAGTTTCCACCGCCAGCAGTCTCCACAAACGTGTCAGTGTAGACCGTGAGATTAAAGAACGGACACGCGGGGTTGCGGTCACGATTTTTCCCTCGTTCGCGCGGTCCACGTCGAGATGCGAGCGGCATTGAATACTGAGAAGTCCATCTAACAAAAAAGAATATAACGTTAAGAATTATAAATAATTTCAAATTACTTCGCACAGTTTATTACTTACGAACGAAATTCCATACGCCGTGGTTGCCACGTAGTTTGTTTTCGACCATTTGAACAGCAGAGTCAGTACAATTCAATACCGTTCGGAAGCTCCGGTACATGCTGAATCCTCGAGGTTTAACTGTGTCAAGCCACGTCTCCTCGAAGTATGCAAATAGATTGGCCAGCCTGTCTACATTTTCCGGTTGACTGTTCCGGATTGAATCAAACGCCTCTCGAATGTTGTACGAAGGAAGCAGAGCTAATCCAAAAAGTTTCTTCATTGTCGATCGAATTTGAAGATCGTCAGCGATGTCCAGTTCTTGACGTTTTCCCTCTTGCAGAACGGCCTGATCCGTGATTAGAAATACATGTATGTGCATTTCGCGAAATGAACGCGTGAAAATATCTTGTGTCCATGTATCTCGTTTCTACTTACAGTGCAGTAACTTCCGAAATCGCCCGTCACCGTTGCATCTGCGAAACCATTAGTCAATGCGGCATGGAGTCTTTGATCAAAATTTCCGTAAACGCTATGCGGATGAAGTACGTTTTGCAAAGGTTCGAGAATTGCAGCAAAAGCGCTAGAACTTCGAAATGGAATCCACCCCCACACACACGGGAACGCCTGAACACAAAAATCATGAAGACCAATATTATTGTATACTATCGTCGTATACAGTTTTGGGTTACCCCGAAAGATATACTCACGTGATCGCGATAAACAGCCACGACCGTAACGAATTCTACGGTATTGTCCATATTATTCGGAAGGACGCGCATGGTTGTAGTTACGTGGAGTTCGGTGCAAGTTGCTATTTTACGCAAAAAATCTGCATCCCAAAAAGTCAGCGCCACCGGTGCGTCTTCTTCCGTTGTCACTAAAATGTTTAGGTGTCCTTCGTCGTGCACTCGACAAACTCTACACTCCGCTGAGTCGAGTATATCTCTCAGTTCTATATATGTTTGAGGCACAGGAGGCTTTAGGTTCGCTCTCCATCGAATCATTCTTTTCAATACAGATTTTTCATCAAGGTGCTCAGCAGCCTCAGGATACCTGGAATAAATATTTAATAAATGGATGTATTATACGGTTATTAAATTATTTTAATAATTATACAAACTCACAGGTCCTTCAGGCTGTGATAAATGCTGGACAGTGGACGCAGTTCTTGCATCGCCGAACGAAACAACTGCCTCATAAAGGAGTAGGTGGCTTGAAGCGCTTCTATTGACGGATGGCTATGTCCTCTTATTAGAGTAAAGACACCATCGATGATTCGACCGAGTGCCGGGCAGGTTTGTGTTTGTCGGTCTTTGCATCTAACAAATCTATTGTAATAAAAAACAATACAATGTTAATAGTTGCGGAAAAATTAGTCCACGCCGAATCTCGTGTCGATTTGAGATCGGTACATACATGCACATGTATTACAATGTATTGATTTGACGATGCCAAAACTTCGAGTCACACGAAAATAAAATTCCACCCGGTCTATGAGCACCGCAGTGGAATTCTATTTCTGTAAGAATCAAACAATAGTAATTTACGAAGTAACGCGATGTTTCTAACGAGTGTAAATTTTGAAAGCAAATGTTTCAATCACACAGGAAAACGTTTTTTGCACGAGTATCGCACAAACTTTTATTTTCCAAGGTGTGAGAAAATTGGGGTTTTACCGTCGTTTTCCCAACGACGGATATAAAGTTTTTTTATTACACGCTGTGCGAAAATGTCAGTTTTCTCCACGCTTCGCGTGCACAAACCCCCATTTTCACACCTCGTGAAGTAAAATTTGGTACGATACTCGTGCAAAAAACTTTTTCTGAACCCGTGCGATTGCAGCACTCGCCTTCGGCTCGGGCTGCGAAGTCACACTCGTCAGAAAAAAAGTTTTATCGCACTAGTATCGTAAATTACTATTTTTTCCTCTTTCCTTAGAACTTTTCTTAATCGACAAAATTACATGCTGAGTATATTATACATTATTATAAACTATATGCATGCCAAAAAACAAACACTTACACCATATACCCCTGCTATTGCTACTACAACGACTACTATTACTATGGATTTAAAACATTACTTGACGCCTCGTATCTCACGATAGAATGCATACGAAAATCCATCGAAGACGCGTTCGTCAAGCCTCGTGCGTTCCTGTACCTTCGCACCTTGCGGCGAAATTCGTTGCATCACGACGAATTTTTTATGTGCAAATGAATTTTTTATGTTCAACGTAGCCCTGCACAACCCAGAAGGCGGTTATACAAATTGGGTCTCGTTTGGACATAAAAAGCAAACAATACAAAAATCCGTACGTATACATAGGATGTGACGTTTGTTATTTCATCGAACAGAACATGCATGTACTTAATATTAATTAAATTTACATTGTATCCATGATACAATGTAGGAATTCTGGATAAAACTTCCCATGGAGGATGCATGGCAGTCGAGATCCATTTTCCAAAAGACAAAAACTAAAAAAAAAAGTACTTACGTTCGGAGAATTTGACTCTTAGTTAAATTTGTAGCTGGGAGAATGATTGAGTGAGCTGTGTTCCTCGATACGTATGCGACCTTGTACAATGTTGATTTTCGCGACCTTGAGTACACCCCGAAGTTTACATCGCGAGGCAACCTAAATTTTAACCAAATTATACAAAATATATAATAAATATAGAATAGTATTATTACGACTTTTTATTATGGAAATTACGCAGTAAATCATTAACTAATTGTAAAAAAAAACCGACAAGAAAAAACCCCGAAAAGAAAAACACAATGTGGGATAACCAAAAAAAAAAAAATCAAAACGGAATTTTCTCCCAAATTAAGTATTAATGTTGACCATTATTAAATGTTTATAAAATAAAGCAGAATAGAGAGAAGGAGTTGTGAAAAGAAGACGATTAGAAAGAGCTCGGTATTTCGAGAATTGAAATTGTATAAATATTTTACAAAATATATTATTATTAGATAAAAGTATGGTTATGCTACTTTTCAATGATAACATGCGAAAAAGGTAACAAATGGAATAGAAAAATATTCGTGTATATATACGCTATTATCATGCATACCAATCTCGGAATGACCTACCTTTGTGCCGGCGCGCTGAAGAATGAAAATCCATTTGGAGATCGCAAGCTCAAGCGCCTGCAGAGCGGGAGATCTGCGAGCGAGCATCGATGGAGAGGGGGGACGAACAAGGCCGAAGATAGTCGAGAAGTACGCGCGTTAGGCGGCGTCTCTTAAAATGGATTATTTTAAAACGGATTCATTTTCGATAGAACTCGACAATATTTAATTGAAAATACCGTATGGAATTTTACCGTTCTACGATAATTATTTGGTGAAATGCTGTACATATATTTCCACAGACCGGACATCTAATTTCGGCATTTGCCGTCGCTGCGAGATCGATGACTTGGGCAGTACATCGAACACACGCGACCCAATGACAGCATGGAAGACCGATCGTATCCATCGAATAATTCCTGCAGAGTACACACCGGCGAAGATCCAGATCCCCTACACTGTCAATGAATAATTAAGAAGAGTAAGAAATTAGCTGATGAATGAACTTAAATCTAATATTAAAATATGCAAAATTGGATGAATGGTGATACGTTGAAACCGAAGGAGCAATTTTGAAAACATCTTTTTCGTTTGAAACTCATGTTATTTTGTGATCGCAACTTCGTATATTTTTTATGAAATTTAGATTCATCCAAAAAGTATACAGATTAAAAACCAAAATTCTTTTGAATTTTTTATTTCAAATGATTCCATCGACCATGTGATCAACGAGATTTATATAAGGAATGGTTTTTTAAACTGGACTCGGGTTTCTTTTTTTTTAAAGTATGCAACAACATATTTCGAATATTTTTAAAGATTCCTTAAACGGTTTACTCAGCAAAGAATTACGAAAATTCATTTTATATTTAATGAGTTAATATGAAGTCTTCCCCCTTGATATATATAATACTCACAAATGATTATTTCCTCGCCGCCTTGCGGCCCTTGTCGTATGAATACTTCGATGCCATCCAAATCTTCTTCGAAAAAAATTGGACGATGTTGATCGCCGTTTACTTCAAGAACAAGTATTAAAAAGAGTACATGTATTTTTTCTGGATGGAATAAGACGTGAACAGAAATAATGGCATTTAAGGATTACCGTCGTTGAGTGCAGGATTAACGTAGTTGTCAACTTGAGCCTCAGCAGTCAACAGATTTTCGTTGTCGAATGCTTTCAAGCAATTGCTCGCACAGGCGAGAAACCTGGGAATGTCGAGAAGGTGTTCTTGATATAGATGCCACGCACGTTGCAATATTCGCTGTTGAATCAACTGTCGTTCCGCAGAAGGGCGTCCAATTGCACGTCCTAATTCCAGTGAGCCAGTACTGCTGCGGACGACACTTTGCAAACGACGCAAGTGCTCTATCAATGTCATAAAACAAGTGCATATGAATAAAGACAATAATATATAATTTTTCAGATTAGAAGTGCAGTGCAGTGTTTACCTGTAAATTCCCATACCGGCGGATGAACCCCCATCCGTATTTGAAGTACTCTATGATATGACTCAATAGCGTTATTTGTCTTACAAACCATGCCAAAGACACTGAGTACTTCCGGAGTCACGTTGTGTAACCAATAGTTTTCAACGTATTGGAACAACGGGGCAAAATCTCTTTCAACGTCTGGAGTAGAATGTGTGACAATCCATTCGAATGCCGCAACGATATCCTCCGCGGGTAATAATGGCAGAGCCATAATCTTACGAAATACGATTTTTTTGTTCTCGCAATTTCGAATTTGACGAAATAGATGCTTTTTCTTGGCGTATTTCATTACTGCCTATAATAAAATTACAGCATATATCAAATTCACTTGGTTCACGCACATCGCAGATGTTTTAATAAGAACAATTGAAATTGAAGTTAATTTATGTTAATTAATAATTAACATGAATTTCGTTCATCGAATGTACAAATGAACAATATGTTTGGTATAAACCTCGCAACAATGGCAGGTTTCATGATTAAGCCTTTGAACAGCACAATTGTTGCTTAGCATATGACGTTGAAAAATGAAAGAAAAACATCCGAATAAATCTGAGTCTATTAGTCATGGTAAAAATTTCGTACCACTATTTTGATCTAATATGGAAAAAACTTAGAACAAAATATTTGTGTTCGAAACAAAACGACTTAAATGATGAAAGCTTAAAAAATATTAATTGACTCTGCCATTTTTAGAGGTTCACAAGTCCGTACTGGATTATTTCGGAACTAATATTAATTTTGAGACAGTACTTGACAATAGTGAAAGTAGCAGCGGTTGCAAGTCGCTTCCGGATAAGTTATCTGTAGTGCAGTGGAAAGGGCTCGTTCAAAATTTGTCATGTACGAATCAGGGCGAATGTGAGGTGCCAGCATGGTTGCAAAGTGGTGCAGTACAGCAAGATATGCCTCGGTGGTTTTTCGCGTCATTAGTGCCCATGCAATTGGCAATGTCTGAAAAAGTCACAGAACAAGGGTCAAACAAACTAAATTTTTAAGTTAACAAGTATAATTATTCCCAACCACTGTTTAATCCAAAAAAATATCTTACAGCATCGTCAACTTGCGTCATTATCGTGAGTAGTTGAAGAGATTTGGGCTTCCGTGGACACACCTTAAAGGTTGCATCCACATATATGTGGACTGCTCGAATGTGACTTAAGAACTCGACATCCCCGTAAACAACGGCTGTCGATCCATCTCTACCTTGAACAACTGCAACGCTCAACCGGCCATTATCGTAAGTGGTAAAGCGTTGCCACGCTTCCATATCCAATAATTGTACATAATTTGTCCAAGAGGTTGGCATGCGCGGACAAATGGTCTGACGCCAGCGTCTCATGGAATGTTCCGCAGCTTCAAATGGGACAACAACTGCCCCATCTGGATCTCTAGAAAATGGTACAATTGGGATGTTTACATGAAAGCGTTAATACAATTGTTCACATATTCTCACTGATTTAAAAAGAAGCATACTGTACTTCATTTAGGAGCAAGTGAAACACCACTGTCAGTAATAAAATCTGTAATCAATTTTATACATGAACACTGGCATCAACGGTCAGAATAAAAATGTCATTAAAAGCTGAGTTATCGTCTGTCTTTAATGACGCTTTTCTTTTGGCCATAAATGCCAGTGTCCATGAAGAAAAGTTTATTACAGTTATCGATACCAAGCGGGCATATAATGCAGGGGGAAGGGTTTCACGTACTCTTAAAGTCGGAATGATACTGTGTAAATGAAACTACCAAGTTCAATAGTCAAAAAGTTGCAAATAAAGTAAGCACGCAAACTCATAAAATAAGATGGCTTGCCTCACGACTAAGGAACCAGAACATACTTATGGTTATAATACAATTTGTATACAATGCCGTAAACCATGCACAACATTTAATCAACCGGTGGTTTTTTTCTTACCTTTCACATTCTTCATCATACAGAACTCTGTAGTTGCGTAGAGAAGTTGTGACAGCAGTGTATAGTGCATTTTTGAACCGATATGCTACTTGCTCATGATTATTGGTAGGATGATTATGTCCATTTTTCAGTACGAAATGCCCATCGACAATCACTGCTGTGGCTCTACATGTTTTCAATGATTTTCCTTTACACTCAAGATGTCTGCAGTAAAAAAACCTTAATCAAAAGAGGCTTCAAAAATCAAACATGAAATTGGGAATGAAATTAATCTTTCGCAGATTTATATGTAAAGCACTCTCCCTGCAAATGAATGTGGAAGACTACAGAGTGCAAGCTAGTTATTTACGGCAAAAATTTAATAATCCCAGATAGAAACGCCATGACGCGGGGCAATATTTACAAGTGCTGTACACGTTGCAAAAAATGCACCCTGTAGTGCACATCTATTTTAAATATTTCATAAATACCTGATACCATACTTACATAACATTCTGACGCGACTTATTAACCACGTAGAAGTATCCCTCATGCTCTCTGTCCACTAAAACTTGTCGTCGCTTCTCGCCGTGTGCAAACATCGTGATTGTCCGATTAATACTAAAAGAAAAATAAATAGAATAAAGCTTTTTGCCTTCAAAGTTTCTTAATGTTCATAACGCAAATGATCAATATAAGGTTTCTCAATAAATTGTCAACATACCTCAGACTAGCACCATTGCTCAAGACGGACGACGATGATTCCCACGTAGATCAAAAGTACACGATATCCGAATCGATATCGGCAGCGAATAAAGTAAACTTGAAATAACACGACAGGTTACCTATCGCACTGTAAATGGGGCTATACATTCAATAAATAAAAATAAATAAATAACAAGGAAACCTGATTAATGTTCGATCTGATTGAGATTGTCCGGCAATTTTCACTCGCGGTCCTCGCGGTGCCTCACGTGCGTAAAGTGTTCTGATTCACGATCGTCACACGGCTTGCCCAGCTACACCAAGCTACACAGCAGACCGCCTCGCGCGGCGTCCCGATGTCGACCCTCAGTCTAGTTGCTTAAATGCTCGGCCCTGATATACGTGCCACGCAGCTCTATTGCGACAACGCGGTTAAGGAGTTGGACTTTGACGACATCTTGTGGCAAATGACCCTCGCATTAGGTACAGTTGGTATTTGCATTACCGACCATGACTATTTCGAAGCGCCGGTAAATTATCCCTACAACTTGGTGGCAGCTTCACCCGAAATCGCTTTCAACTGGATTTAACTTTTGTCGCGAATGTAAAGGGTCTGCTTAACATTTATTAGATGCGGGTTACTTCCAAATAAGTGTCCGATAATCTACGTGCGGGAATTATTTGTAATTTCGAAGAAGGGGTATTTTTCAAAAAGATTTTGGTCAGCTTATGCATTAGCCTCCGAGAGATTCTTAGGAGAGTTTTAGTTTTACGGTAACATTTCGTCTGCTCTACTCTTAATATCTTAGTACTGTAGCAAGCTGGGGAATGTGTAAATAGTTAGGTTGGCACTTGTTCGTGAATCGCTTTCGGGCATGTGTATGTCACCCCCCTTCTGACCCAATTATTGGCCCATATGACCCTATTATTGACCCCTGTGACCCAATGATTGACCCATCTGACCCTATTATTGACCCCACTGACCCTATTAATGACCCCTTCGACCCTATTAATGACCCCTTCGACCCTATTATTGACCTCTTTGACCCTATTATTGACCCCCTAACCCTATTATTGACCGCCTTTGACCAAATTATTGACCCACCTTTAACTCAATTGTTGACCCCTTTTAACCCAATTATTAACCCCCTCTGACCCAATTATTGACCCCTCCGTCCTAATTATTGACCCCCCGATTCTTGACACGGCGGCGACGGCGGCGGCGAAATCTTTTTATATTATAGAGAGATATAGGAATAACATATATTCTTTTGAATAGATACGTGCATATAAAACATGTGCAATGCAGTTAACATTCATTTAATTATCAATGTTAACGCAATTCGACATCTCACATAGTAGATATTACATCAAATATATATTTTTTAAGTATTAAGACCACGACACCTGGGCTCTTATAACAAGGCCCATTTAGATGGACGATTTGTTATTCTCGAATATTCTCGCCGGAAAAGGAAATAGTAAAAACTCTATTGAACCGAGCATATGAAAGTATACAACTAGTGTATAAGAAATCCGGCACGAAACCGTCATTCTATGCTCGACCCGAAGGTCTCTCGCCCATATGAGCAAACGCAACGAACATCCATCTACTTTCATCGCGTTGCAGCGTGCCAGCCCAGAATCCCCTCAACCTGAGGCGACACAAGTGTCACCTCCCCCGGGCTCCAATAACTGATCTAGTGACTACCTCTTAAAAGAGTGCACTGTTCTCGATCTCACGTGTGGTTCGGTGGCCACACGGGGTAAACCAAAGCGAGGGCCCTCCACTCCTCGTCGGCCTCAACCTCTGGTTCGACTCACATATACGGTCTCCTTTTGCTGCGTTCACCACGACGGACTGAGCCCGCTTCCGGCCAAGTCCGGAATCGGGAACCATGTTCATCGAATACTCTTGGGAAAGGGCACCCAGAGCATCCTCTAGGATGTAACTAGCCAGAGGTCTCTTGACCGGGTCTGCTTTTACGTCCGGTGCGAACACATGCAGCGGGATCACGATGCGACAAAGCAAAGAGATCTCGAGCCAGATCGCGGCGAACACTCAAACCTCACGGCTGTCCCCGCGGCACGCACAAGCAGTTACGAAGAAATCGCCCCGTCGATCGTCGTGCGATCATTGACGTCAGGCGGTTCCTATCCCCGCATTGATTGTACACACGGTTAGGCCGTGGGCACCAAGGCCGTCCTCGCTGCACGCACAAGCAGTTACGAAGAAATCGCCCCGTCGATCGTCGTGCGATCATTGACGTCAGGCGGTTTCTATCCCCGCATTGATTGTACACACGATTAGGCCGTGGATTTAAATCAAGACGTAGCGGCCTTTACTGACAAGCACGCCTACCAGATAAATCTGGATTTTATAACCGTACGAAACGCTACGGCACCGTTCAATCCGTTAGCGTCACCATCTACTTGGATTTTGTGCTCAGGTTTCGCGGGGTCGCAAGACCCGATGAATCGAGCAAGCAGTAACCGAGCACATGAGTGGTTGCCCACCCCAGCTCGGCACACACCGCCCCATCCAACCTTGCGGTTATATGAAAGTATACACTTGAGGTCTGCGTACAATAATCAGCAAGACGAAATAAATATCGTACGATTTGATCACGTACGCGCGACAGGTGTCGAGCTCGCGCCGGAAACGGTACCCGAAACAAAATCATAGTGAAGCGAGAGGGAATAGGAAAAGGCTTTACGTTCCTCCACACTCTCCTTTACCTCAGTACGCTGCGTTGCGATTGAAGAAGGTACCTATCTCTCTAACCCCTCGATTTTAAGAACCCATTGTTAATGAGAACCCATTGTTAATATGAAAATCATCCGGTAGGAGAAACGAAGAATAGGAACATGCTCGTCAAAGATGATTTCGCCCATTATTTTACCCGGAAGAAACAAAGAAGAAAATCACATACGTGACAAAATTGATTGCTCTCACCTTTCCTACGATCAGAAGAATTCAAAAGAAAAGGCCACATACGCAATTGAACGATTATTCTCACTGGTTATCTAGTAGAAATAGAGTGAAACGTCTCCCCCCCCCCTCTGACCCCGTGGCGCAACCGCTGAGGCGAAGCGCCAGGCAGAACAGCACGCACGACCCCGGCCCCGCCAAGGCATGCAAAGAGGCCAAGTGGCGCCATCGGGCGGGATCCGGGACGATCCGATCGATACCGAAGCCACGCGTGTGCCGAAAGCACCAACGCACCCCGCGAGCGCCACACAGCGCCCCAGAAAGGAAATAAGGGGCAATATCCGTCAAGGCCAATCGGCGCGAAAAAGCGAGGGAAAAAGGGGAAACGATGATTGGACAAAAATGACGACACCGCTACCAAGAAAAGCATCCGATTAGAGATAAGCCGAAAAGGGCAATTACGTCACTGGAGAACCCACCGGTAATTGGAGAACAAGGGAGAAGAACCCCGAAGGACCAATGGAAAAATTAAACACCAAGAGCAAAATACGCGTGCGCGAGTCCGCCAAAAAGATGCAAATTTCGCGAGTGGGAGGCAAAAATTAGCATATAAAAAGGCACGAAATAGACCGGAAATCAGTTAATCATCTCACCGGGTCTACACCAGCTCTCCAAGGACTTAAAGTGAAAAGTGAACAGTAAAAGTGAGTAAAAGTGAATAAAAGTGACTAAAGTAAAACCGGGCCAAAAAGAACTTATGAATTTTGTGCGACGGTGGACTTATAAATTTCTATGCCGAATTGGACTTATAAAAATGTGCGTCACGCTGGACTTATAAAATTTGGGCTAATGTGGACTTATAAATTTCTGTGCAGATTCGGACTTATCAAATTTCTGTGCCGAGCGAACTTATGAAATTCGTGCCGAAAAAGGACTTGTACATTTTCGGGCAAAATTTCGAACTCAGAAAAAAGTGTGAAACGCGGGACTTATAAAAATTAGCCACGCTGGACTAGTGACGTTCGTGTCGAGGACTCATAAAAATTTGTGACACTGGCTCGAAGAAGTCGTGACACGTCGAAATCGCGGGCCAAGTTCGAAGTTATGCATTGGTGCAACGATTGGCGCTAAGCGGTAAAGTGACCGAGGTGACCGGTCAGAAAAGCCGTAGTGACGGGTGAGCAACTTTTACAACGCCGAGGACCCGAAAAAGCCACCCACGGGGCTTCATTCACGTCTCCTGCATTTACCTATGTCGCCAAATCCAGGTAAAAACGGCCAGGGGTTAAATAAACACCAATTGCAATTCGCGAGGTGAGCGAGCTGTCACTGCCGACGCGGTGCTGTGACGTCACAGCGAGGCCAGCGGCGAATGGCGGCCATCTTGGAAACACGAGCTATCGAGCCTCCGACCCGAAATCATAGTGCGTTCGCATGTGGCGACGGTAAATTAACCGGAAAACGGTCAACACGCGAGAATAGAACGATCGAGAAAACTCTCCACTTCCAGCAATAAATTTACCTAGTAAAAAGATGAGAATATAAGAATAGGCACGTTGTCAGTCAATTGGGTCAACGATTACATAATTATTGCACCTAGGACAAATAAAAGGGAGTAATTCAAAACATGAAAAAACTGTAAATACACGAAAACTGGTCTTGTTATGAATAAAAGCATTGTTTCCACCTAAAAAAAAAACCGTCTCTGATACGCCAACCCATAATTCCTGGACGCTCGAGCACACGAATCCCTTCGTTTGAGTGCCCATTCCTGTACAGGAGGCGCACGAATTCGGAGAAATTATTGTGAGGAAGCTTGCTCCTGTTACAAGAGGGAAAAAACTGCATACGTGACCACATTGTTCTCCTACCTTTTACGAATGTTTACTGAGGTAAACGAATGTTTAACCCAGAAGCAATAACGCCAAACAAACTAATGGAATATCTTACTGACGCGCTCCCACACATACCAAGGCGTCGAAGCCTCCCCACACCGATAGTGTGGAGCGAGGCGCACAACCTACTGCTAGAGATAGCAGAACTTAAGGCCTTCAGCCGACGAGACGACGTAGTAGTAGTAGTCGCGATAGCGCTGGTCGGAACGCAAGAGTACCACGTCAGCAAAGCGTATCCGTTACCAACACGCGCCGCGAACCTAACGCATACGTTACACTACCTGTATCATACAAATAACCGAGCAAGCACTCACAGTCCACTAGTAAGCTGCGCTACTGATTCATAGACGTTTGGAGCCCTTCCACGGGAAGGCAAGTGTACGAGGTAATTAAATAAACAGAACTCTTCCACGGGGAGTTAAGTATACAAAGTGTACTCGAAATAAGGGAACAAATAATTGTAACAAAAGTAATAAAGCTTCTAATAATAAATCTAGCGAGTATAATTCACTTGGGTTCTAACCCTTAACTGGATACATCCCAAAAATTACGAGCTAACGGCTCCCCGCAGAACCCAGGAAACCTAACTGAGTTTCTGCGGATTAACAATCAGTGCTCAATTGGTATTAAAAACTGTAATTAACATTTATCACAAGTTTTCGTATGTACGGTTAAAAGAGAAGTCTCATCGAAAACGGACATCATCTCGGCTACCGATGAGACTTTTCTTTTGACTGTACTTGCAAGAATCCGCGAGAAAAATTGATTACAGTTTTTATTATCGACCGCGGTATTGCAAATTCTGTTAAGGGGATGTGCAATTCCGCTATGGAGTGCGAGAGAGATAACATCAGTGGCTCTCTGGGTGGAGCGACAGAGACACGCTGAGAACGTGTTACACATGCCCTTAAGGTGAGTATAAACCCGTGCAGCAAACGGCCGCTTGCGAGAGCGAAGGCGCCATAGGGTGTGAGAGTGAGCGGGAGGGGGTTTAGACTTCTCTTAAGTTGATTGCGCTGCGAGATCGTACGATCAGTGGCGGCCTGGACCACATGTCTCTGAATTTGAGCTACGCCCTGATGTTCACAACGAGCAAGGCGTCGGCAAACGAGGAGAGCAATCAGAGCATAAATGCCATGCGGTTTGGAATTTTCGGCAACCCGACTCTGACACCAATTCGAGATATGTTTACTAGCTGAATGTTAATGGGGCCTAAAATAGGACACGTGCCTCGCTTGAGTTAGAATACTTTCGTGTGCGATAAGGTTGTGCATAATCGCCTCGTGCTCAAAAACTATGTTTCGTAGCAAATTATCTACAATATTTACGCGCACAAACATGCTGTGCTCAATGACGTTGTGCATAATAATGCTGCGCATAAACAGAGTTGTAAACAATAACACCGAATACGATCATAGTTGTCCGCAATAACAGTGCAATCGTAATTGTGCACAGTAACGTTGTTTATTTGCTTACATATTTACAATACCATCATGCACAATAAAACTGTGTACAATTACGCTGTGTACAATGACGCCCGTTTCTGTTCATGTCTTCAGTATACTTCCGCGCACAATAATGATGTGCACATTCGCAGTCGTGCACGATAACACTGTGAACAAGCGTAGTTGTGCACAAAAACGATGTTTATTCCTTTTCGTATTTGTAATATCATCGTGAACAATAACACTGTGTACAGTCGACTTGTGCATACTGAGGCTGTGTACATACAGTCGACTTGTGCATAATGAGGCTGTGTACATTGCAGATGTGCCTAATAACAATTTTTGTTACGACTAACTTTTCTGTGCACAATTACTAAGTGCGCAACGGGTGTTGTGCACTATCGAGAAATCGTTCACCGAAATGAGTAATTGTACACAACAATGGCACTATCGTGCCATTCCATTACTTATTTAATTCTGATTCGGTTGTGTACAATAGCGATGTGTTCTATCGAAACGTGCACAATGGATATTGTGCACATTGAAATCTATTTCAACTCTTTATGTGTTGTCGTGTGCACTCCGACGATGTGCACAATAATTTATGAGCACATAAAAGTTCTGCTTGAAACAGCGGAATTTGTGCATAAAGTCTGTGTGCTGTAACGTGGCAAAATTGCCTCGTTACTTAAAAAGATTTTAAAGCGCTCATTTTCCTCGGGATAATAGCCAACGGCCGTTCGTCGTCCGTCACAGCTCAGGAGGGCTCCGTGGGTCCAATTTTGTAGGGAAATTATATTTTACTAACGGCTGTACATTTATTTCATGTAACCCCGGGCGGTCGCGTGAGCCCGCGTCGCATCAGCTGTGAGGAGAGCAGTCCCGAGACCGAGAGATACTCGGGAGTGGAAACGCCGTGCCGTCGAGGGAAGGACGTCGCGAGCACGGAAATCGAGAGAGGATCGCTCCGCCGAGAGCGTCTGGACAATCCGCCGTCGCTAGCGCGGTATTCCCTGCCCGGCTGTCGGAAATCGCCGGTATTATTCCGTCGGAACCGCCTATTTTGTCCCCGGATCGAGGAGCCGATCCCGAGGACTGCATCCATGCCTCGGGAAGAGTGACATCGTCGCGGCCGGCCGAGGAAAATAATTATCCGATCCTCGGAGGAGAAGCTGTCGTTCAAACGGCGAGGATCGGCGCAAGAAGTCCCGCGGCCAGGCCGAGAATTTTTGCACCCGGCGCGACACTAAGCAGCGTTACGTCGAGCGCTCGGGTAAATCGACGATGATCCGCGAAGATTACCGAGGATCCGGAAGTAGGAGCGATTAGGCCGGGTAGGGATAGGGCAACGAGAGCGAGAGCGCTCGGCTACTCGCGGCAAACCTCGTTGAGGTGAAACGGCGAGCGGACGTGCGACGGGAGCAGAAATCGAAGGTTCGAGAGCGACGAGGAGACGAGGCACGACACGTTGTCCAGCGGGTTCGAGGCCGGGAGTCCACAGCGAATCGGTGAGCGTGTCCGTCCCGGGGACTTTTGCCCTTTATGTTCTTTTCTTTTATTTTATATCGAGTCAGTGCCGTTAGAATTCATTTAGTAATTGTATTCACGTCGCCGTGCGCGGGAATCGGCCTTACCAAGAGGAGGCGGGATTCAAGGCCGCGATAGTAGCCATCGGGTCGGCTTCACCGAAGCCCGTCGGAAGTGCGATACGGCCGTATTCCGCGGTGCCGTCGCGTTTGTTAATTTTGAGTTTCGGAGCCCCTCGGGGTCGTGCCCACGGGGATTGTCTTTGTGTGTCGTTTGTTGCGGGCGGTCAACCGGCGCAACAAACGACACAAAAAGTTTAATTTTGGCTATTTTGTTTATTTGTGATTTGCGGTATTTGTATTTCCCGAGTCTTGAGCCGGCCGTACCGAGGACCGTCCCGCGTAGCGATAACTCGGATTGTATGCGTGTGAGCGCTGAGCGAGATCTCGGCTGGTCGAGAGTGAGAGAGAGGGCCGATTTGTTTTGTTGGACGTGCGTGTGCCGTCGGGTGTACGGCCACGACAATCGAGATTTTTGTGGGAGGTTTTCCTCCGGGCTTGCCCGGTTTCCTCTCGGTCGAGTCAGTCTGATTTGCAATAAAGAAGTAAATATAATTTCTGTGGGACTAAATTTCATTCGGGAAATTCCCCGGACTGCCCCTAACCAGCCCGCTCTACCCTCGGGAAAGGCAGCAGCGAGCCGGGCATCTATCTGATCTTTCCCCGGCGCGTATAGACGCGCCTGGCGCCCTTAAACAAAATAGAGGGGAAAGAGTTAAGGTTCGCCGTTGGGTTTCCGCACCATTGGGCCGTTGGGTTTCCGCACCACAGTGCATAAACATTATGTGCACAAAAACGTTTGCGCACTATGATTGTGCGTCCTAAAATAATGTGCACAATCTATCGTGCACAATAAAATTGTGATCGGAATGGGTTTTCCGGGCGGCCTCCTCAGAGCCCCAGGTTAAGGGGTTATCGCGTTTCTATCGGTTTTCTCTGCAATCTCGCAACTCGTAATATGTCAGGAATGCAAAGGACCGATCAACTTTGGCGAATCCAGTTCTCGCGGCTTGGGTTTTAAAATAGTTGTGCAGTGCAAGTGTCGTGTGCAATATATTAATTCCTGTCCTCTCGTCGATGACAAATCGTGTGAGATAAACAGGAGAATGGTTTTTGTGATGAGACTATTGGGAGTAGGTAGAGAGGGTATAAATTTATTTTGTGGCTTGATGGATATATCCCAAGGTTTCAGCACAACCTTGTACTATGCCTCCTTGGAGAACATTTACATTGGAGCCAAAGCTGTATGGGAGCTGTGTGCGAAAAAGGCAGTGAAAGAAGAGAAAGCGAAGAATGCTGAGCACGGAAATCCAGAGACAGATATTTCTGTGTCGGGAGACGGAACATGGAAAAAGCGAGGATATAGTTCCTTGTTTGGAATCACGACACTCATCGGCAAATATTCAAGCAAAGTGGTTGACCTTGTCGTGAAATCGTCTTACTGTCACGCTTGTAAATGGTGGCAATCAAAATCCGGTACCGAAGAATACGACGATTGGTTCGAAGAACACAGCAGTGAATGTATGGCAAATCACGATGGGTCAGCTGGAAAGATGGAAGTTGACGCGATCAAAGACATGTTCCGACGATCTTGGGAAACGCATGAAGTACGGTACGCGAAATACATCGGCGATGGCGACACAAAAACATTCAGAGCCTTGTTGGAAGACAAACCTTACGGCGATGATTTGATCGTGAAGAAAAAGGAATGCGTCGGGCACGTTGAGAAGCGTATGGGCTCGCGACTGAGAAATGTGAAAAAAACGAAAAAACTTGGAGGAAAAGGAAAATTAACCGATAAATTGATAACAGAATTAACAATTTTCTACGGTTTGGCTATCAGAAGACATCCAGACTCTGTTGATGATATGTACAATGCTGTGTGGGCAACGTTCTACCACAAGATCTCGACGAATGAAAATCCTCAGCATATGTACTGTCCCGCGGGGTCACAAAGCTGGTGCAAATGGCGCATTGCCGAAGCCGAAAAAACTCTGGACGAATTTGATCACGAAGCTCCACTGCATGAAGATGTCGCGAATGCTATTAAGCCGATTTACATTGATTTGTCATCGAGAGACTTGCTGGAAAGGTGCTTAGGTGGCGATACTCAAAACAACAACGAAAGCTTCAAGTGAACCGTTTGGCGATTCGCACCTAAACATCTTCACTGTGGCGCGAAAACGATCGACATTGCGGCTTATTTGGCCGCAGGGATTTTTAACGAAGGCCTTACAGCAGTCCTTAAAACAATGACGACGATTGGAATCGTCGTTGGCCAGCAAGCATCAATATTCGTCGATGCGCGAGATAAGCAGCGGATAGAGAGGTCAACGAGACGCAGCCTCGAAGCAACGAAAGAGGCTCGAACAAGACGCAGAAGCGAAACTGCTTCACTGAATGAGTTGTTCGAAGCCGAGGAAGGCATCCTGTATGGCCCTGGCATAGCAGATTAGATTAAAATTACTGTAAGTACTCGATATGTCCCATAAACTGTACCCACAACTTTAAACGCGTTTTTCTCGAAACAGCTTTTTCACAACTGGTGTGCACTATTTCTCAAAAACTATTCAACCGATTGCCTTCAAATTTGGACAGAATGCTCAGCTGACATCCTTTTATCGTTTGATGAAGCAAAAAAGCAATACGTTTAATAGTTTTTTATTTATAACAAAAAATCGATCAATTTTTTTCGAAAAATCGATACTTCAAGTTCAAAACGTCACCAAATCGTCAATTTTTTTTTAAATTCTTTTCCCTTCATCAAACGATAGCTATATGTGTCTAAAGTAAAATGCTTTTGGGTTTTTGTTGCAGGATGAACGTGAAGGCTGTAATCGTGCACACCATCAAAAAAGGACCATCGCGTGTCGAGGGAGGTGGGAGGCGGATTTTATGATGAAATTGTTTAAAAATTTTTTTGTATGTAGTAAACAAAGCAATAAAACTATATGCCAAGTTTCACAAGTTTTCCGTTGTATACTTTCTTCACAAAAAAAATCCCAAAAAGCGGTAAAGTTTGCGAAAAAAAAGACAATCCCCCCTTAAGGAGGTAAGGCTCAAAGTATTCTAGGATAGTTGCCTGGTATACCTAGAAGCATCGTTATGATGCACCATACCCCAGTGCCATGAAGCCCGAGCACGATAACTTACACTCTGGCCAGGGATACTGCGAGCTATATAGTGCATAGCTATTGCGGAGCGTCGAGTCTGATACATAGACTCGGCGTCCCGGGCGATGGGTACGCTACGTCCCCTACGCCGATACGGTCTCAGTTCGATTCCCGACGCCGGACTTTCGACGCGTCTCACCGAGAATGAAAACCGTGGAGTACAGCTATACATCCGACACTCACACTTGGAGTTACCGCGTGCGACTGACCGATGTATATATCTGGAGCTTCGTCTCGTCCATGCTTTTTTTCCCTTCTCGGCGAAACATACGAAGCCGGGAATCGAACAGTCGACCTCCTCATGCTTAGGTCTTAGAGGCGAGCACGCTAAACACTAGATCACTGCCCCTGTTGCATAATAAGAATAATCAATAGATATTCATAAGAAATAATACTCGTTCTATTATTGCGTTGGGTTCTGAATCACCGGGATTACAGAAAGCACATTGAAAATGTCTACGTGCTTGACCGGGGATCGAACACGGACTCCGTTCTGATCGCGTATATAAAAAGTTTAACGTTAATTTGTGAATTAACATAGACTGGAGAATGAAAATACCGTGACTGAGGTTAAAAATTTCATTCGTAAGATGCCAACATCATTTATCTTAACCCTCCGAGGTCACACGTTCTGAAAATAACGCGCAGATCACAGGGAGTCGAAATGGCCCCAGCCATGTTTAACCGATTCCCGCGTTGCCAGTATCGATCCGAACGACTCATCAAAATTCAGGATATTAGTTTGAACCTTTCAGAATGAGAATGTCATGGCAACAAGTTTTTATAAAATTTTCAAAATGGCGAAAAAAATCAGTAAAGAGGCAATGCGTAAAAAGCATTTTTTATTTTAAAAAATCATAATTCTGGCAATTTCGAATATATTTTCATAAAATTTTAGGGTGATACTCTTAAGATATCATAGTTTATGGAAAAAAGTAGGTTCATAGTGGGCGTTTCAAAAAAGGTATTTATTTTGGTATCTGAAGAGGGTCCATTTCGGAGTGAAATAAAGTACGATAATAATGAAAAATTAGCGATTTATTATAAAAATTCGTTTGAAAAATGTATAAATAATTGTATATATATACACAATGTACTGTTCTCCACGACAGTCGACGCACATAGGGCGACTGCACGAAGAGCACAGTTATTGAGTTTTGTGATCCTCGTGTCGTATACACAATCCGCAGTGATCCCTCTCGTGCGAATACTGCCGCTCTTTCCGTGTCTGTGTCGACATCTTCATCTACAAAATCTTCGCAATTTCTTTGGATTGTTCAGAAAGATAGTCCTCTTCGTCGTCCGAAGCAGCACCACCAAATTCATTTCTGCACTGCTCGCTCTCGAGAAAAGCGTCGCGGAACGGGCGATTCCGTAAATTATATGCCCTCTGGATACAAATATTGGAGTCATAATATATATTATGCCGATAAACAAATTTAACGATTCACATGGACATTACGTGGAGTAATCCCACGCAGAAAAAAAAAGATCACTTTTCACGAAATAATTACGTGGTGGTCACACGGAGGGTCAAATTGACCCCAGCTCGCGCACGGTCTTCTTGGATCGATTGCCACGAAGGAACTGCTGTCGCGATTCGGCCGACCCTAGTCTCTTCTTACAAAGCACCGTTAGAGAGCAGACCAGTCCTCTCGGGCGCCAATAACTTATAGTAATTCTAGCTTAAAGTTGCGCTTGGGGTCATTTTGACCCTGGGTGACCAGGAAGGGTTAACTATTCGTGAGATTAGGAAGGGTCAACTATTCGTGAGCATTAGTCAATGCAATTTATGAGTCAACAAAAATGAAAGAATACAGTAAGTGCAACATGGCAAAAATCACTGCGTTGAACTGAGTAAGGTCATATAGGACATCGACGTTTGCATAACCTTGAATAAATGGACAATTCATTAAGTTATTTATCCACGATTAATTAAATGATAAAAACGATAAACGTTGTCTAACTTACGCCGCAAAAATTCTCCATTGACATGACGTACATCTTTCCAGCGGTGATTAAAATAGGTTCGCTAGTTCGTCTTATGAAGAGGACAATCAGTTTTCGCGCCCTCGGAGACATTAAGTACCAATTGGAACAGTATCTGCGTGAGATGACAAATTAAATTTAACAAAGACGATGCTTGCACGGCTTTTTTATCTTTCTGTAGTATCTATTTTGCTGCAGGGAGAGAAAAATAAGGTAGTATCATCTTCAATAGTTTGGAATTAATCTCCAGACGGTATGGCAGTCGCGGGACATATCGGAAATCTGGGAAATTTTCCTATAGCGTATGGCAAAACAAAATAAAACGACAAAACTATTCGGACGTGTGATACTGCCGCCCAAGTTGAGAAATCATTCCCAGAGTCTTTTGCGTTTGGAGGCAATCCGGTTTGGTATTCAATGGGGAACGTATGAATGTTTTACTATACATTGTATAAATATGAACACCATACGCTGCCGCATACAAATATGCGAAAATAATAATAATAACAATCTCATATTAAACAATATTAATATTATTATTCTTAATAATAATAAGAATAATCAGTCCATATTCATAAGAAATAATACACGTAAAATATTTATCCTCCTATATGATTTATTTATGCAATTTACCTGATACACAGTTCGATTTTTATTAGTATCAGATCCAGCGCTTATTTGTATAAAAACAACTGTCACTTCCTTTATTTATGTAAGTGATTGTTGGGGAAGAAAAATCGTCGTAAAAAATCAATGTATAACGAGTTATATTATTTACCCGTATTGTACATGCAGGAAAATAATTTATTGGGCCCCGCATGAAATATTTCTTTCGTTTAAATAAATATGTATTTACGGGACACCCGTCAAATAAATTATTTTTCTGTGTGTATGTTACGCATTATTTATATATTTGAAGCAATTTGGGACACGAATTTTGACGACCTACAGAAAATACGGTCACGTTGTGTCCTAATCTAAGCGAGAGATGTAGCTCTGCGTCGTCTTAAAGGTTTTGGATAAACTGTAGATATATACTGTAACGGGACGCCCTTACCCCCAGGTAGAGTCTCATGTTTAGCCGCGAGATGGCGAGCTGGCAGACGGTTCTCGCAAGCAAACCAGTCCCTGGCCGCTATATAAGCTCTACCTGTCCGATCCTCTAGGTTCCTATCCTATCTCCTGATACCGAACCACCCCCCTAATCTCTACCAGGTTCCCTCGCAAGAGGTTGAGCCTGCGAGGCTAAAGTAAGTCTCGACCGATTCTGTCGGCATCGAGCCCTCTACCAGACTCTCTCACGAGAGACGAGTCTGCGAGCCTTAAACTGATTTTTGAGACGCCTATCCGGTGAGAAAGGATAGTATTCGGTCTTGAACGTCGGGTCGACCTCTGGTCCCCGGATTGCAAGGCTGAAGAAATCTATAATTTCCCCTCCCCCACACAATATCGAGCCGGTCCAGTACCGAACTCTTTCCTTCCACTTGGAAGAAGACGATCTAAAAAATAGTGAGTTCCATATTCCGCTGCCCCGGAATATCGAAACGTTTCAATACATCGACCACAGAAACAAGTGATACAGCCTTTACGGTTCACCTTATTAAAAAACTGATTTGGTCGGGGAAGCATGCATGAATATTTCAAAGAACTGTATAATCCTAACATCAATACTTACGTGTGTACACCACAAATCCAATACGAACTCCAAGAACAATAAACAGGACTTCGAGATTGGTGTGCCTTCAAACGACTGACGGCTTTTCGTTTTGCTCAGGAGTTTCGTCGCGGTCGAAAAACAAATCTCCATACCGACTGGTAACTCACGCAAAATCGTCTGGGAAAATTCGCGCAACTGTTGGACCTCGACAGCCCAACAGTTAAGTGGGCGGTACTATACTAGGTATAGCATAGTTCACACATCGTTACTATTAACGATACCTATATATTGCCCGAGCAACTCTACGATTTTACAAATTTCTAGTCTACCCCATAGCCCTATCGTTATTAAATCGCATATGGCAAGAAATTATGAAGCGTGGGTAGTCTATCGCTTAACTTTTAGTAGTGTATACCAAACTTATTTCGGGTATTTTATATGCGTCTAGAAAATAATTCGAAACATTTGTGGGCGCGAAGTATGGGAAAAATTACGATATGCCGTAAATGGTACAGCGGCCAATGCATAGCGAAATTCGAGATGTGTCTGGTTAAAAATGTAATTTTTTCAGTTCGGCCTCGAATTACCATACGAATCTGGAGATTATTACCATAATTTTCTCTCCGTGTGTGGTGTACATACGCCGAGTTTGGAAGCAAAGAACTGGTCTCCATTATCCATTGTCCGGGCAACGTGTTACAGAAAAGATGAAATACTGAGGCGGCGGTGAACAATGAAAATCTTAAGCGGTCTTCGCTGGTAGTCCCCTGTGCAACTATCTAAGCGAAGAAGCGTCAAAATTATACAAAAACAAAGTAATCCAACAGTCCGCGTCGATCTACCTGAGAACACGTGCAACTGATGGAAAACATATTCAAGCCGATAAGTAAAAGAAGATACGACTGACACGTGGTCACCATGACATCTATGTACCTTCACCAAGAAAAAAATGCAGAATGTCGTTAAAAATCGAATCATCTCAGGTAACAGGTATGAGCGCTTTACGCGTGTGAACTACCTCCGACAAGTGTACGGAACATCCCTTCAGGATGACAAATCATCTTTTTAGATAATATGACATCCCTTCAGGCTGTCATATCATCTTTTATGCGACCGTTAGTATATGTCTTATCTTTGAAGTATGTACGAAGAAGTGAAGCGCATGCAATAGTGAAGCGAAGTGAAGTAAGAAGATATACTTGTGGGAGGTTCTTCAACTGTAAGTTGTTCGAACATGATAGAATTTCACTATACACCGAGAGAAACAAATCGGAATGATTTCTAAATTCGTATAGCAAACGTCGAACAAGTGAGCAGTCTTGGATACTTCTTGGAGATATTCTTAGCAGTCCTCCAGTTGCATAGATGACGTTCTGTAAAAGTATGGGTAAGGCTTCTACATTCGTCCATGCCCGTCGGTTACTTTACAAATCTGTAAACACTATTCCTATATTTTTCTCAGTGTATCAGATATGATTAATCTTTAGTTTACTTACTTCATGATACGCTTGTGTTCCAGTATGCAAGCAACTATTTCACGGTTATACAAATCTTTTTGGAGATCTGTATATAGTTGGACACTGCCTTCATTATCCACTTGTGGCATATTTTCAAAACGATATCTACAGGGAAATACCGTCGACATCGGATAACGAATTAATATAAAAATATTGTAACTCCAAATCGACTTCAATTTGTTCCATAGTATTCATCATAATTGTACAAAAACGATTATTGGCAACAAGGTCATTTTAATGGTCTTCAAATTCGGATGCATAAATCAGACATTGACATTAATTAAATAGAATATGTCACTGCCAATTTGTATTACTCCACACGGTTTAGGTACCGTGGACAGGAACGTTGTTTCTGTGCACGTTATCAGCGTTATCAGCGTTCTAAGACGTATAATAAACGCCCAATTTAGGTATTATATCCCACTGTGTTGAATTTTCATACTGTCGCCAGTAAATCGTTATGAGAAGAAACGCATTAAGTTTTTCTATGCTATTGTTCGTATTGTCCTGTTACACCGATCCTCTAAGGATTACGGGCTCCTTCACTTTTCTCTCTTCTTCCTTATCCATTGTCGTCGGTTCGATTCTTGGGTCCGGAGCTTCGTCGTGCCCCATCAGGTGTTAGTAGTCTCGGACATACGGGTATAGTCGTAGTTCGTACGTCCTATCTCCGGAGCTACGTCCTTGTCCGTTTTCCTTTCACCTACGGGACTTCAGTCTCAGGAATCGAACCTGTGACACTTTCTAGTCTTTCGGTTTTCCATACCGAGGTGCTGGACCTTGTCTCTGGACCTACTATTACAGTGGTTTCCGAACCACTTTTTCGCACAAAAAACACCACAGAAAATTTTTGGTGCTTGCCGGGAATTGAACCCGGGCCTACTGCGTGTGAGTTGCGCTCCGATCCACTCGGCAACGTTCACCCTTTCTATGCTATAGTTATTTTTAAAATATTATTAGTGGTATAACCTGAGTATGTTCAACATTGCGCAAATATGTTGTGCAATCATCATGAAGAACGTATCAATACCCACATAGGTTATCATGCCTATACCAGTGACTGTGAATCCGTGTAAGTACATCGGATAGAAATACTTGTCCGGATCGACAAGGTAATCAGCCGAAAAATATCTAACATGGGGTCTCGATTCGTTGAGCGGTGCGATCATATCCAAGACAATTGGTATAAGTGGTGCTGCCGACCAAGCCAGTATGGCCGTATAGACCACTACTAAATATCGACAATTGAAATGTAATGTATCGTTTAAAACACTTGTCCATATCAGTGATTGACTCACTTAGATACGCTATTGTGAATCGCATTCCTTTCCGGCCGTGTTCATGAAGAACTTTTAGTTCTGCAAGATGATGTGTGCATTTCCAGTCATCTCGTATCCCATCGAGAAGGTATCGTACCTTTAACATTCATGAGTCATTAGATATAATACCTAATTTTTATATACTGATGCCTTGAATTTCAGACCAATTGCATCGACAATACATTTTTATCTAATTCAATACATTTTACATTTCCTTACGTCTTGTTTATGATAGACAAAATTTAACACCTTTATGGTGCACCCAAAGTTCGTTGCTAGAGGTGAATAACAATCGACGAAGCTAGCAGCGTCACCCCACGACTTTACCAATTGCAGAGTCTAAATATAATGAATATTTCCGGAATGACAAAAAAATCGTTGTGTTCGATAAATATTGATACATAATATATTTTTTTAATTTTTGCTCCCTCATAAAGAAAGCTACGTTCTCGTAACAAACAAAAAAGCTGAAAATTGAAATTTTCATATCGCTTCCTCATAAAAGTTGAAAGTTGAAAGTTGACATTTTTATATTACTTTCTCATAATGGCCCTTTATTCGCAAAGCTCCTTCTATGAGAAAGCATTTACTATATTTTTGGCTTCCTCATAGAGGAAGCTTTGCGAATAAAGGGCCATTATGAGAAAGTCATATAAAAATTTCAAATATCAATTTTCAGCTTTTTCAATATCAACGTCGTATTTAACTTTTAAGCAAAACTGCTGGCCGACTCACGTTTAGTGCGAAAAAAACCTTGCGTTTTTGGTCAAAACGGCTGTCGAATCTGAGGCGAAAATACTCGAGGCGAAAAAATACATAGCGTGTCATAGAGTATTCATCGGGAAGCTAAGATATCACTGTTTGAAAATACGCAAAATAATCCATTTTTGTAATTTTGGCTATATAAATGCCCGCTAAACTTTTTCGTTAGTCGTCACTCCGGGATTGTATTCTATGTATTTTTTCACGTTGATCACGAATATGATACTTTTTTATTCGTAGATTAATATTTAATACGGAAAAATGTGTCTCGAAAAAAAAATTCATGAAATTCAAAAAATTCAAAATGACATAAAATTTAAACAGCTCGATCTATTTTCTTGAAATTATAATGGGATCGTCGGGTGATCATATTCCATCTGTGTACGCGTTTTTAGCCCGGTAGCTTAAAAATTCCGAGCGCTAGAGCGCGAACCGACATTTTTGAAGAAATAAAAAATGGCGTACAAAAAAAACAAGTGAATTTTTTTGGATTAAATTTTGCACGAACATTGACCATTAACCACCCATGATGTCTGCAAAATTTCAGCCAGATCGGTCGACGCGTTCTCGAGTTAGCACGTTTTGAATTCTTCACATCTGATTCACATGCACGCACGCACGCACGCACGCACGCACGCACGCACGCACGCACGCACGCACACATCCGGACAGTTTTTCTAATTCTGATTTTTCGATGTTTTGGAACATTCTGAACAGGTTTTCACTAAAATCTCGAAATTTTTTTTTTTTCACCATCACCAAGCTTCCTCTGTGAGGAAGAAAAAATCAAAATTTTAGTGTCAGAATACGTCAAAAAATGGGATTTTTAGCAGTGTTCAGATACGTCGTGCTTGCGTGACAAATCTGCATCGTTTACGACTATAACTCGGAAATGTCTTGAAATCGTTAAAATTTGGTACGCTGTTAGTCATTAAATCTTTTCCCGTAGTGCAGTTTTCATGAAAATTAAGGTTCGGTTCGAGATTTTACAGGATTTTAAAATCTTTTCGTAAAAAAAAAATATCAAGATTTTAATGTCGGAGTACTTAAAATAGTCTAAATTTGGCGAAAATGAATCAAGCCTTTTAGATTTTATAAGATTTTGAAATTTGTTAACTTCTTATTTTACGCGCACCCGAATGTATGCATCAAATGTCCAACCATTTTGAGATTCGTCTTCAGTGGGGAAAAATACATAAATCCGTCTCAAAACGACGTATTATATAAATTTCAGTCAGCGATTTTCCACGATAAATTTTATGGTAACTTTTGACCGTTTCAATTTTATGAGATGTATTTTTTTAATGTTGCAAAAAAATTCTGCAAAGTAATTTGCAACCGGCTTCCTCATTTCTTACAATTTTGTCTATAGCTTCCTCTAGGAGGAAGCCAAAAATCGGTGAGGGAACATTCATACGGAGAAAGCTATGCGCAAAATTGTAAGAACTAAGGAAGCAATGTGCAAATTGCTTCCTTATAACGTTTTTCCTTATAACGCTTATAAGCAAAGTACATTCCCACTTTTTGAAGTCGTGACAAGACCTACCTGGGGCACGAAAAGACTGAAGGTATAGAGCAGTAAAACTACGATTATAGTGCTTCGTTCAAAAACAGATCGTTCAGGCCAGAGACCAGCAAAACAGAGTAGTCGTTTATTAAAAATGTAGTAAGATGTTGGTTCGTCAAAGATGTCCTGAACATTTGAAAAGGGAATCGTTGTACTATTCAGTTTACTTTTATTCCTTTTCCGCGACATGTTACGGATTATCAAGAATGCGGTAGCGTTCCAGTGCAAAGTTTTCTTGACTGGAGCAGACTTCAGCGTGTCTACGATAACGCTGCCATCGTATGTTTATATCAAGAGACGTGGTAGCGTCTCGGCACTAAGTACTTAATGAGGGATACGATACATATTTAACAATCGACGATAAAAAATGAATAATGATAGGGTTCATGCAGTTTCATGCATTGTACGTGCATATAAACCATCGTGTGCAAGCAAAAACTGTCTCCAGTAGTGTTGGATCAATTTGCATATCTACTGACCACCGATAAAGGGTTGTGTAAGGATGATGCTAGGGCTTGGGTCGTAAGATAATGCAAGGGATTGGACCGGGTCGCAGAGGCAAAAAAATTATAGCTGACACCTCAAAGCCTATAAGACTTCAGGAAGGCTATAAGACTTTAATAACTAAAAGGCTATAAGAAGAGTTGGAACTAAAAGACTATAAGAAGAGAAGAGAAGGAACATTTTTCTTCTCGAAGATGCTTAGAACTGTTAAGTGTGTAAGTACCACTTAAAATGCGCTCACCCGTAATATTAGTGAATGCATAATTTATTTCACCGAAGGGTGAGCATGGCCGAGGGGGTCGGCGCGCGTCTCACACAATTTTCTGTGGTGCTTTTTCTGCGAAAAAGTGGTTCTGAATCTGCTATAATAGTAGGTCCGAGGAAAATAGCGCCTCGGACCAGCGCTTCGGTATGGGAAACTGAAAGACTGGAAAGTGTTGCGGGTTCGATTTCCGAGACTGAAGTCTCGTAAGTGAAAGGAAAACGGATGTTTTACTTTATGTATGTCTTACATTTCAGTATTTTTAATTTGCATTGTGTTTTTGTTTTTCAGGTGTCGGTGCCCTCGACAGAGTGACAAGTTTTCGTCTCAAGGATATCGCGGTCTATGGCCTTATCAGTTTTTTCCAAAAAATAAGTATTAGGAACGTCCTGACATTTCTGGTATTGTCGGTGGTACTTAATGTTTAAGAAACTGAGAAAAGGTGCATCCAACCATACACCATCACCACCAGCAAGATATCTGTCATATCAATTGAGAACTTTTGCAGCGTGAGTTAAATAATTTTTATTATTCTCTATACTCTACAATGACGATGTTTCTGAAATCTTTGATTTAAGTAACGAACTTCAATGTCCTATTTCACGTTCTTCACCACAATGCAATGTTATGTACCTTGTGCGTGAAAAAGACCTGACTAACACTAATTGACGAGAATCCTATATTGTCGGCCCGTTCACTCTTACAACTTTAAATTTGATAACATTTTTATAGCACGTCGAGAAAAGTGAGTTTTATTGATTGCTGTTAAGGCAGCAATCAATAAAACTCACTTTTGCTGCAAAAATTGCTGTCTTGAAAATAAAACATTAGGCTCACGGGCGGGTAATAAAATAAATTTGGTTTATTCACAGCGTTGAAGCCTTCAATCGCGTCACTAGGGAAAATGTGGCAACGACGCGCCCTCACCACGCTCAATATATACCGTGCTATTTCAACAGCTACGACTGCAGTGTTATAAATGCTCGACGCCACTTGCCAAAGCAATTATAGTTTTTTTATTATTGATTAATTAGTGGGAAGAAAAATAATTGGAAATTAAGAATAAGTGCGAAATCTCCTTCATATCGAGTCTAATAATTCAATTTTTAATTCTTTATTAAACATTGAAACTGAGCTTTGGCAGCAACGATAGACGATAAATCTTCTAAACTTAAGAATAGACTACACGTTAATAGATGCGATAAAATTGACTATCGACTCGAGAATACGTTTGATACGGGTTACGTTCGCTTTGCCGTGGACGCATTCCGCAAGTAAAACTTTTACGCTCTCAGCACCACCCGCTACATAAGTTTAACTTAGAATTTCTAAAGTGAGATGGCTGTCTGCCAGCTCTGCTGTGTAACGGCCCTGCATAGTATATAAGAGGATGATTCGAATGAGAGAAACATATAGGTGACATTAGCGCAGTGGTTAGCGCTCTTACTCAGTAACCGATTAATCCGGGTTCGAATCCCGGTGATGACATATGTTTTCTCTCTTCGATACTTCACCCGTCCATCTGCAATACTAATATCTACAGATCCCCAAATTCTCCGCTCGATCATTACAGCTGCTTTTTCTAAATTCTGGCGGAGACGTGATCCTAGAAAGGTTTTAGTAGTAATTTAAACTGCGCTGTCTCCACCGTGCAGTTTTCTTTCCTCAAATAAGCTGCAGTTCCCACGCAAAAGCGAACAAGATCTTCTTTGGTAATACGAGAACTATCTAATGCCTTTACAACAACCTTGTCGAGTCCCTCGCAGTCACGGTATCCGTCGTGAATTCCGTAAATAGCCATTTCACCTAATTCTGCTGAAGCAATCTCCGATAGCTTATAGTTACGCCTCTTTGGAAAACCTTTTTTCAACAAAGGAAGAGTATCACCAAAACCTGTAACAATAGGTGCGAATTCGTCAAGCATACCTAAGTTCTGCACATCTCGCAAAACAAGACAAGTATCGAACTTCCTGGCCTTGTGACCCAATAGGACGATTGAGGAGCCGTTGTCTTTTAAAAACTGAATAAATTCAGCTTAAACCTTAGCGAGCGGTGTCGTTATAACTTGGTCTTCGTGAAGCATGAGCTTGTCGTTGCTAATGATAAATCCGTTCGTTTCCGTAGCGCACGAAGAGAAATTCTTTTTCGGAAAAATGAGGCGCATAAACTTCTTGTCTGTGCCTGATACTTTCGCTGCTAGTTGACAAAGTTCGGTGGTCATTCCCCATCCCGTCGTCTCTACGTCAAAAATAACTACTATGCCATCTACGCGGGAATTGAAATAATTTTTAATTCCACAAACCGTTTAAATTCATGCCGTGGTCAAAATCAAATCCTGCCCATCTCTGCCGGCTAGACGTTTTGTAAAATTCCACCCGGGTGAAGATATCACCTCTTCACCCGGATATTACCTCTTCAACCATTTACCTCTCTCATGCTGGGACGGATCCGAGAGTAAATCGATGGCCTTCGGCCCGTGGACGACGTCGGTTGTGCCTCACTGAGCTCTATTTTGCTCGCAGTGCAGACACTTCTTAGCATTATTTCGCTCGAAGTGTGATCTCGATAATCCAAACGCCGTCTCGGTCAAATCGGCAGCCTAAATCGTATCCTCTGACTATTATCGCAACTCTCTGGTCTTACACAGATCTGTTACCCGGTGGTATGTTCTAGCCGCGCACAGAAAGATCCGCCATAATAAAGTAAAAAATAAAATAAACAAAGGGGAAGAAGACGAGTCGATGTTTGTTTCTCGAGCTCTTGACTTTTGCTTGCTTCGACCAAGAATCTCCCATTGACTGGAAACAGGCATGGTAGAAATAAAACTCTTACTCACTTGGTAATAATCAATAACAAAAGATGAAAATAATATTGAGCTCCATTAGCACTTATTGGGTACCCGAGTACAAATTCTTCGTTTGGCTGCGCACAATGTTCGAGAAGTGGCTTGGGGCACGTCTGGCTTTGGGGTATGGGCATCATAGCGCTCAGCGGACGATCCCGAACGCACGCCAGATAGATGGCTGTACTACGCTACTATCCGACTGAGCCATACACAATATAATAGGGCCGTGTTGCTGTCTAGGTCGCGTGTGACTGGTATATGGCTGGCCTCTGGCTTGATCGTAGTTGCTTGGCTACTGTCTAGCTCGAGTCTCGCTAAAAGTGCGTGAGTTCTGCGGATTCATAATTCATCAATAAAATGAATAAAGTACGGCATGAAAAAAGTATTTACATGTTTTCAGCCTTTTCCCCCCTGTATGATCAACTTGCTGACGAATATAGCCGGAAAAATCTTAAAATTTTTTAGTGGCATTGAACCGTCAACCCAACCTACATTACTATTCTTACCTAATGATGCTACCAACTACGCTACGGACTACTTTGAATAATCTAATATTTTTATTGTATAAAACGTTATCGTATATGCTGACAAAATGGCATAAGGGAAAACTGTCTAAAGTTCTCGAAAATAATCATTCATTTATCTCAATACAAATGTTCAGAGGAATATTTTGAACATTTGCCTATCATTTTGCTTCCTCATAGAGGAAGCTTTGTGATGGTGAAAACATTTTTTTTCGAGATTTCAATAAAAACGAGTTCAGAATGTTTCAAAACATCGAAAAATCGCATTTAGAAAAAGGTCCGGATGTATTGTGATGGGACGCTTTTTGAGCGCTCGTCACAAGGTATCATTTAATGTATAAAGAGTCAGGCACGAAACCCTCCTCTTATGCTCGACCCGAAGGTCTCTCGCCCATCAAGAGCAAACGCAACGAAGATTCCCCTACTTTCCGTTGAAAACGCTGACAAGGGGTGACTAGGCTTGGAAAAACCCTGCTCTCATCGTTAACTAGTTGATCAATCGATCAATTAATTAAGGATCATCGAACAGATGGACCTACCCTGTCCTGCATCGGGTAGTAACTCACCTGGTTGGGCTTCCAGCGATCCGACCGAGGTCGGATCCCTCGAAGTCATTTCCAGCGGGGGCCAAACGGGGAGGCGGAGTCGTGAGCAACTTGCTCCGTCCACTTACAGGATACCCGCAAAATATCCAGGTAATTATCGGGGGAATGGAACCCCCGGTAGCTGCCTTGAACAAGTCGTAAAACAGAACGACCCCTGCGCAGTTCAAGTGCAGCTGCAAAGCTGTATGGAATAAATTTTTTATTAGTTGTAAAAACCCTGCCTATATCACTCAAGTGAATGGGTGGTCCGAGAAGGTTTCGGCCCATTCACTCATTTCCGGGAGTTCCGACACATCCCGGTTGAGTGATACCAGAAGCTAAAGCGATTTTGACGGATATAAATTTCTTGTGAAAAGAAGTTTCGCGCGGTCTTAATTCTAATTCTTGTTCGCTCTTCTTTCTTCTTCTCCGTTTTCCCCTCGTTCCGCATTCTTCATTCTTCGTTCTTCTTCCCTCTTCGTGCTCCGTCGCACCGCGAGAGAGATACGCAGATCTCCGACACTCCTGCTTAACGAGCTCTTCCTGTGCCTTTAGCCAAAGGCACTCCCTACAGAAATCGGAGAAGACAGAAAAGGCCTCGGCAGACGATACCAATTGGCGCGCCGCGTCTGGCCACTCTCTATCTCCGATTATTTCACGCAGGGCGACTCTCCGCTCCTCGTAGCGTGGGCATTCGAGGAGGAAATGCCGCGATGTCTCCGGCAAACCGCAGCGGCAGTTTTCCCCGTCCACGCGATTAAAGGATGCGAGACGCGCCCTGAAATTCCCATAACCGGTGAGAACCTGTGTGCAGTAGTCGTTTGTTTGAAGCCAACGCGCCTCCAGCCTCTCTCGGATGCTGCCGAAGAACGCGTGTGTGGTTCGACCGTTAGTTGAAGAATTTCAATGGGTCTGCCACATCACCAACGCCTGCTCCTTTATGCGCTTAACCGCATCTCGACAATTATTCGCGATATCTACACCATTCATCCAGGCGTCCACACCCGTGTTTACTTTGTATCTAGCTATACATTCTACAAGTAGTATGTCTATGGGGATGGCAGCAGCGATAACGCACAGCGAATCCCACGGCGACGTTCTATACGCGGCCGGGGTTGCTTTTAGTGCTTTTAGTTGCTTTTAGTCCGCCCATCCCGCAGCAGCATAGGCTACTATCGCGAGGAAGACGCCGCTATAGACGGTCCTTAGCGCCGCGGATCGCAAACCCCACCCCAAACCTGCCATTTTCCCGAGCTTCGTAAAAAGTCTCCCCAATTTGTCGCGCAAATACCTACAATGCGATTTGACCCCCATCTCCTTATCAGAGTAGACGCCCAGGTATCTAACTAAATCTTTAAAGGGGATCGTCGCGTTAGCTATTCTTATCGTCGGGTACCTGTTTGCCAGATTTGGCCTAACCGCCTGCCTACGCTGTCGATCGGGACGGTTTCCGCCACGCCTACCTATCGGTGGAGGTCGAACCCACACGGTCTTGAGGAGGAGGCCTCCGTCTTCCGTGCGGAAAGTTCACGCCTCGCCTTTCGAGACCAACTGACGATCGCATCGACGATTCTTTGGCCCTCGATTTCGAGCTCCCTTCTCGATTCCCCGCTTACCAGGACCAGAAGATGGTCCGCATAAGTGATGAATTGGTCAGAACACAGCTCTTCGAGTTTCCGAAGAATCAAATCGAACATAATGTTCCAGCATGCCGGACCCAGGACTGACCCCTGTGGACAGTCCTTCGTGGCACGCTTGGAGACACTTTCTTCCCCCCACGAAAGCGTTACCTGACGGTCTTGAAAATAACTTTGAAGCACCGTGTATATGTTCGCAGGACACTCCCAGATGCGAAGCTCCCTGAAAACCATTGGCCACCAAACGTTGTCGAAAGCTTCAGCGATGTCGAACAGCAGCGCGACCGTTTATTGCGAAGCGGATTCGTCGACCATGGCGCGGAGCTCTACAATCGCGTCCTCCGTCGAACGACCCGACATGAAGCCGAACTGACGATTAGGAATACCCTGCTCTATTACGGCGCTCAATCTTATTTTTATTAATTTTTCGAATAATTTCCCTAAGACGGAAAGTAAGCAAATTGGGCGATAGGACTTAGGGTCCTTCTCGTCTTTGTCTTCGCCCTTTAGGATAACTCTGAGGGATCTCTCCTTCCAGGCTGCGGGAATAGTTCCCCAAACAAGACACGCGATGTACAATCTAAGCAGCTGATCGGGGATGATTCTGCATGCTCCTTTGAGGACTGCGATCTCGATGAGGTCGCGTCCAGGAGCTTTACCGTTTTTAAAATAACTGCACGCCTTCTTCATCTGACCTTCGGTGAATACTCCGGAGTCTTCCGTGTCGAGCGGTTCTTGCGCTCTTTCGCGCACCGCTCTGTGCCACGGGGCATCCTCCTCTTCCCGGTCATCGGGGACGTGCGTATCGAGAAGGTCTCTGGCGGTTTCTCTCATGTCCATCGTGGTCTCTTCGCCGCGCCGGATAGTGCTCAGCACTTTCTGAACTCGGAGGTTATCAGCCTGGTGCTTGTATACGAAGCCCCAGGGCTCCTCGTTCCCGTACGACGTGACGAAAGCCTTCCAGCTGTCGAGCTTCGCCCTCTTCACCTCATTGCTGTACTTTCGCAAAGACGTGCGATATACTTGCAACTTTTCGAGGCGCAGGGGCTGCGTTCTCTCCCTCTGATACGCTCGCAGCTGTCTGAAAACCAACCTCCTTTTGTTGGTCAATTCTCGTGTCCACCATGGGTTGGACTTTCTGAAGCGCTTCTTGCGCGGCATAGACTCGACACAAGCGTCCGTCCAGGACGCTCGTGAGAGTCGTAGCCATAATTTCCATGTCGTCAGCCGACTCAATTGCAAGCCCCTCCAGCCTATCTCTCGACAGAGCCGTTAGGATCTCGGCGAACCGCTCCCAGGCTGCACAACGAGTGTCCAACCGACTGGGACCGGCCACCCGATCTCCTGTTGCGGCCTTGGCACTCGCAATCTGATGTCGAGCGCCCTATGATCGCTGGTCGTCCACTCCGGTCGAACCTTCCATTCTCTGACAAATGGAGTCATGGAAGGCGACGACAAGGTGACGTCGATGTACGACTCTCCCCTTGTCGTGCAAAAAGTCGCCGGTTGACCAACGCCGTTCAAGATATCCAGACCGAAGACTCGAATGAGCTCCTGCAGCCTGGTACCTCGATCATCGGTCTCCTGTGGTCCCCACAGAGCCGATTTCGCATTTGCGTCTAACGCCACTATTACTCTCTTCCCCCTCATCGAACGAAGCACCATATCGAGGTGTCTGAGGTGCAACTCGATGTCGTCCCGATATTGAAAATAATGCGAGACGACATAGAACGAGAAGCCGGGTGGCTGCACGTCCGCACAGACACAATGTGTCGTGCTGAGTTGCGAGACGAAGAGCATCTGAAAGGCTGGGTTGCATACTACCACGGCTGCCCATGCTCTTTCGCTTCTGACCGCTGCGACCTGTGCTGCGGTACCCAATCCGAAGAAGGTGTGTGCCGCGTCTGTTCTCTTGACATAAGGCTCCTGCGATAGCAGGATGTCAAGACGCTTTTGGCTGATGAGTTCGCGCACCTCGCCGGTATCTACCTCGAAACGCCTCGCGTTCAGTTGAACAATCCTAATTCCCATGGTACGCAAAGGGTTGACTTTAATATTAGGGGGTTCGTCGCGGGGGTTCACGTTCACGGGTCGCGGGTCTACGTTCGCGTGTCTAACCTGATCTACTACGCGTCCTACCACGAGTCTATCACACCTATCGAGAACGATTTGAGCCACGCGGGGCCCGAGATTCGCGGGTCTATTGGGGGGGGGGGGGGGGGGGGGTGGTCTACTACGTTTCCCGTTCCAGCGGTCTGGATCGGGAGCCTATCGCACCTAACCAACTCGACACAGGCGGCACGAAGGCCGAGAACATTTCGCTGACTGCCGAGGCGTCTTCGGCCAGCGACACCCGTGGGACTGCAGGGGGCGTGGACCCTGATGAGCACATGCAGGCTGAGAAGCCGTCAAACCCCTCGCAGCGGCACGGGTGTGCGGCCTCGCGACGGTGTCAGCAATTCCCACTTGTGCCACGCCTGGTTGCCCTTGCTCGGCCAGGCGGACACTTCTACGTTCATTCACACGGTCACATTCACTCTGGTTTTTCAAAGGTCCTATTTATGTTCCCACGAGTAGTGACGGAATTAGAAATCACACGGTAGTGCAGCGCCGTTTTGCGCCACCCGGGAGAATTTATACGGTGTCAGGGGCCCCCACCCGCCCTAACCGCCACGCTTGAGGCAGAACAAATTACCCCTTCCTGCCATGAGACCCTCGTCACGTAGATCGAGCTTAGTCTAGGGGGGGCGCTGAGTCGCGTCAGTGGGGCCGTCTGTAGGGAAAAATAAAAGCGTATTAGGAAGTGAAGCGTGTAGACTATGAGATTATTTATTTGGATGTTAATGTGTTAGTATTGACGTTAGTATAAAGTTGATAATTGAAAATTGTGTTAGTACGTATATATATATATAAAGCGCAGGGTTAGACTTGTTATTGGCATGCGCATAAGCAGAATTAGGCGATAATATTAACATAAAAATTATAAAGTAGAAAGACAGAAAGACGGTAGGCAAGGGAACGAGGGGACAGGTAAAGGAATAAGAAGGAAAGAGGGAAACACATACCCACGCACTAACGCGCACACACGAAACACAGTCATACCCACACACACACATTCACACATACACGCACACACAAGAAACAAGAACGTGATCTCTCTCTAGAAAACATTCTTGCTTCCTCAAGGGAGCAGGAAGCAAGGGGACAAGGTGAACAGGATACAAGAGAACGAGAGAGCTCAGAAAAGAAGAAAAGCAAGAGAAAAGAAGAATAAAAAAGGGGGGGTCGCGACGAAGCGGGTCGAGTCTAGGGAATCGACACGAAGCGACACGACGAATAGGAAATCCAATCGGAGCGGACGAATGAGCGAACGAAACGATCGGCACCAAGAGAATCGAGAAGAGAAGTAGAACAAACGAACCGAGACGAGCCGAAGCGAAGCGAACCAGAAACGCGACGAATCGAGCGAGACGGAACGATTTGCACCGAAGCCTGAAAATAAAAGATTAGTACCTGACAAATAAAAATAGATTAGTATATCCCCGGTTCCGTCACCATCGATGCCCCGGGACATCGACAGCGCAGGGCCCGGTTGGGGTTTCGCGGTCATTGACGTCGCCTTTTCCCCTCCCCGAGGGGATAGGAGAAGCCGACGCTGGAGACCGCTAGGGGTGGATGGGGGGACCTGTGGAAGAAGAAAACAGATTAGAATCGGAGACAGGCCGAACCGAGACGAAACGAAATGAAACGGAACCAGATACGCGACGAGTCACCCGAAACGCGACGGCCTGGAACCGCACCTGAAAAAGAAAGAGATTAATAATACCTGAAATAATAAAATTATTAGTAGACCCCCCGGTTCCGTCACCGTCGATATCCAAAGACATCGACAGCGCAGGGCTCGGTTGGGGTTTCGCGGTCTTTGACGTCGACCTTTCCCACCCCCGAAGGGATGGGAGAGGCCGCCGCTGGAGACCGCCAAAGGGGTGGAAGGAGGTTGGATGGATGGCTGGGAATTTAGTGCATGTAAAGTCCTTCCATTCACCAAGCCCTGTGCGCCCGTTGGCGCGCAGGACAAAGTCCGATTTCTAATGAGTGCAGCACGCGCCGCACCCGACACTCTTAAGACCAAGGGAAAGGGAGACTCCTGCACGTGAGTGTCGGCATAGGTCGATTCGTCATTTGCATCGAGACTATAACAGCATAGGATGCATCCGAGATGTAAATTAAATTCACCCGACATTTCTCGGCACCATGTGTCAGATCCGACACCCCAGAAGGGCCCCCAGCAACCCCCAGCCCGCCAAGAGACCGGAACAACCCGAATAACCCCCAAAAGAGTGATCGGACCGCCTTGAGCCAATCTGTGAAAACAGCGATCACCCGGTGTCCGAAGATCACCTTCTGGAAGGGTGGCTCGAAGACTTGACATCAACCAGCTATGAGACGCCTGCTGATGCCCATAATGGAGCATACAGGCGTGTGGGACCACCCGGGGTAACGTGCTTTCGTTACGGCTACTCCAGCACTCATCCCCGGATGGTGTGACCCCCATTACCCGCATGCTCGATCGCCTTACAAGGTATCAGATAGTGTATAAGAAATCCGGCACGAAACCGTCATTCTATGGTCGGCCCGAAGACCTCGCGCCCTTCAAGAGCAAACCCAACGAACACTACCTACTTTCATGTTGCGCTGCAATGTGCCCCCTAGAGTCCTCCTCGAATTGAGGCGATATCGGACGACTACCAACCGTCAAACACCGCGTCCGACAGGCAAGGTATCGCCTCCCTCAGGCTCCAATAACTGACCCAGTAATAGATTCACTATTAGTCTAACGAGTGGTTCGGTGGCCACCCGGGGTAGACCGAAAGCGAGCGCCCTCCCCTCTCGACGGCATCAACTTCAAGGTTCGTTTCATATACACGGTCTCCGTTCAATGCATGCACCACGATGGACAAGCTCGTTGCCAACCGAAGTCAACACCGAGAACCATATACCGAATGCTCTTGGGGAAAAGCACCCAGAGCATCCTCAGGGAATGAAACTAGCCAAGTCGTATCAACCGGGCCTGCTTATGCCAACCACGAACTCGACCACACCTACGAGTTAGCTGGACTTACTACTCCGTTCGAGCCAGCCCAAGGGATTACCATGCGGTGTAGCATTAGCGATCGCAAGGGCCAGATGGACATTCGAACCAACAGGGGCTCATAGTGTGATATGAGTCTTATTGGATTTTAAGGACGTTCGAAAAGACGCAACGGCTCTTTCGAGACCGTTGCGTCTGCACCAGCGTATCTCAGGACTGGGCCTAATACGAGCCCTACTTTTGATGCCCGAGTTTCGCTGACCAGCGACCACAAACGAGACACGAACAAACGATTCGCAGGAGCGCCACTTCGTCGACCGTCTCTCTACAATAGAAAACATATCGGAAGGTAGGCAGCGTGTAAACACGCGCCATTCCACGGCGATACCGAAAGTAGACGTGCGGTCTTTGACGTTAGGCGGATTCCTGCCGTCGTTCCAGAAACGTGCCCACGCGTGTGATCGTGGATTTTTCCGAGATGTCGCAACAACGGCTCTGTATTCTTCCGAGACAGTTGCGTCTGCACCAGCGTATCTCAGGCTAAGCCTAATACGAGCTCTCCTTTTTGATGATGCCTGAGTTTCGCTGACCACTGAACGTGGATTTTGTAATGCGTTCGATTTGTTGCCGGCCTGGGGGGCCGGCAACCTGCGAACGGTTGCCAAAGTCGTTTGCGTTGTTGCCAGCGGGTTCGTTCGTATAGTATTTCCATAAAGAAAACGACTTATAAGCCCCCTTTGCTCCAGTCTGCACGGTGAACCTTGGCTGGACGGCTCATGCTATGTAATGCGCAAAACACACCGTCCTACAGGGACAGAGTCCATTCCCATGCTCCAGTCGCGGACGCGGCCCATCTTTCTACACCGCCCGTCACCTTCTCACCCAAGTGAACGCCCTCTACCCCCAGCAGGGGGTTACAAGGTATCAACTAATGTGAAGAAATCCGGCACGAGACCGTCATTCTATGCTCGACCCGAAGGTCTCTCGCCCATTAAGAGTATACGCAACGAAGCCCACCTACTTCCATGTTGCGATATATTTTGCCCCGCAGAGGCCAACCTCAATAGAGGTGCGCACGATTGACCACCGGCAATCGGCTGGCAAGCACCTCCCCTGCGATACCTTTAACTGACACCTCTTACGGGTGCTGGTTAAGCACCCGGGGTAAGCCGAAGCGAGAGTCCCCTTCTCTCGTCGGACGCGTCACCAACCACGTCGTCTATCACACGTAGGTCCCCAAAAATATATAAACCACATGGGCTAGCTGGTCAGCCCACTCCTTTCGGAACAAGGCATATTCCAGAACCTCTATTTGATACCCCGCGGAGATGAGGGCACCTGATTTAGGCATCAGGATGACATCAGAACGATTGGCTTCGTCCGGGCCTGCTTCCAGACAATCTCATGCACATTCGAACCATGAGATCGCTGACCAGCGACTCGTAAACCAGGCGTGAACTCGCGATTCGCAATACATGCGATCGCTCCTAGAACACACCCGCGGATATGGGCACACTGGGTTTTAACGCCTGGGATCCATTTTGCTCTCTCCGAAGAGAGATTATTGACGCGAGCCCCTCGAAGGCCAGATCACAGACTTGGCGCACAGTGGCTATAAGTTTCGCTTATGCCGCCCGTTTAACATAAAGAGTACGCTCTGGGCACATTGTGGTATCGCACTGTCAACGCTTTTCAGGGCTCGAGCGCTCGTCCACAATGTGTGACCCCCATTGCCCCACATTTATGTCCGCATCGGTTACAAGGTATCAGGAGGGAGACGAGCACGCGAGAATCCGTGTCACATGCGGCCATCGACACACCTGTCCATCCTCGGTGATCGAAGGCCGTGCCTCGCCGGTAGCCCCACCCCTTACCACTCTCGCGCCGTCGAGTCTCTTCAAGAGGTGGGCTACAATTCGGCACGAGAGACGGACACTCCTTCCGCCTATACGCGCCTGATACTTGACAACGATTAAGCTACCCTAGCCTTAGTCGTTAATGACCCGCGTCACCACCACGCCACGGAAAGAGGGGAATATCATCGGAAACCCACCGCGGCGAAGGAAGGTGACCCCACCGGGACGAGAACCGACAACGAAAACCAATAACCGGCCGAAACGTCGCATCTGTGCACCTCTTCTGTAAAACAGACCTGTTGACAAGTTAATAAAAGGCGCAGGGGGGCACAATTCGGTCTTAGAAGCATCGTGGTTACCTACCCATCTACGAGAGAGCCGAGCAGTTGGTCATTACAATAATTCATCTAAAAAAGGTCGTAAGTCCGTTAAACAGCAGGAAGGGCCCTTATTGTGTCAAACACATTAAGGGGGGATTTTCTTTTTTTTCGACAAAAAAATCGATTTCTCGCTGACCGCTGTTTTATATTCTTCAAAGTGTTGAGAATATGTGTGCAAAATTTCAAATTAAAATTCTCAAAAATGGCAAAGTTATAAGCGATTTTATACCTGCGTGTCGACTCGCGGTGGCCGCGCGCTCGTTGTCGCACGGCAGGGGTTGGCGCAACGGCAGCTGCCCGAATCTGTTGCTCGGCGGACCATAAATATAACGGGACAGCATACAATAGGCATGAAGGACGAGTCCTAACGGTCGTGCGAGATCGAAATATTCGGTGGAGAGTCGCTCAGTCTCGAACGAGAGTTTACTGGTAACAGACGTATATATCATGGATCGAAAACAGGGAAGTGATACTCATAGTCGTGCTGCTAGACCGAAAAAAGGAAATTTGTTGGGAATATTCACACCCGAGAAA
>OZ024777.1:2864309-3089309 GCA_964017025.1 Stenichneumon culpator
GCTGTATTTATGAAAATGTTCGCTTCGTGACCCGGTAACATCTTCAGTATCATGTGAAATTTTTGTATGAAAATGTACAAAAAATGTTCAACTTTTCATTAAGTTATAAATAAGTTCATACATTTTCCGATAAAATAAAAAAAGTTCATTTCACACGAAAATAAAGCGTAAAGTTATCTGCTGATTTGTTAAGTTGTTGTTGTTTAATACATTTGTAGTCAATCTATTTCTCAATAATTTTTCGAAATGATTATATTATGTAAAATTAATGTTTTTAGTATCTCTAATATGGTTAATGATTTTTCTGATTTTTCTTTGAACAAACTTTTCATTGAGGATGTTGGGAATTCTTCCAGGAAAATACCTTAAATATTATTGAGTAATTAATAATGATTTGCCAGTAATTATGTTTTTTCAACAGCTGACGAGCAACAGGCACAAAACAGTTCGGCGAAGAGGAAGGCGAAGTTATTGGCGAAATGAACGATGAGAGTACCGATCTAGAGAGGACTTTATGATCCGGTCACTGCCGAACTGGATGACTGCGTCGTTCCACTTTAGCTGGGCTTTAATTTTGAGAACATGGATGGCATCCGCTGCGGAGGCTAGCGCCACCAGCAAGGTTTCGTGGCCGGTGCGTTATTCAGCCGAGCTCCCACACTTGCGGCTCGAATGCCGTCTAGCCGGATGTTGAGTGGACCGGACGCTGAGAGCAAAATAGTCGTGTTAGCCAACGGCAAGAGACCTTGCACGCAATTTAACGCCTAAATTATTCGGCGAGAGTTCAAGAACGAGCCAACTCGCGCACGACTCATTAACGGGTTTAGAGACAGCGAAAACAAAACTTAGCAGTGAAAGAAGCACATGCAAACACAATCACAACAGAAGCAGAAGTTGATCGATTGTAGTTGCAAACCCATGCCCATATGATGTTATTATTTGAATTAGACTGAATTGAATTCACCGATGATAAAATATGTTTTATTTCAGTACTCGTTTCATCGCGAATCGTCTTCCGTAGAGATGCATATTTCATTAGCGATCGAAAGTATTCGTCTGTTGTGCGATATATCGGCGATCGAGAGTGAAAAAGTGTGGAGTCAGTTATATAAGGATTATTCGTAAACAAAAAAAAGGTTTCATACGTCGGTGCCAAAAATGAAAAAATTGGGGCATGAGAACACAAACTACTGCTACGGACTTTAAGGCTACGAAGTCTTAAGGATTTTATCGCAGACGAGTCTATTTTGAAAATAAGCCGAGAGAGGCAGGAACATGGGAGTTGTTATTGTATGTCTCGGAATATTACACAAGGTGCGAACCGCGAATTAATCATTTCACGATTGATCGATTATCTTCGTATTTTTTTCTTCTTTTTCCATAAAAACTGTATTAATCTATCACAAAAGTTGCCACACTTTCTTCGTTATGGAACAACGGCAGTGTTTCATATAAAGGCTGTACAATCTGTGCTTGCGTCAAAAAAATATTAAAACATTTTTGTAAACAGAAATAAAAACCACAATAAATTACTGTGCTTTATATGTAATTGTTGATTTTACGGTTCTCCTGTTATATTGTGACTATTGATAATTTGAGAAGGCAATAAATATTGTAAAACGTTCGAGATGTCGTTACGATAGTTTTTTTTATCGTAAAACTTCTGTCATTAAGTTTATCCACAACAAGCCGCAAAGACAAGCAGAGGACAAGGATACCATCGCCATGACGACGAGATCGTTCATTCACGTCGTTCTACCCTTTTCGTATTTGTTTATATTTATTGTAAAAAAAAATATAAAATTTCATCTAATAAAAAATTAAACTACCAGAATACAAGGCTAGACGGTAGCTTTGTATCCGATAGAGTTTTTAAAAATAATTTCAATAGAATTTTATTTCAATGCCGGTACAGTTTTTTAAACTTTCTGGTATATATTTTGGTAAAGTTATTATCTGGTAGAGTTGTCAGTGGTGGAGATGTAAATGTGCCGAAGCTAAACGTCAGATGGGCTGTATAAAAAGTTCCCGACGCTGATTTCCGATTGAACGAGATTAATTTTATCGTCGAAATTATTTTCAAACGTATAATATCCCGTTACCGTTCATTAACGGAAGACAGAAATAAATGTGAAACGGCGCATCTTCTATACGTCTGCATACGCGAGAAAAGGGTAAAATTTCATACATCATTGGAAACACATTTTCGCTTTATCTAATTCTTGTTGTTATTGTACTTAAGGTACCGAGTAAGTTGAATGGCCATTAATGAACGATTGTCGAAGGAAGTAACACATTTTTCAATCGCAATGAGAATTTTTTGTTTTCATTTTAATCCTATTTGGCACGGGGGTTCGACATATTTCCAAGTTCAATAAAAACCACTGACGTTTACATATAACGAATAAAATATATTGTTAATATATATACATTTTTTTACATTCAATTAATGCCACGGAATGTGTAACATAGCACGACATGACATTGATCGTGGCCCGGAGTATCCAGTATCGTTGATGATGCGGTTATCAGTTGAGGATGGAAATCGTCTTATTCTCCAAAAAACATTGGAAACGTTTCGCCGCAGTCTCGGCGGCATTGGCATCGGCTGCAATAAAATATTTAAAAAATAATTTAAAATGTATTCGTCTATAACATCGCGAATACTGTAATATAACTCGAAAAATAAAGACAATTATTACAAAGAGGTATGCACTGGGCGATGATTTTCACGACTTCGGCTTTTGGATAGTTGGCCAGGATCTTAGCCCGGAAGGTCGTATTCACCATCGGCATTGATAAATTCAATCTTTCTTAAGAAGCAATATGCGAAGTTGTTGAGTTTGTCATCTCCCACGGCGAACACTCCCACCTTCGCATTTTCAATAGCAACTGCAAAAAAACGTACGATTGTTATAAAAAATGTGATCGACATCTAGAAATTTGTATTCTTCCTTACCGTTACTGACGCAGCTTTCGACCTTGCAAGCATCCCTGTATTCTACAATCTTCCGTTTCCTTTCGCTAGTGAGAGCCTGAAAGATTAATTAATTCAACATTCGATAAATGCATTTTTACAATTATAATAATTTCATTAATCGTAATCACTTTATTAATTTTATTAATTTCATTAATTTGTCATTTTATTTTTGTACCGAGTTGGTTACAAAAGTGCTGACGGTTGCAAGTGCTGCAAGATTCACAACTCGTCGAACATTATCCAGGGATTATAACGCATCGCTTCCACTGGTACACCTCCTCGATGACCAATTTTATTCCAAGGCGTACTGTTGAAAACTTATGGGCTCGGCCTTATGCCTCGAATCTACCAGCAACCATCTTCGCACTGTTGTCAAGCACTTCTTTCACTTTCGTCATCAATCTCACGATACGTATAATGATTCTTGCATATCGTTGGTGATGTTCTGTAACATGGGGCAAAAATTCTTCAATCAATACACGAATGAATTCATAAATATAAATCCATAACCTGTCATAATTCTTCTAATATATCAGAACACATATTTTGCTTCTAATCCAAGTACCGGAAGTCTCGATACGTATCACGTAACGAAATGAATTTATAACATACCGTAACGATTATCGTTGTTGGTTAATAATAGTGTTGAGGATAAACAATACAATCGTACTGCGTATTTGACGCGCCGGCCGAAAGCAGAAGCGATGACATTTCAATGATGTCAGTGATGTACCACGCACTTATGAACCCCCGCGCCAGGGCCCATTTGGTTTTTTTAATTTTCTAGCTAAGTGAAGGACTACCAAACGTTTTAATTATGTTAGTCGTGACCACCAAACGATTCCGCATCGATTGACCCCTGATTGATTTTAAAAAAACAAAAATGTTTGGCTAACTTTGGGCCTTACTTTTTGTTTTAATTGCTGTAATTAAACGACTGACCAACAAACGATCTAATTAGGCTACCAAACACTACCAAACGGCCACCAATCGAATGGTATATGCTAAATTAAAAAAAATTAATATTGCATGGCTAACTTTATCCAGGTTATCGAGCCGCCGACCCGAAATCATAGTGCGTTCGCATGTGACGACGGTAAATTAACCGGGCAACGGTCAACGCGCGATAATAAAGCCGATCGATAAAATTCTCCACTTCAAGCAATTAAAGTAGCCAGTAAAAGGGGAAACAAGATAAGAATATAAGAATAAGCGTTTTGTCAATCGAATTGGTTAACAATTAAATAATTATTGCACCAAGAATAAATAAAAAGAAGTAATTCAAGAAATGGAAAAACTGTAAATACATGAAAACTTGTCTCGTTACGAATAAAATCATTGTTCCCACATAAAAACCGTCTCTGATACGCCAACCCATAATTCCTGGACGCTCGAGCACACGAATCCCTCCGTTTGAGTGCCCATTCCTTTACAGGAGGCGCATGAAATCGGAGACAATATTGTGAGGAAGCTTGCTCCTGTTACATTTGGCGCCCAACGTGGGGCTCGAGAAAAAAGGAATTGGCCGCGTCAGAGCGGAAAAAGTAAACAAAAAAATGCCTGAAAAATCCCTTGCACAAGAACAGCGGGAGCTGGAACTGATGGAGAGCGAGGAACAGGCCCACCGAGCCGAGCGAGAGCGCCGGGATTGGCTAAGGGCACAACACGCCCTCGAGGACGCACAGGGAAGGACACCGGAAGAAGTCACGCTGGATGAGGGAAATTCCAGAGAGGCAGAGGAATCGGGGGAGGGAAGCATCATAGATGCGAACCTCCCGAATCTTACCTTCGCCTGGGAATCGATCACAGCGGATGGGATGATCAGCCAAGGGGGCACCGACTGTCGATCGTTCCACCAGCAAACCCCCAGGACGCGGCAGCCGATAATATTGGGAATGAGCGACCCAGACGGCCACAGAAAACTGTCGAAATCGGAGATGACAGCAACCGGGCCATCTTGATGACCCTCATGCAGATGAAAGCGGAGCAGCAGGAACGATTCGACAGCCTCGAAAGGTCGCAGGAGAAGCTGTCAGCCGCATGCGCCGCGCGGACCAAAGAAATCCAGGGTCGGATGCTGACAGCGTTATCGCGAGCGGTGACCGAGAGCGAGGCCGAGACCGATCGGAAGTTCGCAACTGTGCGGAAAAGCATTAGAGACGAACAGGGTGCGATCAATACACACACGCGAGAACGATTGGCGGCCCAGGACGTGACCGTGGGGGAACTGATTGACCGCGTAGAGGGCGTCACGGAGACCTCCACAAGGGCATTACAAGCTGCCGAAAACAACGCGAAAAAAATTCGCGAATATGCCGCACAGGCAAGGAACGCCGTGTCACAGACGATGTTGGGAACGACGATGTGTGGAAGCCTGAATGCGAGTAAGGCGTACGTCGCGTCAAGAAAACCACCCACATTTCGAGGCGACGGTGTCGAAAGACCGATGCGATATTTAAATATCCTGAAAGATCATTTCAACGCCATCGAACCTGAAGGCCTGGAGTTCCGGTGCATAATGGGCGATGCGATGGTCGGAAAGGCACTAGACTGGTGGCTGCTGGTGGCACCCGAAGTTTCGAATATCCAGCAATTCGAAGAGGCGTTCCGAGCGAGGTATTGGGGCCGAGACATGCAAGACAAGGTCAAACGGCACTTGGAATTCGGCACATACTTCATCGAAGGACAGAGCCTCACAAAAGCCGAGTACGCAACGCGAGTGATCGGAAATGTCCGCGATCTAAGTGAGCCGATCGGCGACCCGGAGACGATCCGTCGACTCGCGAAACATTTCGACGAGAACATCCGAACGGCGATTCTCGTACGAAACATCAGCAAGGTAAGCGAACTGATCGAGCTGCTGGAGAGCAGTGACCTCGGTGGCACGGCAAACGCCCAAAACGACAGCGAGAGATCGTACGGCCGAGAGAACCACGTGAATCGGGGAAACGGTCAGGGAAACGGTGGAGGGCAACGCAGTTGGCAGCAAAATGGCCCTCAACACTCACTGACCCACCCATGCGGCCGATCTCAACCACAGCAGCAACAGGCAAATTACTGGCAGGGGCCACCAGGGGCGGCGCCAACGCCAAATTTCTCGATGCCGCCGCCATTCTTTCCCGTAACGCCACCTTCGACACCAGCGCCGGCGATGCAGCAGGTGCAAGGAGCGATGGCGGGCTCGCAAGGCGTGAGCCAGGGAAACGCGTAAACGTTGCGTCCGCAAGGTACGTAGAAAGGCCACGAGACGCAACGGCGGCAAGATCGGAAAGAGAAAAGAAGAAACGACGAGAAGAGAATGAGAGAAAAAAAAGAAGAAAAAGAAGAAGAAACAGAGAAAAGAAGAAGAAAGGAAGAAACAGGAGGAGGAGAGAAGAGAAGAAGAACGGAAAAAAAACGAAGACCGAAGAATCAGGGAAGAAAGAGAGACACAAGAAACAGAACGGAAGAAGCGAAGGGACGAATGGTGGAAGTTGAGGCGAGAGAAGAGAGAGAGAGAGAGAGAGAGAGAGCGACTGCGGGGAACTCGGGGGAAGAAGCGGCCAATGTCGAAGAAAAAATGACAACTGTTCAGTCGGCCGAACCGTTGGAAGAACGGAAAGGGTTAGCGAGAAATGGGGGAGAGACGAGTGCGAAGAAGAAAACGGAGAAGGAGGAAAGGGACCAGGAGAAGGTCGGGCCCAAGGAGGGCGGAGGGAAGGATCGTCAACCCCATCTCGAGCCTGGACCGGTTTCGACGCCAACGACGGCCGGAAATAAGGAAGTCAGCGCTTTCGCACAAGGAGCAATCCCGAAAACAACCGGGAAAAAAATTCGAACGATCTTCGAGAGTCCACAGGATTATCTCCTCGACACGGAAAGCCCGGGATGTAGCGTTACCTGCGACGAAGCGCGACCCATGTGCCCTGAGGTGCCGATCGGTCTCGAGGGGACAGTAGCGAATGCGTTAGTCGACAGTGGTAGCGAGGTTTCCTGTACCTCGGAGGAGTTCCACTCGCAAAATCGGGAGGCATTTAAAAATTGTCAGACCTTGCCGGTAACATCTCTGAACGTGGTGGGAGCATTCGGAGGAAGTTCGGGACGAGTGAGACGGCAGATGATGATAAAAGCGAACGTGTACGGTTCCGAAGGAGAGATCAACCTGTTAGTAATACCGAGATTGCAGAAATCGGTGCTTCTCGGTATCGACGCAATGGATAAGCTCGAGGTCTTCATTGACACGCATGAGAAGGTGATACGCGTGCGAGATAAAATTGTGGGACGGCTGGAAAAAGGATATTGGCAGATGGAGGAGGGCCACAAGGAAAGAGGTAAAGGAATAGAGAAAATGGGGGAGAGCCGAGCGATCCTCGCACGAGTCGAGGGGGCTGACGAGGACGAAGACATGGACGATATCGAGACGAAAAAAATCATGAGCGGGGAAATCCGAGATCCGGCCGACGAGGGTCTGTGGGAAGCAGAAGTCGATGAAAAGCTTCGAGAATGCACAGACGTGGGGATCGAAGTCCAGCAAGCCTTCAAGGCACTAATTTTCGAATACAGGGAAGTATTCCGGAAGCGACCAGGGCGGATGCAGGCATACGAACACCGACTCGTGCTGAAGGACGAAAAGCCGTTCGTCGCGCGGTCGTATCCGGTCCCCATGGCCTATCGGGGAAAGGTAACGGACGAGATACACAAAATGCTCGCACAAGGCGTTATCCAGCGGTCGACGAGCACGTACATAAACCCTGTGGTAACCGTCATTAAGCCTAACGGGGAGGTACGATTGTGCCTCGATGCGAGACAACTGAATGAGCATCTCGAAGAAGATTACGACACCTCGTTACCGACGGAAGAGATTTTTCAAATATGTGGGGGTGCGAAGGTCATGTCGACGCTAGATTTGACCAGCAGTTTCTGGCAAATTCCGCTGCATCCGGACTCGAGAAAATACACTGCGTTCCGACACGAGAACAAATGTTACGAGTTCACAGTAACACCGTTCGGATTGAAAACGAGCACGGTAGCCTTGGTTCGGGGATTGGACATCGTCCTGCGAAACACGGGAAATTTCATCATCAACTTTGTAGACGATCTCCTGTGTGTCTCCGCAGACACGAGCCAACATCTGCAACATCTCCGGCAGTTATTCTCAAAAATTCGCGAACATGGCATGACTCTGAAAATGGAGAAATCCCATTTTTTCCGTAACGAAGTGAAATTTCTCGGGCACATCGTAACGACAAAGGGCATCCAACCGCAACCGGACAAGATTAAATCGATCAAGGAATTCCCAAGACCACGCAACATAAAGCAGTTACGGGGTTTCCTCGGCTTGGTGAATTTCTATACGAAATTTACCAGCCGACACGCCGAAGAAACGGTGCCCCTACTGGCACTTTTGAGAAAGGGAAAAACCTGGAAATGGACGGAAGAACACGACGAGGCATTCGAAAGAGTGAAGGAATTATTCTGTGAATCGGTCGTCCTCGAACACCCCGACGTAACAAAGCCGTACGTCCTTACGACGGACGCGAGCGATTACGCGCTCGGGGCGACGCTCGCACAGACGGATGAAAACGGCGAGATCGGAGTCATAGCATTCGCGAGTCGAACGCTCAAGGGAGCCGAAGTAGGATACGTGACCACCGAAAAGGAATTACTCGCGATTGTCTGGGCGCTTCAGAAATTTCAAAGTTACCTCAAGGGGGCGAAGATAACGGTGATAACCGACCATAAAGCGTTAACGTTCCTCAAAAGCTGCCGGTTCGCTAGCGACAGATTGTTGAGATGGGCACTGTTGCTGCAAGGATACGATCTGACCGCAGAACATCGACCGGGAAAATCAAATCAAGTGGCAGATACACTCAGCCGATTAAGAGATCACGAGTACGAACCCGAGGAGACGACGCCGGGAAAAATTATAATCGCAGCTCTCGCACGAAAACCCTCGAAGGCACTGTCACAAAAAATGCGGACAATCGGCAAAATCCAGAGGAATCAAGGAAATTTAAAAGAAATTATCGCCCAACTGGAAGAGGAAACGGAGGCTGCAAACACCAAAAAAATTATCGACTCAGCGACGGCGTGCTACAGAAAGCAGCGAAAACAGGACGATGGAAAGTGGTGCTGCCGGAGGAACTGCGAGAAACGTTAACCGAGGAATGCCATCCCATGTACGGACATATTGGGGCGAGCAAGGTATTCCACATGCTCAACGAAGATTTCACGTGTCCTCGATTTGCGAAAAGTGTCAGGCATCAACTTGCCACATGCGACTCCTGTCAGCGGACAAAATGTGCGATCCAGAAGAGTTACGCATGCATGCAGACGATCGTGCCGGAAGGACCGGGAGATTTAGTGTCGATCGATTTTTTCGGACCATTACCCCAGTCCACGGGGGGTGTAAGGCATATCCTGGTCACCCTAGACGCTTTCACCAAGTATGTGGTCATGTACCCGATGCGGAAGGCCAACACGAAAACGGTAATCAACAAACTGAGCACAGACTACATCCCGAAGCAAGGAAAGCCGAAGAGATTACAGTTCGATCACGGAACGCATTTTACAGCCAAAGCCTGGAAAAAATGGTTGGAAAAAGAAAACATCAAGGGAGTGTTCTCCTCGATCCGACACCCACAGGGAAACATCGTCGAGCGAGTGAACCGGGAATTAGGACGATTTTTTCGAACATTTCTCACCGATAAGCACACGGCATGGGCAAGGTGGGTGCTGATAATACAGGATTGTATTAACGACTCGCCACACGACACCACCGAGTACACCCCGACCGAGCTACAGACGATAAAACTACCGCATCGCCCGTGGAAAATTGAATCCCGGCATTACGGGAAAAATCCGCCGAGCTCGAGGACTACGCCAAAAAACTAGAAAAAACGCAGCTCCGCATCCTGCAAAAGGGAAAAAAAAGGGCGGAAAAATTCGACGACTGCCACGGACTGGTAGCGTACGAGGAAGAAGACCTGGTATTGATTAAAGCGCTGAATGTCTCCAGCCAGGACGATAAAGTCGCAGCAAAATTCCTGCCACTGTATGAAGGGCCGTATAGGATCGAGCACTGCGTCGGACTGGCCACGTATCTACTCGAGGATCCCGAAACGAAGAAAAGCCGAGGGAAGTTCCACGCGATGCTGCTAAAAAAATATAAGGCGAAAAGCGACCCGAAAAAGGCGGAAGAAGAATCCGAGGAAGAGGCGTGAACGAAAAAAAAAAAAAATAATAATAATAAGAAGACGGAATAATAAGAAGAAAAATAATAATAAACAGATAATAATAAGAAGGATAACAACAGTACAAAGAAAAGATGATAATAAGAAGAGAAATAAAAATAAGAAAAAAAAATAATCGTAGGAAAAATAATAATAAGAAAGAGAAAAATAAGAAGAAAAATAATAATAGGAAAAGTAATAACAACAGCAATAAGAACAAGAACAAGAAAAGGGTAAGCATAGCCGAGAGCGACCGCGACGGGAAGGCACCACACGCGCCGCCCGCCGCGGGAAGACTGCCGGAACGGCAAGCACGACTGGCGAAGGAAGACCCCCCCGAGAGACCGCCGATTAGCGTGGACGAAGATCCGCACAAAGAGGACGAGCCGAGAACGGGACGCGGAGGCCGGGGGAGCGAGCCCCCGGTGGCCAGAGTAGCGCAGCGACGCAAGAACAGAGGCGCTCGACGAGGACAGCGGCAGCATAGGCGGTACCCGGCCTCGCACCGCCGGGCCCAGCGGCGAGCACGCCAAATATTCGGAGGTCCCTCCAGGCAGGCGCCGCTGAAGCGACGACAAGACCGCCCGGCACCAGGACGGTAACCCCACCACCAGGCGCGACCTAGGCTAATGCGGAAGGCCGGCACGCGCGCAATATCGAGGATCGATGCGACGGTCGATACTGGCGAAGATGACCAAGAAGATAACGCCGGCGGACCTATCACGGCCACCCAGAGCGATCAACCCGCCAATAAAATTAAAAATAACGAGATTACAAGATCAAGGCCGCGGGCAAAGCCCAAAAAACACCGCAAAGATGAAAAAGAAGCTAACAAGGCCAAAGGGAGAGGGCAAGGAGGCTCCGTACTATCAGAGAACAAAAGAAAGCTCAAACAGAAAGCTAACTACCAAGAGCAAGCACGTGGCGGAGCTAAGAAAGACCGGCGAAAAATCAGGAGACAGTGAAAAAAAAAGTGTGGGCTAATTAGCAAGGAGAAATAAAAGTGTAGAAAAAAAAACAAAGAGACAGTGAAAAAAAAGGTGGGCCAATTAGCAACGAAAAAAAAAAAAAAAAAAAGAAAACACCAGACATGGCCACCTTTCGGAACTTCCCGGCTAGATATCTCGAGGGGACCTACAACGACGTCACCGTCATCGCCGCAGCAACCCCCTCGAGATTCTACGTGCAACTACCGGATCCCGAGGGAACGCGAACCAGGATACTCCACGCCTTCGCCACCGTCACCCGACACCACCCCGAGGTGTACCCGGTAACAGCCGAGGAAATATTCCCCGCGGCACCGGTACTCGTGGAACACGAAGGACACTTCTACCGAGCGATAGTCACCCAGGAGACCGACGAGGAAGGGGATACCTGGCTCTGGCTGGGCGATTGGGCCCTCGCGATGCCAGCCCGGCGGGAGGAAATGTTCACGGTTCCCCAGGAACAGCTCCACCTCCCGTTCCAGGCGGTCGCGTGCGGCCTGGACAGACTGAGGCCCAGCCAGGGCGCAGAATGGAGCGTCACCGCCATCGAGACGTTCCGCGAAGCAATAGTCGACCGGACGTGGAGGATGACTATAGCAAGCACCGACACCGGCACCGACACCGGCACCGACGCCGTCTGGGTCGACATCGAGGCTGCGGAGGAAGCGGTCGCTAAGCCCCGGGACCGACTCCTCGCGATGGACGAGGGACGAGGAGGGGAAAACCCCGAACGGTTCAACTGGGAGACGGACGGAGGACGACTCGCCGCGCGGCATCCGGGATGGGACGAGGTCGACGACGAAGAAGGGTGGACCGACACCGACTCCGGGATAGAGGACCCGAGTCCGAGCGAGGACAGCGGGGACGAAGAGGAGGAAGAGAACAACGAAGAGATGTAAACGAAAAAAAAAAAAAAAAAAAAACGAAAAAAAATGAATAAATAAATAAAGAACTGGAAAAAAAAACACAAGCACTCATGTCTTCCCCCACCTAAAAGAAAAACAAAAAAAAATAATAATAAGAATAACAAAGAACAGAAAGAACGACTGGTGACGGGACGAGGCCCGCCACCAGTAGTTCGGGGGAGAATGAAACGTCCCCCCCCGTCTAACCCCGCGCACCCGCCGAGGCGAAGCGCCAGACGAAACAGCGCGCACGACACCGCCGAGGCACGCAAAGAGGCCAAGTGGCGCCATCGGGCGGGATCCAGGACGACCCGATCGATATGGAAGCCACGCACGCGCGGAGAACACAAACACACCCCGCGAGCGCCACACAGCGCCGCGGAAAGGAAACAAGAGGCCATATCGATCAAGGCCAACCGGAGCGAAAAAGCGAGGGAAAAAGAGAACGGATGATTGGACAAAAAAGACGCCACCGCTACCAAGAAAGGCATCCGATTAGAGATAAGCCGCAAAGGGCAATGACGTCACTGGAGAACCCACCGATAATTGGAGAACAAGGGAGAAGAACCTTGAAGGACCAATGGAAAAATTAGAACACCAAGAACGAAATACGCGTGCGTGAGACCGCCAAAAACATGCAATTTTCGCGAGTGGGAGGCAAAAATTAGCATATACAAAGGCACGAAATCGACCGGAAATCAGTTAATCATCTCACCGGGTCTACACCAGTTCTCCAAGGACTTAAAAGTTAAAAGTGAAAAGTGACAGTCAAAGTGAGTAAAAGTGAATAAAAGTGACTAAAGTGAAACCGTGCCAAAAAGAACTTATAAATTTTCGGTGACGGTGGACTTATAAATTTCGGTGCCGAATTGGACTTATAAAATTCGTGCAAGAATGGGACTTATAAAATTCGTGCAAAAATCGGACTTATAAAAATATTCGGACTTATAAATTTTTTGTGCCGAGTGAACTTACGAAATTCGTGCCGAAAACGGACTTGTCCATCGTCGGGCAAAGTTCGAACTCAGAAAAAGTGGGAAACGCGGGACTGATAAAATTAGCCACGCTGGACTAGTGACATTTGTGTCGAGGACTCATTGAAAATTTGTAACACGGACTCGCAAAATTCGTGACACGTCGGAATCGCGTGCCAAGTTCGAAATTATACTTGGGTGCAACGAGTGGCGCGAAGCGGTAAGGTAACCGAGGTGACCGGTCAGAAGAGCCGAAGTGACGGGTGAGCAAATTTTACAACGCCGAGGACCCGGAAAAACCACTCACAGGGCCTACTTCACGTCCCCTGCATTTACCTATATCGACAAAACCAGGTAAAAACAGTCAGTGGTCGCAGAAACACCAATTGCAATTCGCGAGGTAAGCGAGCTGTCACTGCCGACGCGGCCCCGTGACGTCATAGCATGGCCAGCCGCGAGCGGCGGCCATCTTGGGAACACGAGCTATCGAGCCGCCGACCCGAAATCATAGGGCGTTCGCATGTGACGACGGTAAATTAACCGGGCAACGGTCAACGCGCGATAATAAAGCCGATCGATAAAATTCTACACTTCAAGCAATTAAAGTAGCCAGTAAAAGGGGAAACAAGATAAGAATATAAGAATAAGCGTTTTGTCAACCGAATTGGTTAACAATTAAATAATTATTGCACCAAGAATAAATAAAAAGAAGTAATTCAAGAAATGGAAACATTGTAAATACATGAAAACTTGTCTCGTTACGAATAAAATCATTGTTCCCACATAAAAACCGTCTCTGATACGCCAACCCATAATTCCTGGACGCTCGGGCACACGAATCCCTCCGTTTGAGTGCCCATTCCTTTACAGGAGGCACATGAAATCGGAGACAATATTGTGAGGAAGCTTGCTCCTGTTACAATATTTGAGCTAATAACGTTTATTTTGTTCCAGATATCTCGCTACCGGTTCTCGCCCCTATCGATTTAGAGTTTCTGAGCGTTGGCCCCGAATTGGGATACGCTAGCGATCCCAGGTGAAAAAAATAAAAATAAATAAAATAAAAACTGTATTAATTGTATTATTGTATGTATTAAATAAATTGTTATGGCGAACTCTGTATATTAATGCTTTCAAACCCCTCTCACACCTCATTATTGAATATGGATCCGCGCTGGAAACACCCTTGGACTTCTATTATTGCCGGCCCTACAGTGTGTGGTAAAACATGCTTCGTAAAGAAGTTTTTAAAATACATCTCGCATATGGCCGACACCGAATTTGCTCGTGTTCTCTTTTATTATTCGGAATGGCAAAACGGATATGCCGATTATGGTAAAAATATCGAATTTTTGGAAGGGCTACCGCAGAGCTCAGATATTGCTGGCGATCGTAGGCCAAAACTGCTAATTATTGATTATTTAATGCGTGAGTCTTGAAATGGAGAAATTGTAGATATATTCACAAAGGGCAGCCATCATAAAAATATTAGTGTAATTTTTATAACGCAAAACATTTTACATCAGGGTCGAGGTCAGCGTGACATCTCACTTAATTCAAATTATATCGTAACATTCAAAAATCCTCGTGATCGAGCACAGATTTCGCATCTGGTACGTCAAATTTATCCCGAAGATCCAAATATTTTACAAGAAGCTTACCACGATGCAACTTCGAAACTGCCCGGTTATTTACTTCTTGTTTTAAAACAGTCTACTCCAGATAATTGTCGATACCGCAGCTGCATTCTTCCGGATGATGTCATAATTTTGGGTATATTCCAAAACGAGGATCTGGTTCTCGCTAATTCATCAAGTATAAATAGACATTGCCGAGCGTATGAACATCATTCGAGTTTCTGCTATGGCTCCACCAACAACTGCTAAAGCGTCAATTGGGAAGAAGAATATAATCTTGCTGCATGCTCTATGTCATCTGGATAAAGAGCAGCGTGCATCGCTATTACGCACAATAGTCAGAAACGGCGTTCGGTCGATCTGTGAGTGCGCATTAAATACCTTAAATGGTACAGTTCTCCTGAAAAAGAGTGAGCGAATAAAACAGTCTAAGCATAAAAAAATTTTACGCCACCTCGTGAATAAAGCTGGTGGCTGGAAGAAGAAAAAACGCGTAATTGTGCAAAAGGGAAGCGGATTCTGACTACCTCTTCTGCTTTTAATCGTAGGCAATGTGTTGTCTAATATTTTTACACGTAATTGACGAGATGCAGCACGCAAAGAAAATGGTTTTAGTGCCTCAAGATGCTGTCATCCCAACGCGTGAGCAGATAGAGCAAACACGCTCCGTTCAAACACCAGGTACAACACTCAGTAGACTTGATGCCGAAACGGACGAAATACTTTGCTCAGTGACTTCTGCGAACCAACGAGAGAAATGGAAACTTTACCAAAAAGTTTTACAACGCTATCAGTTTTTGGTCGACGAAGAGCGACGACCGAAAATTATCACAGCCTCTTCGGTAACCGACAAACCTGCCGAGCAAATACCTGAAGAGACTGCACAAGCAACTACTGAAGCTGAGGAAATATCTGACGAAGTTATAGTGGCTAGTGTACCAAAATCATATAGAAGACAAGCGGAGCAGTTATTGAATCATTTGCATGCCAGCTCGAACACGACTCCTACGTGGGATAAATCGGGAGTGGTCCATATCAACGGTGACCCAATAAAAGAATCGAATATTATAGATCTTGTAAATGATACTATGCGCCATAGAAAAACTGTGCGTGCCATTGGTCGCGAGCAATTTGGAAATGAACTCCGCTGTTTAGGGATCCCTCGTTAATTTATCGGTAATCCAAGCCTATTGTATGAGAGTCTGAATCTCAACATACCTGAGTAGTTAGCGGTGCACTATGGCGACCCCCACTCCTATCCCCACTCCCATCCTCACTCTTTTTCCCCCACTCCGCAGCAGGTCGAAATTTTTTCGAGCCGTCGAGGTGTGGAGGGTAAGAGGTGTAGGGGGGTGAGAGGGGGATAGAGTGTCTGGATTCGTCATAGTGCACCGTTGTATATGAAAAAAAAATTAATTAAATTAATTAAATTAATTAAATTAATTAAATTAATTAAATTAATTAAATTAATTAAATTAATTAAATTAATTAAATTAATTAAATTAATTAAATTAATTAAATTAATTAAATTAATTAAATTAATTAAATTAATTAAATTAATTAAATTAATTAAATTAATTAAATTAATTAATTTTTTTTTAATTTCGAACATTTTTTTAGAAAATTTGGTTGAAAATAACTTTACTTTAATTTGAATAATTTCCGTCATTTCATAATTTTTATTATTTAAAAAATTAAATTTTACCTTCATCTGCTGCGGGGTGGTTCCGAGACGACGCAGTTGCGGTAGTTCGATTATAATGAAATTATAATAAAACCTTAAATTACACTCCTGTTTTTACACCTAGTCGCACTATTCCCCAAATAAAATGGTGTCACGGCGCTGCGTCAGTTTTTCACGTTTAACATATCCCGCACACCTGTTTAACCCATTCCGCACTCCTGTTTAACACATTTCGCACTCCTGTTTTACACAAAGCCCGCAGCACGAGCGAGTTGACGCAGTCGTCGTGTATACTGCACCATGCAGCCTCCCGTATGTCGCGGATAATCACTGCTGCGAAGTATAACGCTACAGAGGGGGCAGCGCAGCACTGGAGGTTGTTCTTCAAAAATGCTCTCCTCCAAGCATCGTTCCCAATTGCTGCACACTCGCGTTGACCATTCACATACGACGCACTTATTCACATGGGTCGTCGTGAATATTCGCACGTCCATGGCTCGTTATAAAAAATAAACGCAACGAAACACACGGTACGACATCTCAAGACGAACTGAATATTAAAGACATGCTCGCGAGGAAGATCCGCCTAATTGTCGAGCGTAGATCTGCGAATGCACCGTCAGCACTATTGCAGGTGTTCACCCCTGAACGCGCGGGGACATGCATGCTGTGAGCGCGGCGGCACGCGCCACAGAGTCGCACGCTGTGAGTCATCTGCGAATGCACCGTCAGCAATATTCCAGGTGTTCTCCAGGATAACTGCCGAACGTGATGGAATGCATACTGCATTGACCATGACCGAATTCGAGGAAATGAATGATGAAATACAGAATATCAAACACCAGATCTATACAAATTGTATCAAACACCCGATGTGGACAACGCATATTGTCGTTGAAATCTCCGAATACGTGTTATGCTCTCAACAGGCGACAGAAGGCTGAGCTGCCCTAAAGCTGTTGTAGCAGAATAGCAATCGTCAGCAATATTGCACGTGCGGATTGGAGGGGTAGGGTGGCGGAATGATGATGTTACCTCTGCGCTGTATCAAATATATAGTGCACCACTTGTTTTTATTTTTATTTATAATTATGTACAGTGTTACAATTTTCTTAAAGTTAGGTTTCATGTGCGTTAAGGTCAATGAATTCAATATGATTATATACGGAGCCCAAATATCGCAACCCTAGGCCTTTTTTATTAAGACATTGTTTAGCCATTTCGTCGAACAGTTCGTCATGATAGTTAAAATAGAAACTAACTCTTAGAGGTAGGAAAACACTGAAATCTCTTCCAATATCGGCAACCACTTGTCTCCCGTGTCTGGTGTTGACGATTCTCATTCTTGAGATTTTATATATCTTCCGAAGATCCAGTTCGGCAATCGCTTTGTATGGTAGGTGGGACGGTACGTGGGTGGTTTCACTGAGTTTTCCCAATTTTTTCAAATACATCATCCGCCTTATGGATTAACAAAAAGGATAAGAATGAATTAATGCGTACACTTCTGCCGTCTTCGACGTCGGAACATCGATTAATAGATAATCTACGTGATTCGGTTGGTTTATGATTTTGTGTCCTGTAGTCTCTTCTAAAATGTTTACAGTATGCTCACCTAGCGCGTACGGTGTGGATTAACAAGAAGGTCTAATAAGGTGTGTTCCATAAGTAGCGCTGGAGTTTGATGACGCTCCGTAGAGCACAATAACATTCACTGCGCTCGGGCTGTAGGTGTTCGTGACACGAGCAAACTTTTGTAGCCTCCGCCAGTGTGTCAGTGAGTGATGGACAATTCTCGTCGTTGTCCAGGTTGATGATTTTGCGGCCTGTGGCATGTTTCAAGAATTTTACAACGTCGCGGCCTTTCGCGTACAGGCAAGAGTCGTCGCCAACGCCCTCCGCACTCCCGTATAATATATCACCCAGTTCTGTCAATGTGATGCCATCCGTATCCCAATGTATGCCATGATGATTGTTAGTTAGTCGCTCATTTATCTCTCGTATACGCGGTGGCAATTCGTCGGCAGATTAAGGAGGCGCAACCATATACGTAAAACGAAGCCGCGGTTTATAAATGCAAGCAACAGCCACCTCTTTCGGCAAAAACCGGCCATTTTTATCTTTAAAGCCCTGAATATCAAATACTATATCGAACATATTAAACGTAGAATCTGTACTGAGTATTTTGTTTTATGATTTAACGTTCCGTAGAACACAACGACTGTCTCTGTGCAGGAGACGAAAGCGACTGTGCCACGAGCACATTTCTGCTATCTCAGGTGGTAGTGGTGGCGGTGGTGGAAGACGAAATGATCGGCTATCCCCTCCAGGTTTATAATTAAAATATTGCACGTGGTCATTTTAAGCTGTTAGAGGGGGACAGGCATTTCAAAGACACTGAGGCCTTCAGAATAATAGTCATCCATGAGAGATCGCGGCAAGGAGTTGTTTGTTGATTCGGTGCTCGGAACCATGGCAGCTGTAACGAGCGACGAGACTGAATATCACATTGTAACCCTAGAGGAAACTATCGAGGATACTGGGGTAGTAGAGAGTGAAAAATATTTGATACCCGTCAAGTTATGCAAGATTCTCGAACGTGTGGAACAGCTGATCAATTACAGCAATTACAGAATATTTTATGGTGAGCAATTCACTATACAAGACGAACACGAGCGGCAGCGGTTGTCGGAACAGTATTTCGAAGTCGTTACGGAGGATGAGGTGCCGACTAATGTATTCGTCATGGACTACGTCGTTGAATCTATCAAGGCGAGTGAGAGCGAAGAATTTAAGGAGTTAAAGAAAGGAATTGAGCTTGAGAGACCCGAAAGCCTCTCGTTTTTCACCAACGACGAAATTGACCTTATTGTGGAAACCGACATTGTTGGCGATATCATTATGATCATGCAGGGTATATTTTGTAGAATATGTTAAGAAATAAATTGATTTTCATCGATAACCTGTTATTTATTTATTTATACATAGACCAAGTACGATAATTATTATTGCCGGAGCGGCATGTTCTTCTTCCCCACCGTTGTTGTTGAATTATCCATGTAGAGTGATGTAGGCAGGGAGGGAGGGCGCAGCAGCTCTTCATAGCCCAATAAATATCAGCCCTCAGTTTGGCGGCCGGCCTTGAACTCCAGATTATTATATTTTGTTCCGTGGTATTGCACGCGTAGATTTTTCTCGTGCGCAGAAGCTGCCATTTGTTGCAAGAGATTTGCGTCGTCCTCGAAGACTTTGATGAATCTCGCCGGGAGGTAGCAGGTAAACGATTCCTCAATGTCGATGGTAATTCTCGACCCGTATGATGTTTTTACGCATCTTATGTCCGTTACGCCGTAATTTCTTTCGGGCTCCAGATCAGATAGTTTTTTAACCGGCAGAAACGACGCAAGCATGCCCACCTTGTTGATTCGAGTGAGATCCATTGTGGAGATTGAGTTCTTCTAGCTTTCGTATCACACGTCGAAACTCAGATCTTGCGCGTATCAGCGATTTTAATTTTGCAATGTCGTGTAAGTGTTTGTCTATGCGCACTTTTAACTCGATCCGCTTTTTCTGCATAGACTTCAATGGAGACAGATAGTTTGCAAGAGGCTTTTTTGATTGCGCTCCTCTTTCACGGCTCGATCACGATTGACGTCTGCTCACAGGAGGAGTGTTTAAATATGAATATTTTGCCTGCCTTTCCCCGCAAGTCATTGGCGACTCACGGCACCCCCACCTACGCTATGCCGAATCCAAAAAGAAATATAATATCTGCTGAAATCAGCGTTTCAGTAGCTCGAAAAAAACGTCTTTGGTCACGCGCGGTATTTTTTTGATTCCAAGAAGAAATATAATACACGCTGAAATCAGCTTTTTCAACAACTCCAAAAGGTCTCTGGTCACGTACAACATCTGCTGAAATTGGCTTTTGTGAGGTACCGGGAAAAAAGAGCAGATAGAAAAAGGAATTTTATTTATTTTTTATTTTATAAGCATAATAATCACAATACCCGAGCACGGGGCCAGCAACTTTGTATACAATGCAAACACTTATCACTAAAACTATTTATTTTGTAGTTACCACCTATGACTGCGCCCGTACTGAAAGTTTTACCCAGCGACTTAAATTTGTCGCGATTATTGACGAATGCATTATAATAATCATACACTATTCTATCGTTTCTCGGCAAGTTATCTGAAAATATACCTCTAAACTTATTAATGCCGAGGCCAGTACACATATAATGAAGAAACATAACGCAATACTGTCCGCAACACTGCGAATCCGGACCCTGAAGTTGAATAGCGTTGAATCGGAAAAGTTTGCAGTTTCTTCGGAGTCGCGTGAGATGCTGTGGGATGATTGGCGGGAGGCCATAGCTGTCGAAGAACCATCCGTGTCCATTTCTATCGACGTACATGGCGACCCAGTGGGCCCCGGGTAATTTGTGTCCATCGGTATTAACAACGATGGCCGTCGGTTTCGTCCACACCTTCGGTATGCGATCTGCTGGGTATACGCCTACGGTATGATCTTTTATGTTCCGGAGAGACTGCAGGATTTGAAAGCTGTTCATAACAAGAGGCAGACGGTTTTGTTTCTTCTTCAGTAGCACCCTCTGACATGCCGATTCTCCAGCTAGTAGTGGTACGATATTCCCACAGAGAATCAAAGCGATCGCTATGACAGAGCCACGCTTTGATCTTTGTCACGTTGTTGAGAGCACACTTGTATGTGTGGTTTTTGCGCAGCAAACCGTGATATATGCAGCGTGTATTGCCCGTCGTCGGTGGGTTGCGGAATGATGGTACTTCGTCTTCTTCTTCCAAATTTATGATGAAGCATCCCGTGAGTTTTGTCAGGTACCGCGCTTTGTCGGAGCCTCTGGTGAATATTCGGTCAGTTTCTGCCGCAATTTTCTTTAGAATAAGTTCAACCGCTTTTATGGATGTATCGCCTTCAGACCATGCAATACCGTGATGATTGCTCTGCAACCACGTATTTTGTCTCTTTATAGCAGGCGGTAGGTCGTCATGAGTACAGTTCGGTTTTACTATCCAGTGGCCAAAGTATGTTGAATGCACCGAGGTGATAGCCACTTCTTTCGGCGTAAAATGATTGAATTTATCCTTTAGGCCCTGTATATCAATTACAACAGCCGTGTAATCGACTGTTCAGCTCAAATTCTCGACGAATACTGAAGACTCAAGAGCGGGAGTTTAGCGCTCTACCCGCTGAAATCTACAATTACTTGTCGGGATGAGTCAATCTCCAACACATTATCATATTCCGCATACACAATACAGTTAACCGTTGAATTCAGAGCTTCCTCGAAGCGGACTTCTATTCTGACACTACCGTGTTTCACCAAATTCCAATGCGTATTACTATTTGCCGATAGATCGGGTGTTAGATCAAATGCAAATAGACAATAGCCATTAGGGTAAGCGGTACGTGAACTACAATTGCCCTGGTTGAGAAAGTGAATACCAGTACCGGAGAATAATGTGTGATACGCATCCACGTATTGCTCTCTCACTCCAAAGTCAGGTTGCAGAGGTTTTGACGGTATTTGCACACCGTCAGCGTACAAAGAAAGGTAATTTATTTTATAATTTTGAAAGTTAAAGGGGTTCAGCGTGCGATCACCGTTAAAAGCTCTATTATCAACAAATCCGATAATTATGCGCTTCGGCAGTTGCCCTAGTATGACATTATCCAGAGTATCGCCGTGAACGCCAGCATGCAGTGATACTGCTTTAACCTCGACGCGAGTCATTGGATACTTAGCCGTCGATGTGGAGAGAGCCCTTGCGTGGGCTAGGAGTATACCGGGTGCTATCTTGGCGCGACGTACAAGGAGCGATGCTTCGACGATCTTCATGCTGCAGTCTTTCGATGGGCTCATAAGGCAGAAAGCATCGTTGGTGCGCACGAGGCGTATACGCATCTCAACGCCATTTATCAAAAATCTCTCCTGATTAAAAATGTCGCAGTGAAGGTGTCCAAGGAGATCCATCTGATTACCACTAGCAGTCATAAGAGATCTTCGCATAGCTAGGCCCTTATTAGCGTCACCCACATCGTCCATTCTTCCGGGTGAATCGTTATACCACAGAACACTTATGAGATGAGAAGATTTCGCGTCATCTCCGTAATTTAAGAGTGTTTCAATATATGCTCTGTATGCGTAAGCGTTATTAGGTGGCGATACAAGCTTCTGATTCAAGAATACATCAATCTGATTGAACATTGAATGCAACAAATTATTAACGGGGCCAGCTTTAGGTACATCGGTGTCTTTGGGCTTCCGAGGTGGTATTATTTCAACTCGCATACTCAGCATAGTATGGGCAAGGTGAATGTACTCATCGCCCTGGCCTGGCACTACAAACTCGATAGGCGAGTTATCTGTCAGCGATGAAATTGGCTTATAGTACACCCATTGTGTTCCCTCAATCGTGGTTTGGGTCGGGGGTAGTGTGAATAATTCAAGCTCCGACTTTAGACACTCGCACGAATGAGCGTGTAAGAACGCCATTTTTCCCAGGTCTGTCTATCTAAGAAAAAATATCAGATACCGTCCTTGGTTTTTTCCTCCTCCTTTTCTTCTTGTCACTGATCCTTCTTCTTTTCACTGCCTTTTTCTTTCCTTTTCTCTTCTTCACCCGCCCGGATCGCTTTTTCGACGTCAACGGTTTCTTTCTTTTTTTCACACCGACACGACGTGTTGCGCTACCACCAAGTGAATGCAGTAGTTTATTAATCTTAGCCTCTTTATAACCTGAGCCCTGCATAAGGTTATTAATTTTTTCCTCGGCTTTTCGCTTTAGATTTGTGGCCGATTCACGCATGCGCGTTTTAACGGCCTCTCGCGGATGAATACCCCTATCCAATATGTCATTGGCTGCATTAATACCGGAGCGTAGGGCTTCTTTGCCGACGGTCCGGGCTCCTTGTTTTAAGAGCGGTATGATGCGACGAAAGAGACCGCCGAGGAAACTACCAATACCGTGACCTCGCTGGTTTGGCGTCCCAATGTAGACATGACTGATACCGCCATAGCCTGTCCTCCCCCCACCACCTATCTGCGCGTCAAAGTATGCGTCGTAATAATCCATTTCGCGGGTCAATCAATACGTCGAAAGTGTAATGTCGTTGTCAACGTCCCGTACTCGAATGGTATCGGCTCACCAAACTCATCCCTTATATCGATAGTTATCGTTTGAAAACTCGTGCGCAATAGCGGTATGAAGCGTGGTGGTGAAAAGTTTCTAATTTTGACAGAGCCGTAATTGTAATTATCCGTGACAGTAGACGGCACGACACGCAGCAGAGGTGTGTGCACATCTCCTGTGATGTACGGCTCGCATATATCGGTATAAACGAAGAGCATATTAGGAAGTCCACTGGTTAGACCGGCGGGCCGTTGATCAATGTACTTAGTGTCACTTCGAACAACGATACCCTGGTTATGGGAGAATCCTAAAATCTTGTTCAACACGGTAGAAAAATAGAAAGAGTGTTCCAAATTCGTACATGTGTCGCAGATACGCGTTACCGTCACGTATCCATTGCGGCCACACTGAAACCTCAAGTGGCCGGACACACATGGAATATCGTTAATTGTTTCGAGTAATTTGTCTATACTACGGTATACGCCAGGAGGCACGCAAACTCTATCTTCTTTATAGTCCACAGCGACACCTGTACCAGGCGTCACAGCATTAGTTACAAAGTTAATAAAATTCTGCTCGCCCTCAGGCGGCACATGCATCATCGTCAGGGGTATTGGTATTTCGGCTAAAGAAACGACCCAACTGCCGTGCAAAGTTAAGCACTGCGGCAAATGAGTAGTGTAACGCGTTGTCTTATTATCAGGATAATATTGCATACTGCTGTTGCTAGGTAAAACAATATAAAACTCTTCTTTCATTTTGATTTTCCTTTCTTATTCTTCTTGGGTGGAGCAACCGTTTGCACTCTGGATAATTCTGGCTCGTAAAAATGCCGTCAATATCTTCGTCTTGAAGATCCCGCAAGACGTATACCACAGGCCGTCTGGTGTATGACACGCGGTGTATTTTAAATAGCTCGCTGCTCCAACCGCTCTCGTAACCTTTTGCAAAGGCTGCCTTTGCACTACTGATGCGTACAATATCGCCTACCTTGTATTTAGGAGGCCTGAGATATTCCGGATCCTTGTATCGCCGCAGCAGATTAGCCCGAGCCCTAGCGGCTGTAGTAAGCGTCACAGAGGCTGGAGGCATTTTTATACTACTATGTTGTGCATGATTGTATGCCGAGACAATATCTTGCAGAACGTCAATGTAACGTTTCTCTCTAGAGTACGTGAAATAACGCCACATTCTTTCTTTCAGAGTTCTATTAAATCGCTCCACAACGGCGGCTTTTATATCGGGGTTTCTTGCCGCGCGAAACTGAATATTCTTCTTCTTCAAGAAAGCCTGGAATGCAGAACCTATAAATTCCTTACCTCTATCCGACTGGAGACAAATAGGCGATCTACCATTACTGCCTTTTTGTGATAATATACGCGTAAATGCTTTAGTCACGGTTGTAGCAGTCTTATCATGTAGAGGTTCGACCCATACATATTTACTAAGAACATCTATGACTACGAGAAGATAAACATAACCATCGTTGTAATCCTTGATAGAACGAAGATCTACAAGATCCGCCTCCCAAACATCGTCAATGTTACGCACATTATAAAAACGCCGTGGAAATCGGCGTCTCACAGGTCTATGCTTTGTGTAAGCATCCTGAGACTCAAGCCACTGAAGCGTCTTTTTACCGGAGATTTGGTTCTTTCGTGCCACGTGCTGCAATTTGGAACTGCCCGAAAACGATGCTTCGTGAGAGGGATCAAAGTACACTTTTTCTAATATTTTCATGTTTATAATTTAAGCCTAGCCCAAGTTACACGTCTTTTCTTGCTATAACGACCAGAGCCGCTCTGCACACCACGTCCAGCCTCGGTGCTCTTATCATCGGTGTGGTACGAAGACTGATCGCTGGTATCGCCGATATCCTCCGCGTCACGCCCGTCGCTCGAAATCGCCTGCAATGTTGAGTTAGCCCTTGATTCCGCCCACAGCTCATCATTTCCCACGAATTCCCGAGGTGTTGCTATCGTTCTTAAAAAATTGGCGAAGGTTTTGCGTCCCGCTGGTTTAGGGACTTTTCTTGAGCGCATAGCATCATTCACGAGATCAACAATATTTGAACCCTTGATTGGTTTTCCCTCGATAGAAACGACACCCGCGGAGTTCCAAGAAAAATTTGACGACGGCGCATCGCGCAAGCAACGCAGTAGAAGTTTCGCTTTGTTCCGAAATTTTTGTGGTACACTTTCAATTATGATGGAATCATTCATGCCTGGAGAGGTGTCTTTTTTTCGTCCTCCTCCTCCTCCTCCAAAGCGGATACTTTGTTTTTCATAAGATCAAGCTGCTGACGAGTTCGCTCACTGTCGACAAAATGAAGATAGCGCTGTAGTACAGTCAGATATGCCGTCCACTTTTCTCTCTCATCCTTGTATTTATTGGAATTCAAGATTGCATTCATTTCCGCGTCCAATCTACTCAAGGTGGCGCCAATAGCTTGTGCGTCTGGTGAATGTGACACATCAGTGCCGAAAGTTGGCTGTCGAAGACTTTGCGTGTTCATCTGCAATAGATTCTCCTCCGGCACTAGTACCATTTTTCTTGCATGCTCCATTATCCACGACCGCCAATCAAATTTGACAGGACGGTGCCTAGAATTGGTGCGAGCAAAAGAGGCAAGAATCCACCACTCCGAACTACGATTCGTTTTTTACTCTTCCAGCAGCCTTTTCTTGCAGCCAAGCGACGAAGAACAGGTGCGTGTCGATGTAGTTTTTTCCTTTGGTCCGTCTTCAGAGGCACATTACCATGAAGGACGTTCAATGCGCACTCACAGATGCACCGTATTATACGAGGATCTGCTTTACGTAAAAAAGCTTCGCGCTGCTTCTTGTTGAAATGCTGAAGAGCTCGCAATATTGCGACGTGCTTCTTGCAGAGTGGTGATCCGTCACGGGCCATTACAAAAGACGAACTGATAATTATTCGCGCAAATCACTGCTTTTCACCTTTTTTCCACGACGAGTACCCCTGAGTCTTCAGAGGTGCGTTATTACGTAGAATGTACAATGCACAGTCGACAAGGCACTTAAGGATGGTTGAATCCGATTTGCGCTGCTCCTTGTTGGAATGCCAAAGAGCGTCAGCTATTGCAACGTTCTTTTTGTAGCGTAGCGATCCGTTATCCGCCATTATAAACGCAGAACTGGCAGTTCTCCGGACGTGCAGTTGCTTTTTAATTTCTTTCGCGGTACGTACACAAAATGATGGGGATCGTCGGGAAAGATACAGGTACGAAATCGACAATTATCAGGCGTCGCTTGTTTCAAATCTAGTAATAAATAACCGTGCGGCTTAGACGTCGCATCATGATAAACCTCTTGCAAAAAGCGAGGATTGTCCGGATATACCTGACGCGCCAAGTGCTGTATTTGAGCGCGATCGCGAGGATTTTTGAAGACAACGATATAATTAGCGTTCAGCGAAATATCTCGTTGACCATGACCTTGGTGGAATAAGTTTTGCGTTATAAAAATGACACTTAAATTTTTATGATGACTTCCTTTGGTGAATAGGTCAATAACACTGTTGTTCGACGCTTCGCGCATCAAATCATCGATAACTATGAGCTTGGCGCGCGGAACATTCGCGTAATCGGCAGCCTGCGGCAAACCTTCGTGAAATTCAATCGATGTGCCATACTCTGCGTATGCTGGCTGCCACTCGGAATAGTAGAAAATAATTCTCTCGAACGGCTCACTGTTCATATGCGAAATAAATTTTAAAAACTTTTTCACAAAATATGTTTTACCACAACCTGTCGGGCCACAAACCATAGCCGTCCAGGGATGTTTCCACCTCGTGTCCATCTCGATGATTGAATCAAATCTCGATACTGCTGTAGATGATAAAGAGAATTTATTTCTCAAGTGTATAATTGTTTACATGACGATGAAATATTCTTAACTTTTGTAGCCGTAAGGTAGAGAGCCGTATTCACCGTCGCGTCTTCGTTTGACGCTCGACGGTTTGCAAGATTTTATCTCAGGCCGTGTGACCACGTGATGAAACGCCGTACGTCGAATCGCGTTGTAGCGAAGTACAATTGGCTCTGCTCTCTCACCAATTACAAATGAGCGTATCGACTGATAATTTGTCAATGAAGTATTTGTAAAATTTAATGTTATGCCTTTGACTTTACAAACCTCACTCTCCGTGCCGTCAGGAGAACGTACTATAAATGCATAAAATTTAGGACCTCCCGAAATGAAAGATTTGATATAGCTACCGGGAGCGTAAGAACTCAGCTCGTCGGTTAAATCTCCTAAAAGCTGACCAATTCACCAGGCTCGTATTCACCTGGCTCATTCTTTGTCACGTAAATTACCGAGTCGGTGTCGCAGTACAGTGCACGACGACCCAAGTGCTCGAGATAGCTGTACAGCTTCAAGCGGACCTGAGCCGTCGTATACGCTGCAATAACAGTGTTCGCTATACCAGAAGGCACCACAGCATCGTCACTTTTTATATAATTCACATACAATATTTGATTGTTTACAGGGAGAATACCCGTGATCTCGTATTCGGGGCCTGTCAACAATTCCATGAGTTTTTCACGCGATGAAACTATCACCATCTGCGGCAGATTTTCCCGCTGTCCAAACTTTCCCCAAAATGAATTCAGGCAGAGCTTAGCCACTGATCGTAATCCGGGATTTTTCCCTATAGACCCGCGATCTAACTTAATACCTTCAGAGCGCTCGAAATCAGCGAGATATCGATCTTGAGCAACAGAGTCCTGGTCCATGGTGCTTTCGGGCCATCCGCTGGCTTCTTGTTTGATTTTTAAAAACGTATTAATGTATTCGACAAACAGACCCCCCTCTCGCGTATCTCTATTATACTGCGTTATTTCATATTGCCAGATTTCAGCGACGCGTATGATCTGGTACCCACATGACACAGCTTTTCGCAACTCGTCGACTACCCACGTGCCGTCGAACGCGCGATCAGTTGGATCGTCGTGTGTACACTCTTCTGGGTTCATAGCCTCGCTACAGCTACGGCACAGAGCGAATAACAGACGCTGATGCATACGCACCGGCAGTACAGGGTGATACAGGTTCCGCGGTGGTAATACAGTACACTTGACAAGCCCTTCGACACGCGAAAGATCGGTGTTATCAGGACCAGTCAACTCCATACATTCGTCACCTACATAGACTTTCGGATGGCCTACGGGGTACTTGCCATACTTACAAATGTATGGGTACAAAGAACAAACGTTGACATATCTTATCTGCTCTGTATTTTTTATGTCGTAGAGTGTTACCATATTTTCTGTACGGCCACCGAAGAACGAGTCACGAGGATTGAGGGGTTGCGGTGTGACTAAAGCATGGTTCTGCACGAATGCACGTATTTCCTCGTTTTGTTTTAACATGTTGTCAAACTCGCACTCCCAAATTTCCGTTAGCGTGTAACCGGCCGCTCGGATTCTAATACCTATGGCTATAGTTTTCTCGAGACGCTCGTCCAATGACGCTCCATCGCCTTGTCGGCGATGCCTATTCACGAGGAAGCAGCGTGGACAGCCGTGCCAACAGCAACCGTGAAACTGTAATACGTGTGCATTGTCAGGAGTCTCGTAGTATCCGTCTACCAATAGATTCTGCGGTAGTTTAAATTCACGTGACCGACCAGCGTGAATAATATTATGACCGAGCGAGTGCTCCATCCACACGAGCCACGACACTGCTTTTTGTGATTGATTGTGAGCCCATCTGTACCCGGTTGTCGGAATAATACCAATTGTCTCGTCGTTCAGAAATTTTTTTCGAAAAATACGAAAACAGGCTGATGCTATTGTCGTGCTCTCGTTGAAAGGGCAAACACCCCCACTGGCTATGAACATATCACGAAAAGCCATACATGCACGCCTCAATATTGTAACATCCATCGAGCAGTAGCTCACAATTTCTTTCGCAAAATCGAACACATAATCGGCGTCTTGCAGTTCGCGATGCCAGACAAGTAATTTCTCGCGCTCAGCTGTACGCATTGTGTCGGGAGAATAAAACTCTAGAGGAGGCAAGGGCCCCACATAATTTTGATTTTCCGGTATATTAAACAGGTGAGGGAAAGACCCCTTTGCAATAGCACCGGTTAGTCCAAAGGCCTTTGGTAACGAGCTCAAAGGCATATGGAAGTAGTGCAGACTGTCAAGAAACACTAATTGCCCGAGCCTCATTGTAATAATTTTCGTACCATTCATTATCAACGAGGGAAGTCGCGTTTTTTTCTGCTCGATTAGATAGCGCAGAATGAACTGCGCATCAAAGCCCCCTGCATTATGAGCGATCACAATCGTACGCGAAAACCCCCCTACAGTCTGCACAGCGAGCTCTACAAGTTGACCCACAGGGTTATGCGTGAATACATATTCATGGATACCGCAATGTTCGCACGGATCAGTTATAGAATCATTGTTACAGCACATTGAACAAACGCGTTGGGCAACACAGAGATTCGGCTCGTGAACGAACGTGGTCGCATCACCTTTCACGGATTTGCACTGCTGCGTTTCAAAATCATAGAAAATAAAGATAATTTTCGACTCTGAAGAGTATCGTATTGGTCTGATAAAACACATATGGTTAAATGGCTGTACCGCCCTGCATATTTTACAGAAGCCTACGCCACATACATGCTTTCTTTTTTTTCCAAAGGTCTTACTGTCTGGAAGCACCTGCGACAACGATAAACGGATTCACAAGTAGAGGGTTTTCTACCAGTCTTCGTTCTATGATTTCGCAAACATTCCTCTCGGAAAAAGTCGCGATTGCATGCAACACACCTGATCGTTTCGTTTGAACTTCCGCCGCATGGCGGCGTTGCTCCGCAGCGTGGACATTGGGCTTTCGAGCATCGATGATTAAGCGTGCGATATAATGTATTGCAAACAGTGCAGAAACCCGAGCTACCGACGGCTGCCCTGAGGTTTAGAATTGGTTCGAAATGATGTGAACGTTCGTAATATAAGATATACAGAGTATGTCGAATTTCTCCTGCAGTGTCCAAAACTTTTTGTGCGCCATTGAATAGAGCGGTTTTTTTACGGCGGCCTAAAGTCAGAAACTCAAAAACTACAATCGCGATACCGTCCTGCGCCAAATGATCTTGGTAGAGCGTGATCTCGTGTATGCCGCATCCATCTCTCGGTACATTGATATTTGCGGCTCTGGTGAGTTCAAGAGCTCTCTCTCTTTGCAATGAGCCGCTTACCTGCCTAACACGTTGTCACTCGATGTGTAACTCTCCTGATCGTATCTCACCGCGCTCGGCGTAAACCAATGCTGCTACTAATGAGCGAGGCAAACATAGCCGGTCATCGTTCCGAATAGTTAGAATAGATTTTTTTGCAATACCCTCGTACGTTAGACCTTTTCTACCTCTACCCTCGACACCCTTGACAATGCACACTTTAATATTACAGGTGTCATCGATATTTATTGATGCCGCGCTTTGAGCGACGCTGGCTATCAACTGCCATATGTCTTCAAACGTATAGTCCCTAACAGGCCTGAAAGAAAGCCATACAGGCCCTTGCGTCAAGCTACTTGATGTTAACGATATGCCTGCATAATCACAGCCCTCGCAATTAGCAGTTATTTGCGTCAGCAGATCGCGAAAAGCTCCTCGAAGCCAGTCCATGACGCTAGTTTCAGGCGGTGGCTGGCGGATACGTATTGTCAGCTCGCGGCCCCGAAGCTTAAAGCGTCTGAAGTAACGCGTGATGTTCTGAAGAATTTCTAAGCGGGCTCCGGGTGACTGTATATCTCCAAACGGCTCGTTATTAGGCGTATTTCGTGGTCTTCCGGCTCCTACCTGTGTTTCTGCAAAAAGAAAACACATGAACATCCATAATTTGCAACACGTTATTGAACATTGGAGCTAATTATTAGGAGTACCTCATTCGGTATCATTTTCAAACACTTACGGCTTAACAAAATATGCTGTGCTTGCTGTGGTTGTTCCATTACATCTTCGGTACAAACAGCATCACCGCCATTCTCTGACAGTGGACCTGAAATTTTGTTTTTTATGTCTGTCTACGTCTTAGATGAACAGCCTCTTGCAAACTATCTGTCTCCATTGAAGTCTATGCAGAAAAAGCGGATCGAGTTAAAAGTGCGCATAGACAAACACTTACACGACATTGCAAAATTAAAATCGCTGATACGCGCAAGATCTGAGTTTCAACGTGTGATACGAAAGCTAGAAGAACTCAATCTCCACAATGGATCTCACTCGAATCAACAAGGTGGGCATGCTTGCGTCGTTTCTGCCGGTTAAAAAACTATCTGATCTGGAGCCCGAAAGAAATTACGGCGTAACGGACATAAGATGCGTAAAAACATCATACGGGTCGAGAATTACCATCGACATTGAGGAATCGTTTACCTGCTACCTCCCGGCGAGATTCATCAAAGTCTTCGAGGACGACGCAAATCTCTTGCAACAAATGGCAGCTTCTGCGCACGAGAAAAATCTACGCGTGCAATACCACGGAACAAAATATAATAATCTGGAGTTCAAGGCCGGCCGCCAAACTGAGGGCTGATATTTATTGGGCTATGAAGAGCTGCTGCGCCCTCCCTCCCTGCCTACATCACTCTACATGGATAATTCAACAACAACGGTGGGGAAGAAGAACACGCCGCTCCGGCAATAATAATTATCGTACTTGGTCTATGTATAAATAAATAAATAACAGGTTATCGATGAAAATCAATTTATTTCTTAACATATTCTACAAAATATACCCTGCATGATCATAATGATATCGCCAACAATGTCGGTTTCCACAATAAGGTCAATTTCGTCGTTGGTGAAAAACGAGAGGCTTTCGGGTCTCTCAAGCTCAATTCGTTTCTTTAACTCCTTAAATTCTTCGCTCTCACTCGCCTTGATAGATTCAACGACGTAGTCCATGACGAATACATTAGTCGGCACCTCATCCTCCGTAACGACTTCGAAATACTGTTCCGACAACCGCTGCCGCTCGTGTTCGTCTTGTATAGTGAATTGCTCACCATAAAATATTCTGTAATTGCTGTAATTGATCAGCTGTTCCACACGTTCGAGAATCTTGCGAAACTTGACGGGTATCAAATATTTTTCACTCTCTACTACCCCAGTATCCTCGATAGTTTCCTCTAGGGTTACAATGTGATATTCAGTCTCGTCGCTCGTTACAGCCGCCATGGTTCCGAGCCCCGAATCAACAAACAACTCCTTGCCGCGATCTCTCATGGATGACTATTATTCTGAAGGCCTCAGTGTCTTTGAAATGCCTGTCCCCCTCTAACAGCTTAAAATGACCACGTGCAATATTTTAATTATAAACTTGGAGGGGATAGCCGATCATTTCGGCTTCCACCACCGCCACCACTACCACCTGAGATAGCAGAAATGTGCTCGTGGCACAGTCGCTTTCGTCTCCTGCACAGAGACAGTCGTTGTGTTCTACGGAACGTTAAATCATAAAACAAAATACTCAGTACAGATTCTACGTTTAATATGTTCGATATAGTATTTGATATTCAGGGCTTTAAAGATAAAAATGGCCGGTTTTTGCCGAAAGAGGTGGCTGTTGCTTGCATTTATAAACCGCGGCTTCGTTTTACGTATATGGTTGCGCCTCCTTATCCTGCCGACGAATTGCCACCGCGTATACGAGAGATAAATGAGCGACTAACTAACAATCATCATGGCATACATTGGGATACGGATGGCATCACATTGACAGAACTGGGTGATATATTATACGGGAGTGCGGAGGGCGTTGGCGACGACTCTTGCCTGTACGCGAAAGGCCGCGACGTTGTAAAATTCTTGAAACATGCCACAGGCCGCAAAATCATCAACCTGGACAACGACGAGAATTGTCCATCACTCACTGACACACTGGCGGAGGCTACAAAAGTTTGCTCGTGTCACGAACACCTACAGCCCGAGCGCAGTGAATGTTATTGTGCTCTACGGAGCGTCATCAAACTCCAGCGCTACTTATGGAACACACCTTATTAGACCTTCTTGTTAATCCACACCGTACGCGCTAGGTGAGCATACTGTAAACATTTTAGAAGAGACTACAGGACACAAAATCATAAACCAACCGAATCACGTAGATTATCTATTAATCGATGTTCCGACGTCGAAGACGGCAGAAGTGTACGCATTAATTCATTCTTATCCTTTTTGTTAATCCATAAGGCGGATGATGTATTTGAAAAAATTGGGGAAACTCAGTGAAACCACCCACGTACCGTCCCACCTACCATACAAAGCGATTGCCGAACTGGATCTTCGGAAGATATATAAAATCTCAAGAATGAGAATCGTCAACACCAGACACGGGAGACAAGTGGTTGCCGATATTGGAAGAGATTTCAGTGTTTTCCTACCTCTAAGAGTTAGTTTCTATTTTAACTATCATGACGAACTGTTCGACGAAATGGCTAAACAATGTCTTAATAAAAAAGGCCTAGGGTTGCGATATTTGGGCTCCGTATATAATCATATTGAATTCATTGACCTTAACGCACATGAAACCTAACTTTAAGAAAATTGTAACACTGTACATAATTATAAATAAAAATAAAAACAAGTGGTGCACTATATATTTGATACAGCGCAGAGGTAACATCATCATTCCGCCACCCTACCCCTCCAATCCGCACGTGCAATATTGCTGACGATTGCTATTCTGCTACAACAGCTTTAGGGCAGCTCAGCCTTCTGTCGCCTGTTGAGAGCATAACACGTATTCGGAGATTTCAACGACAATATGCGTTGTCCACATCGGGTGTTTGATACAATTTGTATAGATCTGGTGTTTGATATTCTGTATTTCATCATTCATTTCCTCGAATTCGGTCATGGTCAATGCAGTATGCATTCCATCACGTTCGGCAGTTATCCTGGAGAACACCTGGAATATTGCTGACGGTGCATTCGCAGATGACTCACAGCGTGCGACTCTGTGGCGCGTGCCGCCGCGCTCACAGCATGCATGTCCCCGCGCGTTCAGGGGTGAACACCTGCAATAGTGCTGACGGTGCATTCGCAGATCTACGCTCGACAATTAGGCGGATCTTCCTCGCGAGCATGTCTTTAATATTCAGTTCGTCTTGAGATGTCGTACCGTGTGTTTCGTTGCGTTTATTTTTTATAACGAGCCATGGACGTGCGAATATTCACGACGACCCATGTGAATAAGTGCGTCGTATGTGAATGGTCAACGCGAGTGTGCAGCAATTGGGAACGATGCTTGGAGGAGAGCATTTTTGAAGAACAACCTCCAGTGCTGCGCTGCCCCCTCTGTAGCGTTATACTTCGCAGCAGTGATTATCCGCGACATACGGGAGGCTGCATGGTGCAGTATACACGACGACTGCGTCAACTCGCTCGTGCTGCGGGCTTTGTGTAAAACAGGAGTGCGAAATGTGTTAAACAGGAGTGTGGAATGGGTTAAACAGGAGTGCGGGATATGTTAAACGTGAAAAACTGACGCAGCGCCGTGACACCATTTTATTTGGGGAATAGTGCGACTAGGTGTAAAAACAGGAGTGTAATTTAAGGTTTTATTATAATTTCATTATAATCGAACTACCGCAACTGGGTCGTCTCGGAACCACCCCGCAGCAGATGAAGGTAAAATTTAATTTTTCAAATAATAAAAATTATGAAATGACGGAAATTATTCAAATTAAAGTAAAGTTATTTTCAACCAAATTTTCTAAAAAAATGTTCGAAATTTAAAAAAAATTAAATTAATTAATTAATTAAATTAATTTGATTAATTTAATTAATTTAATTAATTTAATTAATTTAATTAATTTAATTAATTTAATTAATTTAATTAATTTAATTAATTTAATTAATTTAATTAATTTAATTAATTTTTTTTTCATATACAACGGTGCACTATGACGAATCCAGACACTCTATCCCCCTCTCACCCCCCTACACCTCTTACCCTCCACACCTCGACGGCTCGAAAAAATTTCGACCTGCTGCGGAGTGGGGGAAAAAGAGTGGGGATGGGAGTGGGGATAGGAGTGGGGGTCGCCATAGTGCACCGCTAACTACTTACCTGTAAACTCTAGACGGAACGCTTCAAAGTCATATCCCAATACACCGGATACAAGTCAGAGTAGCTTAAATTGATCAGGTAGCAGACGCCGAACTCCTACCAGTGACTCAGTACGAGCGTGGTAAACATTGAAACTGTAATAAAAATATAATGGTTTTATTAAAGAAGTTTTATTATGATCCTACGCATCACGCTGGATACGCCGGCGGCTCAAATCAAATTCATGCAGCTGATAAAGAAAAAATTCCTCGTGAGGACGTTGCTAACTGGCTAAGAACACAGGATGCTTTTACACTACACAGACCTATACGACGACGATTTCCACGCCGGCACTACACCGTGGATAATATCGACGACGTGTGGGAAGTTGATCTTGTTGATTTACGTTCTGTCAAAGATGAGAATGACGGTTTCGTTTATATTTTTGTGGTTATTGATGTACTTAGTAAATATGCATGGGTTGAGACGCTGCGTGATAAAACTTGTGCAGAAACTACAGAAGGCTTCAAGCGAATATTGTCTAGGAGCAATGGTCGAGCGTCCGTATGGCTACAGACCGATCGAGGCAAAGAATTTGGCGGTAGCGTTTTGCAGCGGTTTTTGAAGAGTCGTGGAATAAATTTCGAGTGCCCCGCAATCCCGATATCACAGCAGCTATTGTAGAACGTTTCAACAGAACATTAAAGGAGCGGATGTGGAGATATTTTCCACAAAAATACACGGCGCTATATCGATGTGATACAATCTATCGTCCATGCTTACAATGATATAAAACACTCTACTATCAAGATGCAACCGGCAGCCGTGACTCTGTATAATGCAGCTAAAACGATACAAGCAGTTAACGATACAAGCAGTGTCGCAAAGTGCCTAAATACAAGGTCGGTAAGCTTGTACGCATCAGTAAAGCAAAGTCTGCGTTCAAGAAAGGTTACGAATCTCGCTGGAGTGAAGAAATAATCAGGATTCGCAAGATTCTTACAAATAGACAACCGCCCATATATGAGCTGGTTGATCTGAACGACGAAGAAATTGACGTCTTTTCATGTGAAGAGGAATTAAGCATTGACGGAGATTGACACGGCTGTTATATCCGCAGAAGCTCAGTTAGCTACTCTGAGTACTGCGGGAGCTGTATTAGCTCAAAGGTTTTCGGGATTTATCCAGTAAAGGGTTGAAACCCAAGTGAATGATGAAAGCACGATTTATTATATCAATTTAATTACAATAGTTTATTCGAGATTATTTACCAATAGTTGTGCAGTACACTTCGTACGCTCATCTTCCTTCCGAAGAGTGTATATAAGTTACGGTATATCTGACTGACCGTAACGATGTTCAGATTAAATTAGACTGCTGAGTGCCTGCTTGTGGTCCTTTATATTGGAGTAAGAGCAGGCATGTCAGCTTAATTTTGACACTGTCAGCTATTTCGTAATTGTTTAAACAATTACTGTTTATTGGTTCCCTGTTTCCCAATAGCTGACTCGACTAATTAATTATTCGGCTATTCTTAAATACTATATCGTCGAGTGCTTCCGCATTTCGCAACGACGCGTCGCGCGCTCGTTGCCTATTGGGCAAGCCATATGCGCACGCCGCGATTGGGCAAGCGCATTCCTCAGATAGTCGGGCGTTGACCCGGGGTACAACGTCCGATAGGTTTTCTCAAAAAAGTAGCCGTTCATTATTAATTACCGAATCGATTCGCCTTTGGGTGATCGGTTTATTTTATCGGGTAACCGAGTTGAATCGATGCGCGTCGGGCGTTGACCCGGGGTACAACACGGCAAAGACGGAGATTGACACGGAAGAATTCTTAATTAACAAATTTCTCAAGACTAAAGGGAAAGGCCGTAATAAACAATTATTTGTTATAACAAATAAAATAATTCGTAATAAACAATAATTTGTTAGCTGGCGAGGATAACCCGAAAAATTCAATTTCTGGATTCATGCATCAACTATAGTGAATAAATAGCAGCAAAACTAAAAATGAGAGATCAATTTTACCTCGTGTTACCGAGTAACAGTAGTATAAAGTACTACCCCGATAATACGGTGACACACTATATAACACAGCTTCCAAAGCAATTGAAAATACCTGGGGAATGGGTCGTAGTCTTGACAGAAATTCAATTTCCCCGTACGTTTCTGCATGTAGATGAGACAAATGAACCACACGGTACGGCGTCCCCAATTACTGCTTGCGGTACCCGCGAGTGGATTTACAGTAATCATAAGGCTAAAAAGACTTTTATACCATCGGGTAACAATGACCCTTCTACACATTCGATAAGTACAGAGGTTACACCAGATTCTGCAGCACAATACGCTAAGCTCGCAATTCCCCGAGATGATGCTGCTAACACCCGCAAGTGAAAATATATTAAACCTCCAAAAACTCACGAGGTTATAATTCCTGCGGGGCTCTACGCTAGTGTGAAAGCACTAATTGACACCATTAACGAAACGGATATATTCAAAGACCATATACGCCTCGAATATGATGCGGATATCGGTGGGATTGTAAGCCTGAAATGAATACCTGATAGGTGTATTATATGTAGATGAATGTGTACGACCACATCTTGTATGTCTGGATGATAAACTCTCTAAAGCTTTACGCTTTCAGCCCGGAAAAATTAAGGATGTCCATGAACAATGGAAATTTATCGCAAATTTTCCTGCAACTTATCGCTATCGCTTCCTAATAAATTATTCGTATATACGGATATTTGTGATAATTATATAACCGATGACGCGCAGACACCTCTGTTACGTACCGTACCTGTAGATAATACAAATAACATTTATGGATGGACGCAAACTAAATCATTTTCCCCGCCAATTCATATACCTTTACTACGGACTAAATTTGGTACCATCGAGATAGATATAAGGTCCGACACTGGCAAACCAGTGCCATTCCAGAGTAGAACGCTGACCGTTACATTACATTTTAAGCGCATACGATAGAATTTATCTCTATGGATCGATATATTGATCATTATGAGAGCCAGGTTGGCGGCGGGGTTGATCGTGTTTTCATTGGCTCTCCATATCAATGAGGACATGAATTGCGAAGCTTCCTCAGTGGTTTATTCCGACGCGCATTACCATTGCTAACTCGTTGTGCTCGCGCAGTCGGAAAAGAAGCGTTACATGCTGGTATGAATATATTGAGTGATGTTGCACATAACACTCCCTTCAAAGATTCACTTAGAGCCCGTACGACCGAGAGTGGGAGAAATTTGAAGCGCAAGACTAACGAAACGTTTGAGAGTCTCATGAAGGGTTCAGGATATAAAATACAGGACCGCTCGCCACAGCATCTGTTACGTCAAATCTGTCGGTGTTTTTATTTCCGATTATTTTCACGCAACTGTCGCACCGCTTCTCTTAACGCGCGCTGGTCAGAACGATGAGATACCGATCTATACCACTCCCGGTGTTAATTACGATGGCGACGGCCCATTTTAAGCCTAACCTTGCGGAAAATTGCTTGGGATAGGGCCCTAGGAATGCCTGTCGTTTCACGTCTTAGGGTAATAATAAAATTCTAATCCTTTATAAAGTGTTTCTTTAAGAATTAACGAGAATGAGATATAGCTGAACGGGAGGGTTGAATAACTTCACACAAGATCTTAACTGTGACGGCGCCAGGTTTGCATATATGTAGACGACGAGAATTATAGAAAAATATGGGTGACAATAGCGCAGTGGTTAGCGCTCTTACTTAGGAACCAAAAAGCCCGGGTTCGAATCCCGACAGTCACCATATTTTTCTATCATTTATTCTTGGGCAAACGGTCAGAACATCGACCATCACCAATCCTCCGAAAGCATCGGCTCGGTCGTTACACTAACAGTGAAAAATAAACTCTTTATTGAGCAACAATAACGATGGAATAATATGCGCGCGAAAAACACTGTGCAATTGAGCAGACCGTTGAGCAGACCGTTGCGCTTGAGCTGTACCGAATAACAATGAGAATCACAATTATTAATGAGCAGTCCACGATGAGTACACTCCGATGAGCTAAGTTAATTATATTAATCGCGTTGACTCCCGAGTGAGCGAACCTACCCGCGACGCTGTGTCGCCGCGAGGTAGCCGTTGAGAACGTGAGCCTTTAGAGTGTTACTACGCGTACCGCGTACCCGAGAATATCACTCGCGCTATGCTCCAGATGAGCTGAACGATATCCCGAAATCGAAGATACGTTTTCCACACTGAGATGTACCGAACCTGAGCGTGGTGACCTGTGTCCGCCATTACATGTAGAAGAGCGCGAAACCTGTTGCACGCGGCACATAACCCGTCCCGCCTCGGATGAGCACCGGTGCGCGTGCGTCGGCGGCGCGCGTCGGCCTCGCCGGACTCGGCCGGGAGGTGTTGCCGAACAGCGGCCGCTCGGGCTCGTGCACGTAACCGCGCCGATTCTCGAACAGTGTTCCTTACTTCTCCGGAAAATTAGTTAATGCAAACGGCTTTTGAATTGACAGAATATCTAACTAGTATTCTACTCAGGAAACGAAAATAATTAGGGGATTAGAATAGGAAAAATACTCGTGCACTAGAATGTGTATCAATATTTCCCCGTAAAAAGGGGCGAAATTGTTTATATTCCGGGGGACTAAAAATTGGGCCAAAATCGTGCAACGGGGCGGGGAGGGGAAGGTCAAACAAAATAATAATTCTCGTCGGGAACAATAATAACAGTCGTTTTAATAATGCAAGAGAATAACAAAAATATAATCTTGACGGGCGGAAAAATAATAACAAAGGTCGCGGGAATGTCCGATGATAATAATAATAACAAAAACGGTAAATAATGAGCTGAATATAATCGCAAAAAATGGTAAATAATAAACTAAAAGAAGATAACAGTCGCTTCAACGTCGGTACTGGTACGTTGAAGAAAATAAACTAAAAGAAAATACAGTCGCTTCAACGCCGGTACCGGTACGTTGAAGAGATACAACAAAAAAAATGAAATAACAGTGGTTTCAACGCCGGTACTGGGACGTTGAAGAAACAAAACAAAAAGAAAAAAAGAAAATATACGCGATTATCGGGCGGGGAAAGGGGGGATATAGCGGGATCACTAATACTTAATTTTCAACAATAATATCGGGGAAAAACAAAAATGTAATTGGTTCAAGCGGTTCAAAAAGCTGTAAAAAGGGTGTTGCAAAAATGGGAGGGGCTTTAAATAAATTTAGCGGAGATATAACGAGTTTAACGGGGCTTTCCGGTGGACTACGAAGACATCCGGTTGTCAGTGACCGGGTCACGCACGCAGATGAAAAATATGAGAAAAATGCAAGAAAACGAAGGTCGAACGGGAGAAAATCGGGGGCTTTGGCGGAAAAATAAACGGGTCTTCGGGGGATTTTTAAGGGGAGAGCTGCTCGGGAAAATGTTGCACGAAAATCGAATACTTGACAGATTATGGGCTCGGGTGGGCGCCAGCTATTTTAACGGTGTAGCACCGTAACAGTCCATGTAGACAACACGGATCTTGTCTAAAAAAAAACAAACTCAAAAAAGGAGCAACTAAAAAAAACTCGATTCACGAACTCAAAAAAAGGAATATCTCTGTCGTAATGGACAGTCCAGCTAGCTCGGGAGAGGGGAGAGGGCTCAAGGGGAGGGTACACGAAGTCGACGGATTCTTACAAAATTACCTCGGTCTTCACAATAATTTACGGGAACAAAATAACTAAATGTCGGGCGGGAATCGATGGGGAAAACTCTAATTAACTACACTATAACTGATGGCGAATTTAACGCCGCTCACCGCGCGCGCGTTATCTCTTTGCTCGTGTAACTGAAATGCCGACCACGTGTCGACCACGAGGCAAAGTCTTTCACAATTAATTTCTACAAAAAATACGGGGAGCTCGGGGGAGGAAAACGGGTCGAAGGAGTCGGGAAAAATTCGAGCAAAAACTTACGAGTAGTTTGGGGCTCGCTCACTCGACATCCTTTACAATAATTTACAATATAACGGGTTCGGGCTTAACAACTAATGACACCTGATCTCACACACGTCGCGGCTCGGCTCGGAGTAAGGGACATGGCGGCGTCTTCTGCTTCCTTGGCGTTGGCGCTGATAACAATAGGGAAACGAGAGCACCTGTGCGTCAACTTCGGTCGGTAATCGGAGTCATGGGTGGGCGTGTCTCCTCCGGACGGCGAGGGGTGGCTACAGAGGTCCCGCTGGATCGTCAATCGATATCGTACGTCGACAATGCCAGCGGCGGCGGACGGACAGGCGGGCAGTGGCGAATTTTCGGCGGGCGTTTCCAGGACTTTTTCCCTCGTCCACGATCTTCCTACCTTCCTCAGCATCAGCACGTTGACTGTCATCCCTTGGCTGTTCCTGTAGGTCTTCTCTTGATCGTTGGGCCGTCGGGAGGGGGGGGGGGGGTGCCGATATTGTCTTCGAGTCACGCACACTCATACTAAGGGTAACGGGAGGAACAAAAAAGGGGAAATTAAACACTATCTTACACAAAATATATATCGGAAAAGATACGTAAAGTTATCCGAGTCTAACGGTGGGTGAGCGGCGGACTCGGGACGAGGTTGGCGAGGGACTTGTGACGTAACACGTTACAACTGATAGGAAAAATAAATAAACGAATCAAATGGTAGTAATAAATAAAAATCTGCTTACGTTGGTCAGTGATCGATGGTTGCTGTTGGTGTTGAAATAATTCGAACGACTCCGAATTTTTAATATGAGGGACAGATATTTATTTTAACCGAATATTCAGAATCTTCGTTGAACAAACGAAATAAACTGATACTATGTAAATCGAACAATTTTCTCGGAAATACTTTGGATAAAAATATCTTGGTCGTAGTAAACGGTTTGATCAGAATTATAACTGGCGAAATATATCGTAGTGTCGACTCGCAGAGTGACGTCGATTATAATTTTGCCGTGACGAATAATAGTAACTGAGTACATATTTTTCGGGGTATTTATACCAATCTCTTAGATAAAAAGTAGGAGGACAATGTGGTCACGTATGCAGTTTTTTCCCTCCTTACTAGATAACCAATGAGAATATTCATTAAATTGCGTATGTGGCTTTTTCTTTTGAATTCTTCTGATCGTAGGAAAAGGGGGAGCAATCAATTTTGTCACGTATGGGATCTTCTTTGTCTCTCCTAGGTAAAAATAATGGGAGAAATCATCCTTGACGAGTATGTTCCTTTTCTCCGTTTCTCCTACTGGATGATTTTCCTAACGGAGAGTAAGTGTGGATGCGGGTAGCGTAATGAGAACTGACCCAACCGATTGGTTAATGGGTTCTTAAAATCGAGGTTGTTAGAAAGAGAAGTACCTTCTTCGGTAGCAACGCAGCGTACTGAGGTAAAGGAGAGTGTGAAGAAACGTAAAGGCTTTTACTGTTCTCTGTCGCCTCGCTATGATTTTGTTTCGGGTACCGTTTCCGGCGCGAGCTCGACACCTGTCGCGCGTACGTGACCGAATCGTACGATACTTATTTCATCTTGCTGATTATTGTACACAGACCACAAGTGTATACTTTTATATGCTCGGTTCGATAGAGTTTTTACTATTTCCTTTTCCGGCGAGAATATTCGAGACTAACAAATCGTTCATCTGAATGGGTCTTATTATAAGAGGCCAGGTGTCGTGATCTTAATAGTTGAAGATATATATTAGATGCTTACGTTGTTCACATGTTTTATATGTACGTATATATTTAAAGGAATATTTATTTATATTCCTATTTATATATATTGTGACGGAGGCTTACCCTTGGGTACGTCGTTTCTTCGGAAGTTGGCCCTTCGCGATGAAGTCGGGGGCGGTCGGGAGGATAGGGGGTAGGGCAAAATAAAGCACAACAATTTTGTATGGGAACTTCAAAAAAATTTAATAATTCGTTTAATAACAACTTTTGGCCGCTTCAACGCCGGTACTGGTACGTTGAGCGAAAGAAAGAAAGAAAAACTCGAATGAATAACCAAAAAAAAATGGCGCGGTAAATTCCGGTCGCTTCAACGCCGTTACTGATACGTTGGAGCGAAGGCGGGAAACGAGAAAAAAAAGAAAGGAATTTTACAGAATAATACCAGTCGCTTCAACGCCGTCACTGGTACGTTGAAGCGAAAGCAAAAAAAAAAAAGGAAAGGAAAAAAATGGATCAGAAAATAAAACTAAAAATAATAACTCGAAAGAAAAAAAAAGAAAAAGAACGGAAATTATAATGGTCGCTCGCAAGGGTAGATCGCACGGAAAAGGGGGGGGCTGGTCGGTGAAAATCTACACATAAAATATCGTAAATCGAAAAAAAAGAAAAAAACTGGAAAGAACGCTTTAATCCGTCGGTTTTTGGGCGCCAGCTACTTTCACGGGGTAGCACTGTAACTTAACACAAAAAGAAGAACAGAAAGTGAACTTGCACGCGGCACACGGCTAACAAGGAAGAAGGGGAGCGGGAATAAGACTTCTCAGGCCGAGGGCACTAGGCTTCTTAATAAAGTACCTCGGCACATAAAGAAAAACTAGTAGAAATCGCAATAAATAACGGAGGTAATTTGGGGAAAAATCGGGGGGAGGGTTTGTCGGGAAATTACACTAATATATCGCGAAAATACCACCACTCACGCGCACGAGATATTCGGTCGAAATTGAACACAAAATATGCGAAGAAAATGGCTTAAAAATACTATGACAAAATCGTCGAAAGGGGTCTTCAGGGGTACGAATAACGGGGAAATCGAATGGGGGGGGGGGGGGCAGGAGAGAAAGAAATTATTTGCAACTCACGCAACCACTCTTGCACGCGGATACAATTCTTCGTCGGTTCCGTACAGATCCAGGGACGGCCTTGGTCGGTATAAAATTCGGTAATATTCCAAAGTCGAAGTCCTGGGGCGTCGCTGGTTTTCCGTAATTCTAATCGAGTTCGCTCTCCAGAGAGGAGTCGGGTCCAAAGCTTGGCCGGGTCGTCTTAATTATTTATCGTTCCAATTACTCTCACACTCTCGCCTGTCACACGTTATGCTCGCACGTGGCCGTAGCTCGAAGTGAAGAAAACCATGCCGTTTCCGGCATCTTCCCCGATGTTAGGGTCGGTCTTGCAAGTTGGCGATAAGTGCTTCGATTTGCGATTGGTCAATCGCCGGGACTGGCGGTCGATGGGCGTCGCGACGGAAGGCTCGTCGCGGGACTCGGCGCGCGCATCCTCGGCATCGATTGGCGCATCGATTGCCGTGCGATCCTCGATGCCGTTCGGTGGCGGGTCCTTGTGGCCAAACCGTGGAATATCGCCACTGACAGTTCTAATGTTTTGCTGTGGTGTTTGCCCGCACGACCTGCCTCGTCGGTTTATACTCGATAATTCGAGCCGAGACAAGGTCGTTGGGTTCCAAGGTGTTAGTGGCTGGTCGGCGGGACGTAAGATCGTCGGTGGAATTTTTCCCGAGGCGGGACTAGCGGTGGCGTCGCGTTTTCGGGCTGCAGTGGCGACTTTTCGGCGGGCTTTTCGAGGGCTATCGGCGGCTTCTCCAGGACTTTCCTCTCGTCCACGATCCTCCTACCTTCCTCAGCATCAGTACGTCGGCTCTCGTCCCTTGGCTGTTCCTGAAGGTCTTTTCTTGATCGTTGGGCCGTCGGGGGGGGGGGGGGGGGGGTTAAATGCCGATATTGTCTTCGAGTCACGCACACTCATACAAAGGGTAACGGGAGGGACAAAAAAGGGAGAATTAAACGGTAACTTTCACAAAATATATAACGGAAAAATACGTAAAAAATGTCCGAGTCTAACGGTGGGTGAGCGGCAGACTCGAGCCGAGTTTGGCGAGGGACTTATGACCTACCACGTCACAACTCCCCCTCACTTGCCGAAAGTTCGTCTCCTGACAACTTGAGCAACAATTATACTGGGGGTCTGCGGGGTGGATTTCGGGGAGGGGTGGGGTATCGCTTAGGAATCGGTAGGGAACTATGGGAAAATGGGGCAAGGGATATCTCCACGCATAGTCTCAAATTAACTCTACATAATACTGCTCGTACGCTCTACGAGCTCTTTAAGAAACTTCTCGGCTGTTACTAAGTAACTAGAACGAGATCCAGAAAAAAAGCGAAATAAACGAACAAAAATACTGCAAATAAATACTCTCGCACTGGCAGTGCCTTACATAATCGGTAATCGTATCCGGGGGCGCTCAATGGTCAGGTAGGGGTACTGTACGGGCATGTTGGGAAATTCTATACGCTGGATCGGGAACTCTGGGACTTTGGGAACTCGGGGAAGACTCTGTACTGGATGTACTCCGGGATGGTCCTATACTCAGGGTACTCTGGTAACTTCTGGGACGAGCAGGGTAATGGGGGTAGTTTCTGGGATACTGAGGGTAGATTCCGGGGCACCAGGGGATATGTGGGTCGAGTTGGGGCCACGTTCGGAATTCTGGGGCTGGCGAAACAAGGGCGTGGGGGTAACGAAGGGGTTTTCGATGGGTTTTAGGTAGGGGGGCAGTCTGTTGCGGATTTATGGATCTTGGGATGTTCGGTGCAAATTTTCGGCCTTTTGGATTGTGGTTCCCGTCGCGATACACGAAGTTATTGTCCGCCGGACGAAGTCGCGGGGAAAACCGTGGATCCAAATACTTTCTCAGGGCTGGGACTTCTGGGCAGGGGGCAGGGCACGGCACAGGGTACGCCATGAGAGGGGGAATGTGAGAGGTTGAGGGAAGTGTGGGGGACGTATAACCGGATTCTGGGGATTTCGTATTACTCCTATTCTTATGGGCGGACTTTCTTAGGATAGGGGAAGTTGTGGGCTGGTAACGGGTTCGGTCTGGACCGACTTGTTCTCCGAAAGTCTGGGGGAAACGGGCTTAACAGGGGTTCACTCTACGGTACTATCTTTTACCAGGGGACTCGAACTCAGTGGGACTTCGAAGAGTGAGGCGTTCTCACCCACGACTTGACTGTAACTCGGACCTCGCTTTAGCGCCGCATTCCTCAGACGCCTTGCTCTCTGAAAACGGGAGATCGACGTTAGCTTTGCAAACAATTTTTCTCCCTCTTCAGTCCGGTGTCCGGTTACTCTCGACATGAACTTCCCGAATTGGGTCTGGGGTTTCTCTTTCCGGACTGTACGGGACTTTGGGGATAAACTCAGAAGAAGTAAATTGGACTCTGATGTCGGGACGGCCGGGACTGGGTTCGGGGGTGGCTCTGGATTTACTGTCTCCTCGCTGAGGTCTATTAGCAATTCTTCTGTCTCTAAGTCTGAAAAAACTGGAGGGATTTTGACTACCGGATCAGGGATTGATTTTACGGTATGTGGGGGAGGGTGTTGTAACGGCCGCAGCCTAACTTATTTCAACTTTTAACCTTTAATATTTATTCGAGAGTATCGATACGGAGTTTCCGTGCGATACGCTCTTCATAGAAGCCCTTAAGGCTATCATGCATCCGGACCGCCGTGAGCGTCTACTTATCGTCTAGTCTAAACACTCTTCGACTCTTCGATTGATTCTTTATTCCTTTGTCAAGCGAGCGCGAAGCCTTCAGCTTCACGCCTGCTTCATCAGTTCAGCTCCGACGTCCGACCAGTACGGTACACTCCAGTTATTACACTATCCCAATTAATCGCTACGACTAATAAAGTCCAAATCTTATAATATACTCGACTTAGTCATTAGAACGCTGCCTGACCACCGACCATTCTTAACAGTGTGGGCTATAACCTTTACGGGGACGTCCGGTATTACCTTTGGCGAGTGCAACTTTTAGTGTGACTGGGGCTGCCGAACCACGTTCGTCTTTTACCGGGTCCCATTCCGTGGGTAATTCCGGGAATCTTTGACGAACAATAAAACGGGAATACCGGTCAATCAGGTCGTTCTTCGTGCCGCATGTACTCAAACCAGCCTGGTCGCATAATCTGAGTAAATCGGTACAATTGGGGAGGGCTTGTAGTGAGCACAAAATTCGGTCAATCTGGGCTTGGGTGTCGGTAGTGGGGGCCGACGGAAGGGTCGACGGAATTGTGGATTTGGGTCGGGGAGCCTGAGTACTAGGCGTTGTAATACAGGTCGAGAGGGCAGGGGTGACTTTTACGTAGAGGTTGAAGGATTCCATGGCAGAATAAGGGAAAGAAACAATTAAGAAAAAGAGAACTAAAATAAGATCAGTGAACTTACTTACTTTGACTTTCTCCTAAAATGAAATAACGTCAAAGAACTTGGAGAGAGCAATAAGGTCGAATCAAATAAGGAAAATAAAAAAGAAAAATTGAACTAAAAAAATTGAGGCGGGATCGAATAATAAATGGGTTAAGTACGAAAAATCGGTGGAAAAAGAAGGCCAATAGGGTAATAATGGGGTCGGAAAATTCACGCAATTTGTAAGCGGAGAAGGGGCTTGAAATAATTCCGAAAACTCAGGAGAAAAATAACAAGGGTGGTAAAGGGGGTAATAAAAATCGATAGTTAAAAAGGGGATCGGAAGATTCAACAATACTCGGGTTTCTTAAGGGTGTAGAAAAATGTAGGGAAATTTTCAGGGATAATATCAGGGGTTGTAAGGAGGTCGATTGATTTCAACAAAATTTCAGACTGCAGGAGAAGGGGTATTAAACGCAAAAATATCCTCAAGGGCTGTAAGGGGTTGTAAAATTTGATGGGGAGAATTTTTAGGGTCGGTAAAAGGGGTGAAAATTAAAAAATAATGTTTAGGGGCTGGGATAGGACGGTCAGTTCACATAAGGGATGTCGAAATGCAAAAGGAAAAAAAAATATAACAAATGTATAACAATTGTATAACAAATGTATGACAAATGCCAGTGCGAGCACAAGTTGTAACGGCGTATCCACTGGCAAATAATAATCAATTTTCAAACAAAAAAAAAACAAATAAATAACGTACGCCGCGCGGGTGGCGGCACTATTCCTAAACTGCCCTATAGCGAGGGAGGTAGGGCGATGGGGGTGGGGGCGGAGGCAAAGGAAAACGGGGTACCGAGGTGAGCTCTTACTCACAAAAAAGATTAATTAAGCTTTTCAAGATTTTTCGAGCTTCACGTTGGGCGCCATTTTGTAACAATATTTCCCCGTGGAAAGGGGGCGAAATTGTCTATAATCTGGGAGACTGGAAATTGGGCCAAAATCGTGCAACGTGGCGGGGAGAGGAAGGTCGAACAAAATAAAGATTTTCGTCGGGAACAATAATAACACTCGTTTTAATAAGGCGAAAGAATAACAAAAATATAAACTCGAAGGGCGAAAAAATAATAACAAAAGTCGCGGGAATGGTCGATAATAATAATAATAACAAAAACGATAAATAATGAGCTGAATATAATCGTTAAAAAAATGGTAAATAATAAACTAAAAGAAGATAACAGTCGCTTCAACGCTGGTACGGGTACGTTGAAGAGGGAAGCACAAAATACAATATCAATCGCTTCAACGCCGGTACTGGTACGTTGAAGGGAATAAAACCAAAAATGAAATAACTGCTGCTTCAACGCCGGTACTGGTACGTTGAAGAGAATAAAACCGAAAATAAAATAACAGTGGCATCAGCACCGGTACTGGGACGTTGAAGAATGAAAACAAAAAAAAGGAAATATACGCGATTATCGGGCGAGGCAGGGGGGTGGTATAGTCGGATGCTAATACTTAATTTTTACCAATAATATTGGAGGAAAACAAAAATGCAATTGGTTCAAATTGTTCAAAAAGCTCAAAAAAAGGGGGGGTTGCAAAAATAGGAGGGGCTCTAAATCAATTTGGCGGAGATACGACGACTTTAAGGGGGCTTTCCGGTGAATTACAGAGACATCCGGTGGTCAGCGACCGGGTCACGCACGCAAAAAAAATATGAGAAAATGTAGAAAAAACGAGGGTCTAACGGGAGAAAATCGGGGGCTTCGGGGGAAAAATAAACGAGTCCTCGGGGGATTTCTAAGGGGAGAGCTGCTCGGGAAAGTGTTGCACGAAAATCGAATACTTGTGTGACGGTCCCGTATTTCGAGTTAGCACTTTAGCGCAGGAAACTCGGGTTAAAATATTTATATCCTGATTCTTGCTAATCTTTCTAACGTCAGCACCTTCCGTGCGAACGCGACCGCTCTCACGGTAGCGGTCCAGCCGCTGCACCCGCCGCGCGTGAGCCGCGGCCGTCTTATCGCGCGTAGGAATACTTTGTCGCGCGCAGCAATAGGCGAGGGCCCCGCTTTCGTCAGGCCGTTTATTTAGTTCATCATCAGTCCCCGATCTTGTAAGACGTTACGCTCTCCGAATACTTAGACAATAAAGTGCCACAGTCGTCATTCACCTTTAATCTGCATTCACACAATCATTCATAACTCCTCGACCAACCTGACTATCACACTTGACAGATTATGGGCTCCGGTGGGCGCCAGCTACTTTAACGGTGTAACATCGTAACAGTCCGTGTGAACGACACGGATCTTTTCTCAAAAAAAAAACACAAACTCAAAAAAGGAACAACTCAAAAAAACTCGATTCACGAACTCAAAAAAAGGAATATCTCTGTCGCAGCGGATAGTCCAGCTAGCTCGGGAGAGAGGAGAGGGCTCAGGGGAGGGTACACGAAATCGATAGCTTCTTACAAAATTACCTCGGTCTTCACAATGATTTACGGAAAAAATAACTAAATGTCGGGCGGGTATTGATGGGGAAAACTTTAATTCATTAAACTATCACTTATGGCGAATTTAACGCCGCTCACCACACGCGCGATATCTCTTTGCTTTTGTAACTGGAATGCCGACCACGTGTCGACCACGAGGCAAAGTCTTTAACAAATAATTTCTACTAAAATAAGGGGTACTCGGTGGAGGAAAACGGGTCAAAGAGGTCGGGAAAAATGTGGGCATAAACTTACGAGAAAATCGGGGCTCACTCACTCGACACACTTACAATAATTGACAATATAACTGGTTCGGGCTTATCAACTAATGACACCCGATCTCACACACGTCGCGGCTCGGCTCGGAGTAAGGGACATGGCGCCGTCTTCTTCTTCCTTGGCGTTGGCGCTGATAACAATAGGGAAACGAGAGCACCAGTGCGTCAACTTCGGTCGGTAATCGGAGCCATGGGTGGGCGTGTCTCCGCCGAACGGCGAGGGGTGGCGACAGAGGTCCCGCTGGATCGTCAATCGATATCGTAACGTCGACGATGCCAGCGGCGGCGGGCAGACAGGCGGGCAGGGGCGACTTTTCAGCGGGCTTTTCGAGGGCTATCGGCGGCTTCTCCAGGACTTTCCTCTCGTCCACGATCCTTCTACCTTCCTCAGCATCAGCACGTTGGCTCTCGTCCCTTGGCTGTCCCTGAAGGTCTTTTCTTGATTGTTGGGCCGTCGGGGGGGGGGGGGGGGGTTAAATGCCGATATTGTCTTCGAGTCACGCACACTCATACAAAGGGTACCGGGTGGGACAAAAAAGGGGGAATTAAATGGTAACTTACACAAAATATATGACGAAAAAATACGTAAAAAATGTCCGGGTCTAACGGTGGGTGAGCGGCGGACTCTAGCCGAGTTTGGCGAGGAACTTGTGACGTACCACGTCACAATATATATATTGTTACGGCCGGGCGAATGAATAACGCGCGTATTTAGTTTGGGGGCGGATATTATTAGTACAATTCCATCTAAATATCCCGAGCATGAACTGTCACACGTCTGTTCGGTCAGACGTCTCAGTCCAGACTATCTAATATGACGATCGATCTCGTATCGATCGTCCGTTCGTTCGTCTAATGTCAAACCTAACTAATACCGTGTCTCTTAACGAATAGTCAGTTACGATATTCGTTACACTACTCCCCTCCTCCTAGGTTGCCGCCCCGGCAACTCCTAGTCCAGCCTAAGATGTGCCACGATCCATCATTCTCAAATCTGTCCAATATTCGTTAACCTACACTGTCCCGACATTCGTCCATGTCCACAAGGAAAACCATGGCCGAAAACCCTGGGAAGAACAGTGTTCACAATGCTAAATAATCACATTTTTTCCTATATCCGTTGTCCTTCAAATCCGAACTAAATAATTCCATTTCGTCTTGTATTGGTTTGTTTCAAGTCCATTCCTCATCATCTCTTAAATAGTTCATTCTATACGTCATTCTTTTTCTTTCTTTTTCAACTCGAAGTCGTCTTGTCCTCCAAACTTGATACATCCTTTCACCGCATCGAGGGAATTCCTTATAGGATTGATATGGGACGATGGGAAAGGAGATCTCATAGCCCTCAAACAACCTATAACAGAAAAACATAAAGAGCAGTTTGCTGGCAATATAATTATCCTGTTCCTACATTCCTTTACGACGACTAATTGTTTTCGTACGATCTCACAACCCGGAAATATCCGAACGTTAATGCTTTGAGGAAAGATTTTTTATATAAACATATCGGTCACTGTCTGAACCGGAGCAGCAACCGTGCACCCACACACTGCTCCCAGACAGCCGATCTACAAAGTCGGACCGGCTCGATCTTTCGATCTCAATCTCTCGGGAATCCGAAACACTCCACCAACAAGAATTACGGCCAATAATTCAAGTTGGTTGACGGACTGTTTCGGGTCTACAGCCAGAGGAGCCCGACCCAGTGATCGCCGAATCCCCAACCAAGCCCAGTTGGTTCTTCAGCATTCACCGTACCGGATTCTCCGGAAACCCTTACAGGACGCTATTCTACACTTTACCCAGTGCACTGTGAATAAACGTCCAAGGCTCCAGCCAAGCAATCCCAACACTTCCCTCCATTAACGTTCTCTGAACTGGCACCAATAATTCCCTTACTCTCCAATATTTAATTTTGCACGAGGAAGCTTTTGAATTCTCTGATTCCCGCCGGACTCAATGCCTCACGTAAACAACGTGGCGCGTCTTACACATTGCGCGCTGCGTACGAAAAAAAAAACATTTCGCCCAAAGCGGGAATCGAACTCGAACCTCCCAGTCACCAGGCTAGCGCGCTAGGTACCAGGCCATGGCGCTGATTTTATCTAACGGAACAATTTTATCTAACGGAACAATTTCATCTAACGGAACACGACTCGACAAATCGACAACCCTGGTCGATGACATGAGAGAGAAGAATCACTCACTTTCCATATATTATAATCATAAGTATCTCGATAAATCAAAAATACTTAATTTCTATTTGCCTGTGCCAATCCTTCGAAGTTCTATCCAACCGCTTTCCACCGACTTGGAGTTTTTCTTTTTTCTTATTTTCATTTCACCAGAAGTCATCGAGACTTCAATTTTCAGGTTAATCCGTCGCCGCGAGAGTCATCTAGACTCTAATTTTGTAACGACCGTTCACAGGGACAGTCATTTAGACTCTCAATTTTGTCTTCTTTTTCTCGTGATTCAACGTCCTCCGATACAGCAGCTCGCTGTCTTCGTCTCGTGCTCATCCTAATTATCTTCCAAAATTCCTTGACGACACTCGCGTAAGTACGTCAGCCACTTCTGACACCAATGTTACGGCCGGGCGAATGAATAACGCGCGTATTTAGTTTGGGGGCGGATATTATTAGTACAATTCCATCTAAATATCCCGAGCATGAACTGTCACACGTCTGTTCGGTCAGACGTCTCAGTCCAGACTATCTAATATGACGATCGATCTCGTATCGATCGTCCGTTCGTTCGTCTAATGTCAAACCTAACTAATACCGTGTCTCTTAACGAATAGTCAGTTACGATATTCGTTACACTACTCCCCTCCTCCTAGGTTGCCGCCCCGGCAACTCCTAGTCCAGCCTAAGATGTGCCACGATCCATCATTCTCAAATCTGTCCAATATTCGTTAACCTACACTGTCCCGACATTCGTCCATGTCCACAAGGAAAACCATGGCCGAAAACCCTGGGAAGAACAGTGTTCACAATGCTAAATAATCACATTTTTTCCTATATCCGTTGTCCTTCAAATCCGAACTAAATAATTCCATTTCGTCTTGTATTGGTTTGTTTCAAGTCCATTCCTCATCATCTCTTAAATAGTTCATTCTATACGTCATTCTTTTTCTTTCTTTTTCAACTCGAAGTCGTCTTGTCCTCCAAACTTGATACATCCTTTCACCGCATCGAGGGAATTCCTTATAGGATTGATATGGGACGATGGGAAAGGAGATCTCATAGCCCTCAAACAACCTATAACAGAAAAACATAAAGAGCAGTTTGCTGGCAATATAATTATCCTGTTCCTACATTCCTTTACGACGACTAATTGTTTTCGTACGATCTCACAACCCGGAAATATCCGAACGTTAATGCTTTGAGGAAAGATTTTTTATATAAACATATCGGTCACTGTCTGAACCGGAGCAGCAACCGTGCACCCACACACTGCTCCCAGACAGCCGATCTACAAAGTCGGACCGGCTCGATCTTTCGATCTCAATCTCTCGGGAATCCGAAACACTCCACCAACAAGAATTACGGCCAATAATTCAAGTTGGTTGACGGACTGTTTCGGGTCTACAGCCAGAGGAGCCCGACCCAGTGATCGCCGAATCCCCAACCAAGCCCAGTTGGTTCTTCAGCATTCACCGTACCGGATTCTCCGGAAACCCTTACAGGACGCTATTCTACACTTTACCCAGTGCACTGTGAATAAACGTCCAAGGCTCCAGCCAAGCAATCCCAACACTTCCCTCCATTAACGTTCTCTGAACTGGCACCAATAATTCCCTTACTCTCCAATATTTAATTTTGCACGAGGAAGCTTTTGAATTCTCTGATTCCCGCCGGACTCAATGCCTCACGTAAACAACGTGGCGCGTCTTACACATTGCGCGCTGCGTACGAAAAAAAAAACATTTCGCCCAAAGCGGGAATCGAACTCGAACCTCCCAGTCACCAGGCTAGCGCGCTAGGTACCAGGCCATGGCGCTGATTTTATCTAACGGAACAATTTTATCTAACGGAACAATTTCATCTAACGGAACACGACTCGACAAATCGACAACCCTGGTCGATGACATGAGAGAGAAGAATCACTCACTTTCCATATATTATAATCATAAGTATCTCGATAAATCAAAAATACTTAATTTCTATTTGCCTGTGCCAATCCTTCGAAGTTCTATCCAACCGCTTTCCACCGACTTGGAGTTTTTCTTTTTTCTTATTTTCATTTCACCAGAAGTCATCGAGACTTCAATTTTCAGGTTAATCCGTCGCCGCGAGAGTCATCTAGACTCTAATTTTGTAACGACCGTTCACAGGGACAGTCATTTAGACTCTCAATTTTGTCTTCTTTTTCTCGTGATTCAACGTCCTCCGATACAGCAGCTCGCTGTCTTCGTCTCGTGCTCATCCTAATTATCTTCCAAAATTCCTTGACGACACTCGCGTAAGTACGTCAGCCACTTCTGACACCAATGTTACGGCCGGGCGAATGAATAACGCGCGTATTTAGTTTGGGGGCGGATATTATTAGTACAATTCCATCTAAATATCCCGAGCATGAACTGTCACACGTCTGTTCGGTCAGACGTCTCAGTCCAGACTATCTAATATGACGATCGATCTCGTATCGATCGTCCGTTCGTTCGTCTAATGTCAAACCTAACTAATACCGTGTCTCTTAACGAATAGTCAGTTACGATATTCGTTACAATATATATAAACTAAGGGGGCTCGGGGCTCGCGCGCTTCGCGCGCTCGCAACCCTTTATGGACGTAAATCCTTATTATTCTAAATACTTTAAAAGCCGTGTGCCCTTATAATAACAGCGTTACTATAATACCCCTTTATAGACTTATTATTCCAAACCCTCATAGCTACCACCCATCCGGTTGCTATGGCAACCATCCCTTCGGTTGCTATGGCGACCACCCCTCCTATTGCTATGGCGACCCCCTCCGGTTGCTATGGTAACCACACCTCTGGTTGCTGTGGCGACCACCCCTCCGGTTTCTATGGCGACCACTCCTCCGGTTGCTATGGTAACCACCCTCCGGTTGCTATGGCAACCACCCCCGGTTGCTATGGCAACCACCCCCGGTTGCTATGGCAACCACCCCCGGTTGTTATGGAAACCACCCCCGGTTGCGAAGGCAACCTCCCCCGGTTGCTATGGCAACAACCCCCGGTTGCTATGGCAACCTTCCCCGGTTGCTATGGAAACCACCCCCGGTTTCTATGGCGACCACTCCGCCGCTTGCTATGGCAACCACTCCTCCGGTTGCTATGGTAACCACCCTCCGTTCGCTATGGCAGCCACCCCCGGTTGCTATGGCGACCACTCCTCCGGTTGCTATGGTAACCACCCTCCGTTTGCTATGGCAACCACCCCCGGTTGCTATGGAAACCAACCCCGGTTGCTATGGCAACCACCCGTCCGGTTACCATAGCAACCACCGCTCCGGTTGCCATGGCAACCCCCCCCCCCCCTCCCTCGATTCTTGAACACGGCGGCGGCGGCGGCGGCGGCGAAATATTTTTATATTATAGAGAGATATATATATTTTTTGTCTTACAGAGAGAGTTCTGGTCCCAAAATGTTGTTACTGTTTATTAACTCGTTCCTTTTTTAGGATTAAATGATAAAGAGGGAAGGTTATTTTGTCGCCTTCCGTCTTTCTTTCTCTTTATTTACGGCACGAAAACCCTTCCGTTCTTTTACGTGAGAAAGAGTTGTAAATTTCAAAATGTACTGAATGTAAAAAGGAAAGAAAGGATTACTAATTATTACATGTTTCGTCACTCGGTTCCATTCCGATACATGTTAGTTATGGAAGGCACGTAGAGGGGTGAGGCCCCTTGCTGTGCCGCGTCGGTGTAGCCTCCGCTCGGCTCCTTAGGTAGTTGTCTCGGTCGATCGTAAACCTTCTTCCTCTCGGTTTGATACTTTATTGTAAAAATGATGGTTGTCTTTTAACGCCAACATTGTAATGACTGTCTCTTAAGTGTCTTAATTGTTTCTTATTATTGATCTCGGGGCTAAAAGATAATCAGCAATGATATCGTCGACTTTAATTTCGATTGTTATCGCTGTGCGATAAGATGTCAGATTCATATACATGGGGTTCAAAGTTGATTTTAAGATAGTTCAAATTCTGGACATTCATATTATTTTCCTTCATTTTGTCTTTCATCTGGAAATTCATTTGGATTTTCTATATTACGATAGTTGTTGCGAACGAATGAGTTTAAAGATATTCCTTCGAGATTTGAATAGAGGGAAGGAATACCTCGTTTCTACTATTGCATCACTTTCCAATCTCGTCGTCTAGTAGCGCCCCTTTTCTCCTAATTTAGAGTTTCAAATCTAGGAACTCCAAGACGGATTTCTGAGTGCCTCAGGCAACGTGTCGATACGACGCCTCGTGACGGAAATTGGGCCCACCGGCGTTCGATGGGCGCAGACCTTTTCATTCATAGTTTCCCGTGCGATGGTACGGAAGAACTAACGACAGGATCTACGGATTTTTAGTCGATACTCGTGCCTTGACAGGCAGCGAGTTACCCTACATGACTCGCCTTTTCCAACGCTTTGTTTTGGCGTGGCGCTGAGTTTCATAGATCAACACTTGCGCCCTTCCTTTCCTATTTTTTCCTCGATCGATTTTACCTTTTCGTTAGATCTCCGTTCTTTGGTTTTGGAAAGAAACTCTCTTACAAATTGAATATACCGACTGAGTTGATTAGTTACCTCTCAGCAGAAACGGATCATTTTCTGGTCTATTAATATTTAGGGTTATCTGACCGAATTCTTTTATTTCCTTCGAATTTATGTTTCCTGATTCCAGTTTTAATGAGGAAAAATAATGGAGTAAACTTGAACGTTACGCTGGACGTAACACATCATTCGTTGTTTGGTCACGCTGGCCCTCACATCGGTACTCCTACACTTAGAGATCTAAATTATACTAAAATTCGTAAGCCCAAAAACGCTACGAAGGAAATGAAAAAAGTTTCAACTGATAAACGTAATAAGAAAAAGGGACGTAAATCAGCAAAGTCTAAGAAAAAAGCAACAAGAAAAACTAAAAAAAACAAAAATTGTTAAGCGAAAAAAACGCACCGTTGCAGATATATTTGGATAATTAGCTAAATAAAATGTCTTTCCTCCACGCCCACTCTTGCGAGTGGTTGAAATCAGAGCTGGTTTTATTTACGCTCCCACCGACGCAGACAAGTATAGAAGGTTCTCAAGGAATTCATGATAAGCCCATTTCTTCACTGACAGATGAGGCTCCCATTGAATTTGTTGTCCCCGGGCATGGTGTTGAATACATTGATCTAGCCCATACAATGTTAAACTTACGTGTTAAGTTACAACCCAGGAACGGTGCAGTTGACGCTCATGATAAAGTAGAACCTGTTAACAATCTACTGCATTCATTGTTCAATCAACTAGATGTGTCATTGAACCAGAAACTTGTATCACCCTCGAATAATGCCTATGCATACCGAGCATACATTGAATCACTACTGACTTATAAGGCTTCAACAAAAGCCTGTCAGCTCGGTGCCAGTATGTGGTGTGATGCGGTATTTTTGCCCGACACAAAAAGTTATGCGACAGGAGAGAGAGAGTTGGCGGGCGCCCTCGCAGCGCGCAGATCCCTTTCTCGGGCAGATCCGCATGGGCTCAGTAGCGTTCATTTGACCGAATATTAATCAAGCGGAACCGTTTTCATGTACCATCCGCGCCTGGCGAGTCTCGAGAGCGGAGCGAGGGTCCGAGAGTATCGTACCGGTAGACGAGAGTACGCCAGCACCGGGAGACCGACGCCTCCGCCGATTCGGGACGATGCGCGGAGGATTGCCGTCGTCCGTGGCTTCCGACAACAGACGGCCGCCGATCGTTCTCCAGGACACCCCTTCTGGACCCGTCGCCGCACTTGTTCAGCGCAGGATTTTTCGCAATCGCGGCTGTGACTGTGCGCCAGCCGTGATTTGAATATTAGCGCGTGCGAGCGCTGCGCGAATCTTCGGTGGCGAGGCTGCCCTGCGTGGCGCCGATTAGCGGTAGGAGAGGCCGTGGGAACTAGAGTAGGCGCGGGGAAGCGGGGGGGGGGGGGTCGAGAGATCGCGATCGAAAGAAAGTAGCGAGAGTTCGGGGATTCTTCCGGGGACTGTCGACTGCGACGGTGCGCTGCGTAACACTCTCTTCTCGACCCGACCGATACGGCGTAATAGTTACGAAGGGAGGAAGGAGGCGACGATTTCGATCCATCATACGGAGGGCTGCCCCGATAACCGACTGCTACCTGTCAGGACCAATTTTGTTGTGCATCACCGGTAAGCTTCTCGCAATACGACGCAAATTGTGTATTTGTTGCTGTCGACGCACCGGCGTACCGGTGATTCGTCGTTGGCGGGGTACTCTCGGTCGGGGCGTCGACTGCTGTTTCGGCCGTTGGAAGTAATTTGGCCACTGTCTCGGTTAATAAAATACTATCGGCTTCGCGGGTGTGGGTCGTGCATCGGTAGTATCGCCGTAGCGTTGCGTTTATCGGCGTCGGAAATTGACGCACGGGATACGGGCACTGAGCTCCCGCGCGGATCTGGCCGGGAACTTCGGGAGAAGTTCCCGGCCAGATCCACTTTATTCGTTGTAGTGTCCAAATTAATGATTCCACTTTATTCGTTGTAGTGTCATTTGTCCGTAATAGATTCTTTTTCGAGTGCGCGCGGTGCGGCTGTCCGTGCTGTTTCTCGCGAGTGGAAAATTCGTGACCTTTGTCGGCGGCGGCAGCTGTCCGACGGGCCCAAACTGCGAGAAGAAAGCGAGAGCGGCGCGTGTCCGTTTCGCCCCGGCTTCTCCGGGTAACGCATTTCCTTGTCTCGTGCAATTTGCTCGCACGTTTTCGTTACCGGTAAGCGACGGGGAATTTTTGATCGGCCTCAGTGCACGGAGATTCGCACTTCGCCAAGCGTTTCGCGACGGGTCCTTCTGACCTTGCCGCGCGACCGCTGCCGCGCGGCCGAGCTTCATTGCTCGCGTATTTACCGGTATTTTCTTCGGCTCGTATTTTAAGCCGAAATTTAGTAGGGAGCAGGGCAAGAATATTCCTGAGATTTATCATTCTTTCTGGTTATGTTCGCATACTTTATCCGATTGTCTGATACTTTTTGGGCATTAGGCCACCCCTCCTGCCGGTGAACTGAGTAGCCGTTAGGAGTGTATTAGGGATCGATTGTATCGAGTAGCTTATAAGACTGGATGGGTGTACCGAGAGCGAGCGATTTCGCTGCATTCTGAATTTATTTTGAGTTCATTCGAGTGCAAGTTTCTTTAAAATAAATTGTCACGTTGGTCTCTCGCAACATTTTGCCGAGGACTTTGATTATTTAATTCATGATCTAATTTACATCTCAAGAATATCCCGAACCGCCCCTCTGCCATTCCCCCAAGGCTGCAGCTAGTCGAGCGCGACCTTGGCCTTTCCGCCTAACATCTTCGCATCCCGATCGTGTCACACGCCGTGTGCGGCCGGCGCCCATATCGAATAAATTCATTAGCGATCGAGGGACTGGGGTTTTGAATCCGATTACCGTAGTGGAGTTTGAAGATTGCGCCTCCACCCGGAAAATCGCCTCACAGTGGATAGATGATACTCCGCCATATTTCAACTCTCAACCAGTTTCTACCGCTCCGCCAGCTGAGGGTAGAGCAGCCGCTGTGCATGTGAATGAAGGTCTAGCTGCGCGGCAGGCTATGATGGCGAATGGTAAAACGGTAGACCTTACTGAATATCTACATTCTGATATCTTTAATCAGAAAAAGTTTTTACTCAACGGTGTTGAACTACGCCTTCGTCTTATACGTTCGAGAGATGCATTTTGTCTTATGGACGCGTCTGGGAAGGATTATACAGTGCACATAGTCGATACCAGTCTCATTGTTCGTCGTGTTAAAATTAGTCCGGGTGTTTTACTGGCACATGCGAAGGCTTTGAGTAGAGGAACGGGTAGAAATGAAACCATTTATTAATCATGCAGGTGTTCATGGCGAAACACTCGATAATGTTGTACTTGGTCAGCTTCCGAGACGGATCGTACTGGGCTTGGTCGATAATTGAGCTTTTAATGGAGATAGAACTATGAATCCATTTAATTTTCATCACTACTCAGTAAATTTCTTATCCCTGTACGTAGACGGTGTACAGGTGCCTAGTAAGCCTTTGCAACCTGATTATACGTTTCAAGACTGCTTCGACGAATACTGTAAATTATAATACTCGGAATTCAATAATGTCGTCGAGATCTGCGCTTGCCAACAGGTCATGGTAGACTTTTCGGGGTAAGCCTGCGTGCTTAAAATACTTATTTAAGACTAGAAAATATTATATATTATAAGGATTGTAAGGTTTATAAATAAATAATATATTAACACAGAATTGAAAGTATTTATGTTTTTTATTCAATTTTCAATCTTTTGAAAGCCTCCGCCAACTCCAGCATCTCATCATCATTTTTCACATTAACATATAATTTTTCCGTCGCTTTCGATTTTTCTACTACTTTTTTCTTCTTCTCCACCCCCTCTGCTTCTTCGGGCCTTTTTCGCTTTTGCATGTCGACCTTTTTGTTGCGCCTGGGACAATCCTCGGGGATGCATTCACCGGGCTGCTGTAACAAATGAATGTATATATATTTAAAGAAACGACTTTTATTATTCCGTGTTTTAATTATACAGCTGAGTATTACTCACCGATCCACGCAATTACCGTCGCCTCTCACGAGCGAAATATCGACGTCTCCGGATAAGCCATATTTCCCGAGGTTGTTTCGGATACTGCCTCCGTCTGTCCCGGCTCGTTGTAGACTTCGTCCTCGAGTGCTGCACCCAGTCGTGCCTAGTCCGTTCTTCCACACGCGCTCCTCTGTGTTGGACCGCCTGGTTATACGTCTCGTGAATACCTCCACAGATTTTCCTATTCGGTGGACCATTTTTCTAGATGTATACCGTAGGAGATTTATTTTCCAACTGAACACCCAGCATCTCCCGTTAAAACAGCAGGCCTCGTACAAGGTGCAGCCGCAAGTGGAGATTGCTCGAACGGACTGTTTACGTCACTTTTCGTCTTAGCTATTTGTAAGTAGGCGTCTCAAGGGGTTGGGCCCTTACAGGACCAGAAAAAAGTCAACCTGACGAATAGAGACGCACCCGCGCTCATCCCCTCCATCACCAAAAACTCTTGAATGCATTTGCACCACTCATCGGTAGTAGACAGCGATCCTTTGACAGTAGGGGATGTACTTACTGAAGCATAACATTTTTGACCAGAATGAACTACGTCATCGATATTCAAGGGTTTTACGATAACGAAGACTGCTGTATTGCTAAAGAAGTAGCTGTCGTTACGCTCGACAAAGAGTATGTCGGCCATTGGATCACTGCTCCAGCATACGTTTTCACGAATCTCCCGAGATCGGTGCGCGCGGAGAATAATTGGACGACTCGCCATCATCACGACCTGGAGTGGTTCGAAGGAGACGTAGGACTCAGTACACTACACGCAAATCTTCGACAGATCACACGGGCTGCTGGAACCATTTATACTCGTGGACATGAAAATGCGAAATATCTGCAAAATGTCACAGCTCGGGAGATAAAAAACCTCGAGGAAATGGACTGTCCATCATTGAACAATCTGTCTTCCTCGGCGCAAGTTTGTCTGCATCACGGACTCTTACATAGATCTGAACTGTCTTGTGCTTTAAACGACGCTGCAAAATTAAAGGAGTGGATCCTTCGCGACGTGTCTCTTACAGCTACGCGGGTACCACAGTTTGACTTTTCACCTGAACCTGTCAATCTAAAGGAGCCGCGCGAGTGTTACTCTCCGGTCGTAACAAGTGATGAATACGATCCAGATTGGCCAGATATTGCAGGGCTTACGCTATAGAGTCTCGAGAAGTGCGCATGCAGCAGATCAGATACCGACTCTGTTAACGAGACCGACAGCCCTTGTTATGAACACTGATGACCACACGCGCCCTGGAAAACACTGGGTCGCAATCTACATCGATGGCCGCGGACATGGATCGTACTTGGACAGCTACGGCATTCCGCCGCTTATACCAAGCCATATCCACCGTCTACGCAAGAACTGCACCCAAGCAGATTCAAAGCCTCTCTTCAAATGTGTGTGGCCAGTTTTGTATTATGTTCCTTTATCATATGTGTGGCGGGGGATGTCTACTACAATTCCGGAATCTTTTCACCGCCGATCTCAAACAAAACGATCGAATCGCCGCAAGATTTCATAAACGTATAATGAGTGAGGTGCCGACTGATACGAAAAACATTAATAAACACTCTGAGAACTCGTTAACATAAATATAGTCACCGTACTCAAAATCCAAGATGGCGCGACTCGTCGCGACGCCGTCACCACCAGGCCCGCACGCTCCTCCACCTCGTCACCCACGACACTCCCTACTCCACCACCACGATGGGGCGCGCAGGGGAAGAGGGGAAACCACCCTGACAGTGAGCCGCCGGGCCTGACGACCCCGGCCGAGCACGCTGGACACCATCCCCCACCCCGAACCGCCGCCATCTTGAAAAAATCCGTATAGGTACTATTGTCTACGTACATGTTGTGCATGCTGTCGATTACCACGCCGGGCTTAAAGTCGAATTCTAATAGAGCCGCTATTGCAGCCATTTCTTTGACACCCTGTATCGTTTTCCCGCTACTGTTGGCTTCTCTCATAACGTTTCGAATTTCATCGTTAGTTCGAAGCGGTGGTGGCTGTTTCGTCGAGATCATATACACGATGATGTTCTTCTTTGGAACCGACGGGCACCGGCTTTCCTTCCGCATAGCAAAATGTGCAGCCATATTTTCCGTTGAATTGAGTCATATTTGTTATCATCGATCTGGCTACCGAATCGACCGTACAGACAAGTAATTTGAATTTACTCTTGGAGATATTTCCATTCGTCGGATGCGTCCATTCGATTCCATCCTCGTACAATGTTTGCAGCTCCTCAATCGTTGGTAGAAGGAATATATTCAAATTCGAGTGTATCTTGTCTACCCATATGCCGGCGCGTATAATATACCGTTTTCGTGCATGTGGCAAAAACTCGTTAACTCAAAGAAATATGGGCCATGCACTCGCGTTCGAAGAATTCGACACGAAACAGCCGTCCGTGTACAATGTGAATGAAAAATTATTTTTATCTTTAAAAAAACCATTTTTCAAACATTCTTCTCGATATTTGGCGATGTCATATGTGTTTTCTATACCATCGGAAATTTTTTTTTACGATCAAATCGATAATCAAGAGATTCAACAATTGATGGATCCGCAAATAGCTGATGTAGCTGCGGCGTGATCTTCGCTTCCATGAAATACGAAGTTGTCAAGTTAACGTCTGTCGGTCCGCACTAGCCACACGCATAGGAACGTGTCGGTATTTTACTTTTACTCAGGTATCCACCGCACTCTTGACAATAATAGTGCCGTATAGTCGTCGCATCGTAATTTCTATTTAAAATCTTCCATAGATACGTTACTTTAGCGGGCAAGTGGCTATTTACTTGTAGAGCAATTGACCTATAAAATAGATATAGAAAGAAACAAGCAGACACGACCAACTCCCCAAGAGCGTTGCGAATTATATATTGCAACTTCAATAATTATTATCGCAGATTTCATTATATAGATATTCATTGGAAATGAAAATAGTCATATCAATTGTCGTTGCTTGCAATATATAGTCAACAAAAAATTTTACAGCAAAGATATCTTATAATTTATTCAACATTTAGAGGTACCGATATACGTATTGTTCCCAATGCATGTCAATTGTATAAAAAATAATTCAAAACAAATACATGATATTATTATGCATGTCCATAAACGAATTGTAATTTAGTTTCCTCAGCAACTTGCAGCGTCAATGAATTATGAAAATCGTGTGCGATCGCGAAAACGGTTGTATAATAGCAAGATGGCTACCAGGTGTCCTTGACTCTAAACATATCGCAGCGCGACTGCCGACGCCCGGACAAAATCCTTGCGCCAAGCGAGTCAACAGGTCAGTGTTATGAATCCCTACATAAGGAAGATGTGACGCTGTTGAGAATGAGACTGTCATCACGGCGTCCAAAAAATACAAACGCGCGTTCCATGAGAAACAAGACCAGACCACACACACTTTAATATGCACGGCCTCCGTCAATAAAAGATATTATTATTTATCGTTCTTGAATGCATCACGATGCGCTACGGACTAACAAACATCCCTCATGGTGGCATCTGCGTAACTTTATCATCAATATATATATTTTTGTATGATCGTGGAACACAGTAAAGTATATCTGACGAGACATACCTTTCATGTGTTGATTCTTCTCTAGAGTCCGACGATTTCTCACCATATGACGGTAATTGGAATCCTTTCGTCGTCTACAGGATACAGGCCCGAGGAAAGACTGTAAGTTTTAAGTCTCTCTCGTACCTGTTTGCTGCGCGATGAGATATGTTGGTACCGGTGTACCGGAAAAATAACACAACGAAAAATAACACAAAGATTGTAACCTACAATCTTTATTCATGCATCGAAGCATTTTTTTTAAATCGACCCCAAAATTGTAATGACTCTATATTGAGGTTATTCAATAGTTTTTTTTCCCCCGACTTCGCTAAAATGACCGTATTCTATACCTGCAACGCGGACGGAAAATTGCCGATTCTTGCCGAATGACCATGCGCATGGGCAGCTCTGCTGCATTACTCCCTAGGGAGTAATAGAGCCTTCAGCGGGAGTAATGAGATGCGTGTATCGCATTTTGCCCAACTGCGGTCGTCGCTCGACCAAAAGTGGCGCCACCAGATAAGACTCAAATGAATTTCATAATAATAATAATAATACGATTGGTCAGATAACTGTCGAGAGCCTTTCGAGTACTACATAACTCGATACTTCGGACTCCATGCGACACGCATGACAGAGATTGTCAACAAAACAACCGGCGACGAACGACGAAAAAAAAGTAAACAGTGCCGGAGTTCGAGTCGTGCGCAAACGAATAGATAACGGAATCGATCTAACCGCTTTATCATTAACCCAGTGCGATAGAAAACAATGAAAAATGTGTGATCGGAAAATGACCAACGAAGAAGATGAAGAACACTGGGGTACGCCGCCAGAATTAGGCAAAGCCGCTGACGAACTTCGTGGCGATTTGCTTCCTGCTAAATCTCGTGATAAGTATAAAAGTGTTTATGACACGTTCATACAATGGAAGACGACAAAAAAAGTAAGCCACTTCACGGAGAACGTGGTATTAGCGTATTTTGGCGAATTTGCAAAAAAATACAAGCCTCCAACGGTTTGGGCCACTTACTCAATGCTACGAAGCACGATAAACATCAACGACAAAGTGAATCTCGAAAGTTTCAAGCAATTGACAGCATTCTTAAAGCAAAAATCCAGCGGCTACGAAGGAAAAAAATCAAAAGTTTTTTCCGCAGAAGAGATGAAAACTTTCTCGGACACGGCTCCAGATGACCAATACTTAGTAACAAAGGTAAGCTTAACCTCAAAAAAAAATCTATTTACAATTTTTTTTATATTTAAAAGTTGTAACAATTTTTCCCCGGTTCGCAACCCTTTATTTTTTTATCCCGGAGGATTGGGCGCCAGGTACGCGGAAACGTACCAGGATTGCGAACTTCAGCCCCGGCTGGCTGCTGCCGTCTCAAGGGTAGAGTGGCCGGGCAAGGACTTGGACGATCACCAACATAAAAGAAATAAATAATTTCAAACAAACAATAAAATCCGGGAACCTTGAATTTATTAAATTAGTTTTCAAAGAGAAGCTATTGAGGGGAAAAACCGGAGAGCCCGGAGGAAAACCCTCGTCCCGGAATTAAATGATTTACAATAAACAATTTAATTACTCTTGTAATTTACCCGATAAACGGGACCTGCGCTCGCACGCTCGTACACGTCACGCTCACACACACAATCGGTCGCGTCTCGGAGAACCCAGATTGTTACGCGTTTCTCTTTACAAAATCGCACTCGCCCACACACACGATGCACGGCTCAACTAGCCGGCGATTTCCCACTCACCCTGCCCGATTATTTACGCGGCGTAAAATCCACACGCAAACCCCGAAACGCGCTTGAGCTTCTCGCGAAACGACGACTCGAATCAATAGGCAAACTTCCCGTGAAATTTATTCCAAGGCGACACCCAATAATTAATAAAGAAAATAAACACGCATATTCCCGAATAATCTACCCCAAAGCAATCCCGTACGGTTACACGTAAAATTGGTCTCGGATTACCGGACCTGCGACGCGACGTACCAAACTCTGCTAAAGGAACGATGCTAACACGCGCACACTAACACACAATTTTCGTCGCCGCGGTCGCGTCGTCTCCGAGACGATCGAATGTAACACGCACGGGTACAGAGAATTTAATTTCCCTTGATCGGGAATCGCAGCGCAAACAATTTAACAATTTACATTAAAATGTCTCGGATACGGAAGCTTACCGGGATCGAAGCGGAAACAAAAGAAATTGGCTCGGATGAAAATGCCACGGATGGTCGGAAAGCCCACAGACGTCCGGCTCGCTTGTCCTCGCAACGGGAAGTCCCCTTGGCGCCTAGCTCGATCGCGCTCGTTAGACGCTCCCCCCTCCCGCCTAGTCGCTCGCTCAAAATCGATAATGATCGGCCCTTTTCGGGACTCTCTCGCACGCGCTCGCTGTTCGTCTACGCAGAGACGATGATTTTAAATACTATACTTTTGCGACGCTCTCGTGCCCGGTCCTCGCGCGGTACTCTATCCCCGCGCTAACGAGACCGGACACAATATTCGATGTTCAATAATATGTAGCACGGTACGCTCGGCAGCTACAGACGTAGCGATGATTCCCAGGCCGATGCAGATGCAATATCCTCGATGCAGATGTTTTATTTCCGGGAAATCTCCCGGAAAAACCCTCGATAAGACGATCTCGGCGACATTGACGACAGGAGGGGAAGAACTGGAGCTTCTACCGACCCTACGAGCTCTGATGATTCTCCCGGACCTTGACGACTCTCTCTCGTTCTCTCTCGCGCTCATCCCGGAGTACATGAAAATATTGTTTTAAACAAAAGGAATTAAATATACGCTCAAAATTTCTTATGCTAGGCCCTGAGGTATCGCCTTGTGCGAGTCCGAGCGAGCCAGGAACGGCGACGGAAAATAACGCCGTTACAAAGTATATTCTATTTTTAAAACTAATATGTTATTTGCAAATGTTTTCGATTTACAAGTTAATTTATAAAATTTCAGGTTGTCTTAATTTTTGGTACATCCGGAGCGTGCCGCGGTGCGGAACTAACAAAACTCACCGTCGATAATGTACGGAATTGTGACGATGTCATGGTCATCAAGCTAAGAGACACAAAGACTAAAGCTACAAGAAATTTCACCATCAAGGGAGAATTTCTAAAAAAAGTTAAGACATATCAAGCCCTGCGCCCTGACAACACGGTGACTGATCGCTTTTTCCTGAAATACCGCAATGGACGATGCACAAATCAACTGATCGGCAAAAACAAATTGGGAGGAATGCCAAAGGAAATTGCGATATTCTTGAATCTGTCTAATCCGGAGCTCTACACAGGCCACTCATTCCGACGCTCATCAGCTACACTTTGCGCTGATAAAGGTGATACAATTTCAAAAACATGTTTATCTGGCATATCCTACAAATTACAAATCAATCATTTTTTATTTCTCATAATATAGGCGCTGATATAACAGAAATAAAACGACTCGGAGGATGGAAATCGACAGCAGTTGCAGAAGGATACATCGAAGAATCCATAGGCTATAAGAGGAAAACCGGCCAACAAATTTCGAATACTATCGGAATGGCTCTACATCATTATTCAAGAGCGTGTCGTTTGAAAAACCAACAAAACGTCAAAAAATAGAAGAAGTCAATAATAAAGAAAGCACTGTAACATCAACTTCGCAAACTATTGTCGAGGAAATTGTATCTGAATCGTCCATCAATTTGAAAAAACAGCATGTGACATTGCACTTGACAAAATGTTCCAACATTACATTCCATTTTGCACAGTGAATTTGTTCAGGCTCGAACCATAATAAAAAAAATTCATTTCTTTCAATTCCTCTTCGAGCATTTTGTATATAACATTACAATAAAGATTTGTTCTATGTATATTCATGTCTTTCTCTTTTTTAAATTCTATTTGTATTATTTTTACTATGAAAGTTCCTATTTGTGAAGTAAGGTAACGGTATCAATAGTTGGACGGTAAAGCGCATCACCAGAATCCACCAGTTATTAATTGACCAAGAACAATTTTTTTGTGAATAAAACTGAAACCAATGTGAAACTGATAGTTTCTAGTTTTCAAAACTCATCGATAAATTACAAAAAGATAAATATTTTTTAATTAGGGAAGAAAATAACTAGAGAATTCAAATGTACCAGTTTTCGGACGCGATTTTCGGCACGTCCCTATATTCGGACACTGTATGTCCCGATGTTTCGGACAATCATAGATTTCGCGAATTCTGATGTGCGAACTGAACTAGTTCATAATGGGTATACACATTTTTTGCCATTTGTTAATTAAATCAATTAACAAATTATATTTACGCGAAACAATACTGAAGATAAGCCACGTAGAAAAGTGGCTAACGTAACTCCTTGAAACTATCTGATTATTAGGTCGTATACGTAGTAACGATTGTACCAATTTCCGGACACTATATCGTCGATCTTTTAACCAAATGCAATAACAGAAAATAATTTAGGTTTAAACCTTGCATATCTTTTTCTACGCATCAAATAATATTTGTAGATACGATTACAAGTGTGAAATTAGATTTCTAATACTTAAATTCCCAATAAATCAAATTTGCATATGAGTGTCCGACGATTGGGACGGGTCCAACCATTGGTACCATGACCTTATGGTCATGACCTTATGGTCACTTTATCAAAGTCGGAAAAAAAATCGTATGCCACACGGGAGGCGCGGATTTTCACTTAGCTTAGCTCGGACAGCAAACCTCGCACTCGGTGAAAATCACGCACTTTCCGCCCTAGTAGTATAATGTACTGTTGTTGCACGACAATTTGTCTGGACTCTTGTAGATACAAATAAAATCGTCTCGAACTATACACACAATTTTATATCTCCTTTTGTCCACTACAATCGTACTTATAATACGCAACGAGGTCTTGTTTTTTTTTTATACAATGAACTCGCGTGGACTCGCGGCTGTGGAAAACGGGTGCGTATCACGAAACCCTCCAATCTTTGTAGCAAGATGGCTACCAATGGCTACCAGGCCCCGATCCGGGGCGTCTAGTTATGTGGCGTCGGCAAACCTTATGCCGGACTCGATAAAAACATCGCAGCGACTCATCAACACGAATCGGCCCAAGGACGCAAGATGGCGACCCAAGGTAGCCATCTTGCTATTATACAAAAGTTTGCATGATACACACACGTTTTTCACAGTCGTACGAGTTCTATTGTGTAAAAAACGAGCGCTTATAGTCTATTATAATTACGATTATAGTGACACATAAGGCAATATAAAATCGTGACTATTGTTCGAACCAATTTGATTTATGTACCCGAGCCCATAGAAATTGTCGTGCGACAAAATAATTTCATGGCTGACACGGGTCACCACGCGGTTGGGTAGATCGCCGAGTTTATTTGGTCTTCTCATCATGGTTTCGCTCATCGGTTCCGCTCATTCGGTACATCAACACGGGGAAACATATCGTCGTTTCGCGATGTCGTTTACGCTCACATGGAGCACATGGCGCATAACGCGAGTGATATTCCCGGGTACGCGGCACGCGTGGTAACACCGGAAAGGCTCACGTTCTCAACGGCTACTTCGCGGCGATACAGCGCCGCGGGTAGATTTGCTCACTCGGTAGTCAACGCGATTAATATAATTAACTTGGCTCATCGGAGTGTACTCATCGTGAACTGCTCATTACCGATAATTGTGTTTCTCATTGTTATTCGGTAATTCTCATGCGCAAGGTTCTACTCATTCGCACAGTGTTTTTCGCGCTATTACCATCGTTACTGTTGTTTGAATAAAGAGTTTATTCTCACTGTTTTCCATCGTCTTGTGTGAATTTTATTTAACCCCCCGTTCCGCTATATCTCAACCTGGCAATTCTCGAACAGTATACGACAAACATCACTAAGTATAATTGAATATTAATCGATTGTAATCGATATGTTGATCGTGCATTAAGGCGAAGTTACAGCGCAATCAAATGGCTGTGAGTGCGAGAGAGGTAGTTGTAATTTTCCAATGAACTTTTTTTTTTAATTAAAATTCGGGCTGAATGCGGTATTACCGTTCGCATCCGATTCGAATTTGTTGTTATTTTTATTTTTTTCTAGAAAAAATGCTCACAATTCAAAAAAGATCATACAGCTTTTGATAGCGACTGAGATTTTTCACTTCCCCTTAAGAGAAAGTGGTAAGAAAGCGAATTATCGTTCAGACGAAAAATGAAAAAAAAGAAACGGCATGTTAAAGAGGATCGACTATCAGACGATATCCAACTGATCGGTACGTGATAACACGATTTCGAACGCGTTGAAAATCTTGAAGTTGATTACGTATTTTTCTTTATCATCGATACACCGATATTTTTTGGGAAATATATAATTACCCGTGAATGACATACATAATTAATTTTACTAGTGTTGCTTTGCTAATTGCTAATTTCGATTCGAGACTGCATTGATAAATGTTTTTACGATCTGAATTTTGACAAAAAAAAACAGTCAATCCTCTTTAACGATAATATACTTTAAGTTTTTATTATTTGCTCGAGACAAGCGTATATAGTTTAACATTACGATACATTTCGGGATGATGTAAAGTACGGGAAATTATCACACAATATAGTGAAAAATGGATAATATATTATTTTAATTAATAACAATAATAATAATAATAATAATCACGAAAAGTATATTCTTAGGCTACTTCCAATTGCTACTGACACATCAAACAATACTTCTACCGCCAAGGATAACCGGACAATAAATTTTTATGGGACATTTAAAATTTGCCAGAGGTACGCGTACACGCTCAAACGTGGACAATGCAAGGCCGATAAATATGATGGGTAAACAACGAAACTGCACAAAAATAATGGAATGATATATAATCTATAATGATATATAATGAAATGATATATACCAGGAAACCTATATCATGATATACAAGTAACCGATGAAATAACACACCGTTCGTTCTTATGCTCTAAGTATATTCCCAACTGATTTTTTTATATTCATTTATTGCTGTCATGGGCAGTGCAACGAACATTTCTTTGCGTTTAAAAAAAGTTAAATTTGATAGAAGCCATTTTTACACCCCGCCGAAAAGGATAACCATCCCGAAAATGAACAGTCATACGCCTGTAACGATTCAAGTTACTAGAAGCCCTATATGCGAATCGACACGATTGAATTATACGAAAAGATTGAATTCAAAAGCAGCGAAACAATGAAACGTAACCAAACGACAAAGTTCAATTAGCGGTGATTTAAAAGTATGTATTGTGAGAGGAATTTCCGGGTGGAGGGCAATTCGTCGGAACCCTCCGGTACCGGTAAAACGTCACAAAACCCCGTCCCTCGATCGGTTTATATTTTATTGAAAATGGGCGCCATCCGCACACGGTGTGCGACCCAATCGGCAAAGCTGTTAACAATAGGAAAAGGTTGCGCTCGACTGGCTGCAGCCATGGGGGAATGGTAGAGGGGCGGTCCGGTGAATTCGAGCTGAGTACGTAATAAAATCGACTAACATCACAATCAATTCCGAGAGTCACAAAATAATAATTTATTAACCGAAGATCTAATTGAACAAAACCAATCGAAATAAATAAGACAAGATCTCTCGCTCTCTTTCCGAATTATCCAGACTTACACGCTACCCGGTACATCAAGTCCCTAATACACTCCCGGCGACTACTCAGTTCACGGTCGGGAGGGGTTTGCCTAGTGCAAATGAAAGTGAATAATTCGTTCAAGATAATTCAATAATTACGCAATAATATTCCCTAGGTTCCTACTAAATTTCGGTCAGTTCGCATACACACACACTAACAAAAGATACGCGATAACAAAAGAAACTCACGAACGACGATCGGCGGTGTGTTTCCGCTGTCGCGCGGCAAGGTCAGAAGGACACTTGCTCGCCGACGAAAACCCGAACGCGCGGCGACGTGAGGATCTGCCTACGCGGGAAACACGAACAAAATAGCGTTTCTTTCGATTACCGGTACCAAGTGCAGGCAAAGTTGCACTGAGAAATACTTGGCGTACAGTCTATTAATGCGGTTGGTGGGAAAGAGTCTGGAAAAGAGTATGGGATAGATAGACCAAAAGAGTCTGGAAAAGTGTGTGGGTTTGATTGCATGAAAATGTTCGAGGTCGTACCCGATAGCTGGCAAAGAGTCTGGAAAAGTGTATGGGATGAATGTGGGAACTGAACAAAGCCCATAGTCAGATTATACTTCACCCATATTCGTTTCCATACGATTCCCCATATTCAACCCATACTCAATTTAATAGCCTTTCCCATACGACTTTCTTCTACGCGGGGAGGTAAAAAAACTGCTTCGCAGTATTAATTAAAGTACGCACGATTAAGAATCGAGTATACAAAGTATTGTTTATCTATAGAAAAAGAGAGATATAGCAGTAAAGACATCGAAGAAAAAAGCCGAGGATCGAGTGCTCCAATCAATTGAATCAGCCGAGAAGGTATTATTCATAATGATGAAATTTGGTGCAATTGTTTTTTAATGTTGAATAGATAATAATTTAATAAATTATTACAGAGAACTTCAGAAAATAATGAGTGTACCGGGAATCCAAGTGTTCTACTCAACGATAACACGGATGACGACGTGAAATCTGCGTCATCGAGACAAGAAAATGCGGTACTGAGGGAAGAGGCGAAGTCGATCACAGTTCGATCTCTGTCGGACGAAATTGCATCGAAGACAACATCAAGATATCTGACGACGAATCGCATCTTTATCTCTACGATCAATACGATGATGTAAGAATCGAGTATTATTCGAACATGTAATAACATTGGACATTTTCCTTGCTAGGTTAATTAATAAAATTACTTTTATTCGTTTTTTTGTAGGACACGACAATAGTGGATTCAATCAAGCTACAGAACTGTAGAGTCGATGATCCATTGGAAAGTGCTGCAGCGAATGAAGAGTTCCCAACGAATCGTGTTGACAATACGGAGAATATAAGCGTTCCAGTCAAAGATAAGACGGATGATGACTTGAACTCTGTGTCATTGTCGCAAGAAAGTAAGGTACCGAGGGAACAAGCGAGATCGATCATCGTTAAATCTCTGTCGGGCGAAATTGCATCGAAGACAACAACAGAGATATCTAACGGCGAATCGTCTCTTGGTCACTACGAACAATACGATGATGTAAGACTCTAGTATTATTCGACCATGTAATAACATTTGACATTTTCCTTACTAAGTTTTATAATAAAATTATTTTTATTGGTTTTTTTTTTGTACACTGCCGGTCATGAATGCCTGGTTTCAGTATGGCCAAGAGTCTCGCCGAGAGTCTCGTCAAGCATCGCAAGAGTCTTGCTGAGAGTCGGTGATGCTTGGCGAGACTTTGGGCGAGCGTTTAGTCTCGGCGAGAGTCTCGCCGAGACACCAGGCATTCATGAACAGCAGTGTAGGACACGATCATAGTGGATTCAATCAAGCTACAGAACTGTAGTGTCGATGATGCATTGGAAAGTGCTGCAGCGAATGAAGAGTTTCCAACGAATCGTGTTGACAGTACGGAGAATATAAGCGTTTCAGTCAAAGATAAGACGGATGATGAATTGAAACGTGAGTCATCGAGGCAAAAAATGCGGTACCGAGTCTGAGTCATTGAGGCAAGAAAATACGGTGCGAAGAAAATGGTATGAGAACAATAGTTCAATATTGTAGAACATTCCGCTAACGAAGGCTAATGTTTTTGACTATGACCAGGAACAAAAATAGAGTCGACTGAGAGAGTGGATTCGAGAAAAGTGACACTGGTTGGGAAGCAATCAATGATTCGAAATATTGATGTATTCAATAGAAAAATTTCGATTGTACCGTCGCATGTCAATTCCGCGGACCTAATCAAAACACAATTAATCCCTGTAAGTTAATGAATAAATAGATATGCTAATTTTCGGTATTAGGGCGATAAAACTTGTTCTGTCAGGTATGAATATGCATGAGCTCGAAAGCCAAAGGCCAGTGCTGCATTGACACGAATTCAGAAAAAAAAAATTCTCGCCAGTATCGTACAAAATGTTTCTTCACAAGACATGAAAATGACTGTTTTACGCACGAACACCGATTTTAACTTAAGCGTAAAACGCCTATTTTCACATCGAGTGATCTAAATTAATAAAAATTATACGACGACTAGATCATTAAAACGGAAAATGTAAATTATAGTAGGTAACACCGAAAAGAAACGAAAAAGAAGGGATCCCCATCGTCCGTAAAGGCATATTCCATTTGAGAGATAAATCCAACGTGTCATCCGATGAGAATTCACCATTAACAACGAACTATAAGAGTAAAAAGTCAAGGCTCAAAGCTGCGTCCCTTCGTAACAAGAAAAGTGTAAAGTAAATGAAGGAATAAAAAAAGTCCAATATATAAGCTTATAAAGAAATTATGATTTCATTATGTGTAGTATCGGAACAATACTTTTTTTTAATTATGCGTGTTAAAAATGTTGAAAAATATCACCTATTTATCAGTATTATCAACGCGCATAATGAAATAGTATTATTAGTATATTACGTAATGAGATATATTCAACATAGAAGCTTCATATTAGACTTTCATTTATTTCGATCGTATAAAATGCGCATCATCAGGTGGGGTTATCACAAATATCGAGGACTCACAATCGCTAACTGTAGCGATAAATATACGGGTATGAAAATGAACGTGTCATTTTTTATTAAAAAAAATTAACACTATAGATATTTCTATTTACCTTTTTTAATTAACCCGTTATAACGGAAATAGGTTTGAAACTTTACGTATCATTATGTAATAATAATTACGACATTCAGGTAAATGTGTTTTGTTGATTTAATCGATGACGGTAATGATAATGTTTGGTAATAGTCGGTGGCGAAAGGCTCATTAATGTAGAAGATTTCAAGCTTTCGCGCCTATAGGAAATGACGCGTACGCGCGTCAGTTCCCAACGAAGCCCGAACGCACCGCAACGGTTTTTGATATATATATAATTTTTCATTATTCATCGTTGCGACCACGCGGTGGAGAAATAAAGTCTTTTACGTTTAAAAGCCATTTATTATCGTGTTATTGATTTGCCCGGAATCCTAGTGCCTCGAAAATCACAACAGGTTATGGGCCCAGTGGCAAGTGAAAAAGGACAATAATACGACCGCGATCGTCGGAGCCGACGTGAATCGAAAGAGGTTAGGTTGACACAGTCGCGTGCAAAATTAACCTAAAAGGATGTCGAACAGCGTAACAACGAGGATAGAACTCTTGACGAAGGACAACTTCGACACATGGCAAATCCAGGTGGAAGCGTTGCTGACCAAGAATGATACGTGGGGATACGTATGCGGAGACATCCCAGCCCCAATAGTCAGAGAGGGCGAAGCGTCGACCGAGGCAGCACTCAGAGCGTGGAACCAGATGGATAAGTAAGCCAAGTCGGATGTCATCCTGTCAATTAGCCCATCGGAGCTCAAGAGCATCAAAGGTTGCGCAACATCTCGCGAGGTATGGTTAAGACTAGAGTCAATTCATGCGTCGAAAGGACCTGCCAGGAAAGCGACACTGCTGAAGCAGCTCACCATGTGTCGAATGCAGGAAGGCGACGACGTCCGCACGCACATGAACGAATTCTTCGACTCGGTGGACAAACTAGCGAGCATGGAAGTCGAAATAAACGCAGATTTGTTAAGCATCTTAATGTTACAGAGTCTGCCCCCGAATTTCGAGAACTTCCGTTGCGCCATTGAGCCGAGAGACGAGTTGCCGAACCTAGAAGCGCTAAAGGTGAAGATCCTGGAGGAGTACGACGCTCGGAAGAGTAAAATTAAAGAAGAGAGCGGAGACGCGTACTTGGCGAAACGGAACAACGCCAACCGATGGACCAAAGGAAAGGCCAAGGCCAAGACGGGTGATGGAAAACCCCCGAAAAAGGATAAGTCTAAAATAAAATGTTTCAAATGCACCAAATTCGGACATTATGCTTCAGAATGTGCGTGGGCCGCGAAAGGCGAAGGAGACGACGCAGAAACCGCCGACGAGGCTTACTTCTTCAGCGAGCAGTCGACAAGAAACGAAGAAGCAAACCAAGCTGAATGCATCCAAGAAGAAAAGTGGTGCCTCGACAGCGGGTGCACCTCCCACATGTGCCACGACAGAGCCCGGATGTGCGAGACAAGAAAGTGCAACACCAAAATGAATCTGGCGAACTCCAAGCACACAAACGTAACACTAAAGGGTACCGTCAGAATGGCGGGCACGAACGGTACGGAAACGCAGACCGTAAGTTTGAACAACACGCTCCTTATCGAAGATTTGAGAACAAATCTAATGTCAGTCGCGAAGATTACAGATGCAGGACGAGAAGTTCTATTCAGAAAACACGATGCGAAAATTATGACTTCAGACGGCGACGTAAAAATGATAGCAGATAGGATCGGAAATCTGTATTACATTAGACAGCCAACCGAAGAAACGGCGGCAGCGTTCACGGCGAAGGACAGCAGCGTTGAACTGTGGCACAGAAGACTCGGTCATCTGAATTATAAAAACCTACGAGAACTACAATCTAAAGGAATAGCATCCGGGACAAACATCTGCGAGGGAAACACACCCACATCATGCGACATTTGCAACAGATGCAAGATTACGCGGAAACCATTCGAGGAACGCACGGGAAGGAGCAAGGAACCACTGGAAATAATACACTCGGACGTATGCGGCCCCATGCGAGTGAAATCCGAAGGAAACTCAAGATACGTCTTAACGGTCATCGATGATTACTCGCGGTGGTGCCACGTCTATTTCCTGAAAGCGAAAAACGAGGTATTCCAGAAATTCAAGGAATTCAAAACGCTGGTGGAGAAACAAACCGGGCAACGAATAAAAGGCCTTCAATCGGACAACGGAAAGGAATACTGTAACAACGAATTCGACGAATACCTGAAGGAAGAAGGAATTCAAAGAAGACTGTCAGTACCAAATACACCAGAGCAAAACGGCGTAGCCGAAAGGAAGAACAGGACGTTGTTCGAGATGGCTAGGTGTCAAATCGCAGAATCGAAACTACCACAATCGTTATGGGCGGAGGCAGTGGCAACGGCAAACTATGTAAGGAACCGGTGCCCGACGAGATGCCTCGGAGACAAAACACCCTACGAACTTTGGTACGGAGAAAAACCGGATATAAGACACCTCAGAGTTTTCGGAGCAAAAGCATTCGTATTAATCAAGTCACAAGGAAAAGGAAAACTCGACGAAAGGGCCAACGAAGGACGAATGCCCGGATATGCAGAAAATGCCAAAGCATATCGAGTCAAGTTGAACTCCGGGAAAATAGTGTCAGCGCGGGACGTCCGTTTCGACGAATCTCAAATTCCAGAGACGAAAACAGAGATCGAAACTGCAAGCCTCAAACTGAAAGAGCAACAAACAACTCCAGAACCACCAGAAACGAAGACAAATAACAAAAAAGGACCGTCACCTCAAAAGAAAGGAACACAAAAGTACCAAAAGCCCGACAGTGAAAACTCATGGACGGAAATCGAAACGAATTTCCCGAGGTTCGTGGAACCCGCACCGAAAAGGGGCCGAGGAAGACCCAGAATAATCAGAAGCGGTAGTCGAGGACGCCCGAGAAAATTATATCGCCCGACAAGTGCATCAAGCGTATCGAGCCAGAGCTCGGCAGAGGGACAACCCGAACAAGGATCAGACGACGTTTTCGAATCCGAAAATGAAGGCACTTCAACGGGAAAGAAGCGCCCGTTGGAAACATCACTTATACGAACCGAGAAAAAGGCAAGAAACGACCAGAATGCACAATCGGAAAGCTCAGACGACGAGATAAATAACGAACGAGCAGAGGAAAACCACGCGAATGAAGAAGAAGAACTCTTATACTTCGCACAACCGGAAGAGTTCGCTATGACAGCAGACGTAGAAGTAAACGACGCACTAACCGGACCAAATGCAGAGGAATGGAAACGCGCCATCGCGGACGAGATCCGCTCCCATTTGGAACACGGAACCTGGGAAGTTGTAACGCGACCAAGAAATCAACCCGTAATCGGTTCCAAACTAGTGCTGAAAAATAAATTAAACCCAGATGGATCAATAGAACGCAGGAAAGCAAGAATTGTCGCACAGGGATTTACCCAAAGACCAGGCTTCGATTTCCAAGAAACCTTCGCTCCAGTCGCGAGACTGGAATCGGTACGAACCATCGCAGCCATCGCAGCAGGACTGAACGTAAAAATTCAACAGCTGGATGTGGCGACAGCATACCTTAACAGCGACCTCGAAGAAGAGCTGTACATGGAAATTCCGCAAGCACTAAGCGAAGCGCTAAAAGAAATCAAAAAGGCATCGGGCAAGGACTCTACCATTCACGAAAAGGCAGAAAGAATGCTCTCAACTTTGAAAAACGATAATTGCGCATGCAAGCTGCGGAAAGCTATATACGGGCTCAAGCAATCTGGAAGACTATGGTACGAAAAACTCAAGAAAACGCTAACACGACAAGGATTAGAACCCACAAGATCGGATCCCTGCGTGTTCAAAGCCACAAGAGAAGGAAAGACAACCATCGTTGTCGTATACGTGGACGACATGCTCCTGATGTCAAACAACGAGGACCACGTCAACGAGATAAAAAGAGGACTAAAATCCGAATTCAAGATGAAGGACCTTGGCGACGCTAAATACTGCTTAGGCATCGAGATCGACCAAGGCAACGGCATTTCTCTCAACCAAAGCAAGTACACGCAAGAAATACTCGCAACATACAAAATGACCGACTGCAACCCATGTCTCACACCTTCGATTCAGTCAGCAAAGCTAAGCGACGGTACCACCAGTGAGAAAAAGCACAGACCATACTGGGAGCTCATAGGGTCATTAATGTACCTATCAGCCGCCACCCGACCGGACATATCACACACAGTGCACACCCTGGCACAGCACTGCGAAAATCCAAGCGAACAACACTGGGGCGCCGCCAAGAGAGTATTGAGATACCTGAAAGGAACTGCAAACTATTCATTGACGTACCGCGGGACACTCCGAACAGTGGAAGCATACGTGGACGCAGATTGGGGCTGCGACACACTCACCAGAAAATCCTATACGGGATATGTATTCCTACTCGGAGGCGCCGCAATATCATGGAAAGCGCAAAAACAGTCAACAGTAGCGACTTCAAGCACAGAAGCCGAATATATCGCACTAGCTGAGGCAGCAAAGGAAGAAATGTACCAAAAACAATTCTTTAACGAACTCGGATTCGGCCGCCTCGTCGACGGAACAATTTATTGCGACAACCAAGGAGCCAAGCTACTATCTGAAACGACGAAATTTCATGCTCGGTCCAAGCACATCGACATAAGACATCATTTTATTCGCGATGCGGTCCAAGCAAGGGAAATAAACGTTGTGCATGTACCAACTAAAGACATGCTTGCAGACATACTCACGAAGCCATTGCCTACTCCAAGACACAGCGAATTCACACACAACCTCGGACTTTCAAACAAGGGAAACTAGAAGTATCTACGAGAAGAAGAACGAAAATTTCAAGGCGCGTTCAGCTCGAGAGAGGGTGTAGAAGATTTCAAGCTTTCGCGCCTATAGGAAATAACGCGTACGCGCGTCAGTTCCCAACGAAGCCCGAACGCACCGCAACGGTTTTTGATATATATATAATTTTTCATTATTCATCGTTGCGACCACGCGGTGGAGAAATAAAGTCTTTTAAGTTTAAAAGCCATTTATTATCGTGTTATTGATTTGCCCGGAATCTTAGTGCCTCGAAAATCACAACAATTAATAATCGATTTATATTTCGAAGGTAAACAACTTGAACGAAAAGGAGAATAATCCACATGAAACGGAGAACACCATTGGTTCCGACGATAATACTCCTGATGGCCATAACGATGACAACAGCAACAGCCAAACTGTAAACAAGAGTTGCGAGGAAGATGATTCCGATTCGAGTCTTGACAAAGAAGATAATTCTAAAACCCTTAAGAAGATAGAGTCATTATTGAAAACGGTAATAAAAAACCAATCGAAGGGAAAAAACTGCGAACAATTGAACGTCGAATCGATACCAACGAAAATAAACAAAAAAAAAAACGAGACGTTGGGAATTTATGGAATAACGACACAAATGTAATGAAAAAAGTAGCCCGTTCGATAAGAAACGAAATCAAAATGATCGTAACGAAAAATTTAACTTCATCGCAAGCATCAACTTCTGGTAATTGTAGTGATCAGCCTATTAATGAGGAAACAGACGAATCCAACAAATTGCCCGATGAGGATGGAATGATACAATTAATACCACAACTTCGATTGCAATGGGAACACTACGTCAGTGCCGGCGAAGCGGAAACACTGCGTAAAAGATGCAACGCCATAATTCAAGGAATATGGCCGGAAGAAATCGAAAGACGGAAATTGATTTTAAGATATATTTCCGATCCGGAAGAACAGGGACGGAAAATAATACCGCAAGAGGACATCCGTCGGATAAGTCGGATTGTTATCAATCGGAACTGATAACAATCAAATTACGACAAAAAAGTCTGAGGCTGGGTATCCGATTACTTAAAATCACAGCGATCGCGAGCGAAAAAAAGCTATGCAGAATATCAGGCTGGTTATCGCCAAAACAGAAAAGAACAAAAAAGCAAAGCAGCACCAGCAGAGAAAACGACTAAAAAGAACGGCGACAATGATGATGACGGTACCGGTGGCGGCAGCAGCAGCAACCTGAAAAGAAGAAGATCAAAGAATGAATCAGCAGCAGGCGATCTGGACAACGCAGATGAGAGGCTCGATGTCACGGTGAGTATATATGGAACAATTTAATAGCATAGAAAAATTACCCACCGTTAACAAAAACTTGTTGCAGAAGTTCGAGGTACCGAAAAAATAATGAATCGCAGAAAACAAAAAGTAAACAACCTTAAAAGCATGAGAAACATCTGTTACATCTATTGCGTTAATAATAATTTCCGGGTGGTGCTGAAGAGAACATCCCGATCATAGATTTATGTAAATGCAATAGACCAACAAGGACCTTACATAATAAAAGAATGTATTCTATTTGTTTTATTTTAATGTTCTATTTTATTCTGTATTAAAAAATAAAATATAAAAAATTGGTACCTACAAAAATTTCAGGCTTCACGATGCTTTCAGCTGAAAGTACTGAAAAATCTCCGAAAACCAGTGCTTTCTACCAAAATCACTGAACAATCACCCGAAAATCCGTTAATTCCATCGAAAGGTAGGCACGGAAAATTCACCGGAAATCAGTAGATTAGGCTAAAAGAAGAGCACGGAAAACCGGTGCATTTTGTTGAAAGATAGGCACTGAAAATTCACGGACAATAACCTAAGATCACCGAACCACTATAACCTAATGAGTTACGTCTACTGTCATCCTTTATTAATACAAGGTGATAGACCTTGTATTAATAAAGGATGACAGTAGACGTAACTCATTAGGTTATTTTTCGGTAAAACTTTCGGTTGCCGAGGTTACCAGGGTAAGAAGACAGTCGAAATGTACCAGTCTTCGAACGCGGGACTTCGGAATGTCCCCATTGTTGTACCCCGGGTAGCATGATACTGCGTCGATGATTGCAGCAACACCGGTTGCGCAATCATCAAGGCCTAGAGCAGCGCGCGACGAGCTCGCTGCAAGGCCGCGACGAAATTCACCGTATGCTGGGTCAGCAGTTAAGCAACCGCGAGTGACCCGGAAAATAGAGCACCTGCTCCGGCACTACCGAGCCGGAGATTTCGAAATAAAAACAAACTCCAAATCTCGCGCTCAAGGAAGCGAAGATTTGGAAACACATTAGTTTACTAAAATAAAGATAAATTATAAACATTTAAACAATATTTAGCTATATAAGGATATATAAGGGATGGAGAGCAGACACTCGGCAGTCCGATCAGATCTCCGAATAGTACGGTTGATTACGGAATACCAAATTAATTGTTCATTAGTGGTTAAACTAATTGTTAATTAAATACGGAAGCATAGTAACGAGCGGGGACTCGTTACCGGACCATTGTACAACAGTGTACCTCGATTGGTAATTATACAGAAAATAAACTATAATAATTAAAACTGAAATAAATTGTGCGATCATTATTCTCGTGGGTTCAAACCCTTTGCTGGATAAATCCCGACCTTTCGAACTTACGGCTCGTACGCTGAAAATCGGAGTCGCTGTCTGAATTTCTGCGGACATAACACCATATTCCTTATAAGCCTGCATCATTGCGACATCATTTGCGATTGTACGTAGACGTGGGATTCGCCGACATGATGTTTCAATATGTCACAGCAAACTTTTAACCGCTCACAAATGTATTGTGAGCCGAGAACAAACATAGATCAGGCTACAAAGTTTTAGCAAAATCTGTTAAGGCCTTAGACCACCCTAGAGCCCGAAAAAATAGGCTTTTTTGGGATTTTTTTTTCAGAAATATTACGAAATAAATCGAGATTAAAGAAATGGGACTTTATTATACATATCATTAACTGCATACAATATTTTTTTTGAGGCAGTTACGTCCAAACAGCGAGAATGTCCCATGCACGAATCGGCCGCCAGAGATGCACGAAATCCAGCGGCTCAGCACCAGTGTTACGACAATCGGTGGGACTAGAGCATCGCCGGCCCAATTTGTACGTCAGTAACACTGGTTACGTTAAACCTCGGATCGAATACATAGCGCCGAACGTACACCGACATCAATGGCCCCTGTCCCGTTTGGAGTTACAGACGGATCGGAACGCTTCTGATTTAACATACTCTAGTCAAGTCAAAAGATCGACCTATACTACACCAGATGTCAATCGCGTTCACGATAGCCCCTTTTCTAGTCTAATCCTCGCGGAAAGTTACTAAGGACGGGGCAGGGAATGCTTGCTTTCAGGAAACGAGGATGGTTGAGGAGGTAATTGTTGTACCCCGGATATTTCAATGCCTCGATTATTAAGGCAAGGTCATTGCACCGGAATCGAGGTATGCAGCTGCAGGCAACGACCGCGCGTCGTTGCGAAATAATAACGAAATCCACCGTACAGTCGAGTCAGCATTTAGGCAAACGCGTGTAACTTGACACCTAACGCAGCATTTAGGCAATCGCGAGCAACTCGGCAAGTAACCCATCAGCTCAGGAATTGCTGAGTCAGCTATTGGGAAATTATTGACGATATTGTATTCTACCCGGAAACGAGAATTGTTTAAACAATTAGCAATCTGACGAAATATCTGACATCGACTAAAATTAAGCTGACGTGCCTGCTCTTCCATCCATATATAGGGAACCGAGAGCAGGCACCCACTAGTCTCTTCGGAACTCCTGATTCTGTACGGTTGGTTACGCTTTGCTTGTTACGTTTTGTTGGTTACGTTTTGTTAGTTACATTACGATTCACGTAACAATTACTTGTGCAAGGGCACGCAATTCGGTAGGAAGTGATACTACTAGTTCGGACAAGTTCTTCCACGGGAAGACCACTGTACAAGGTGTACTCGATACGATTGGTAATAAACTCTAATTAACGAAGATTTCTGTAATAGACTCTAATAAACATTGTCGTAATAAACTATTTGGAAGATTTCTCTAATAAACTACAATAAATAGTAAATCGTGCGATTATAATTCTCTTGGGTTCTAACCCTTAACTGGATAAATCCCGAATCATAAGAGCTAACGGCTCTCCCGCAAAACCCAGAGTAGCTAACTGAGTTTCTGCGGATATAACATAATAGATTGTTTCTATCCGTTTAGCTACTGTAGAGTATGGATTTAGGGGAAAGTGCTAATGATTCGTTCCTACTGGTTACAAGGAAAAATTACAATTTCTACGAAGTTTTACAGGTTTTAAAGGTTCGACTGATTCTATGGGAAAAGGTACAACGGGTAATTGTTTTCGATTGGAAATTGTCTTATAAGAATTCGGGGAGCAGAATCGCTCTAATCATGACATAAATATTGAACATTTTATCTTAAATTAAATTTTTTGCATATAATGGAACTGTACTTACGTTGGAATCGCTGGTGGCGGGGAAGTAAATGGATGAGACTCGGTAGAAGTAAATGTTGGTCCAGATAAACAATTTATTAAACAAAAGAATTCCGCGGATGAGAACTGACTTACAAATTCCGAATTTTAACTGTTGGTTCGACTAAAATAATTGGTACAGATCAAAGTTATTTCTACTGTCTTCCAAAATTGTTCGTTCTTCTCTAATTCGTGTTATAACTACTACTTTCGACTTTTTCTTCGCTCTGTGGTCTTTCTATCTCTAAGCTAGTGTGACTGTGTCTCCGCTCTCGTGTATCGCCTTTTTATTGACTTGACCCTTCCATTATTATCAAAAAATAGGGGTATGGTGGGTGGGTTTTTAGGGGCGTTACATTTCGAAGGTGTTATCTATGTGCACCTTCGTTACGTGGCTAGTTGCGGGTGTGCGAAAATCTCGGGCCGGTAGTTGGTTCATGAGGAGGCCCAGTATTGGCGAATCATGATCGGAGACGGGAGTTCCCATCGTGGAAGATATCACCAGAGGTGGCTGATGGGAGGGGATTTTCTTTGACCGTGAGCGGGGCTTGGAGATTTTTGATTGCCTACGTGGAGCAATCCGCTGTTCCTATGGCGAACTACTTTCATCTCTGAATTTTGATAATTCCGTAATTGCGTTAACTATTAAGTCAGTGCATCCCTATTGCCGAAACATGTGTATCATTGTTTTCTTTTCGATTTGTACTCCTATTGTCTTGTGGTTTTGTGACGAGTGTCATGGCTAATTTTCCCCGTTTGGGTATATCCAAAATAGTTATTTCTGAATATGAATGGATTCTCGTCATCGAGTGTTTGTTTTTATAGTAAAAATATGGGTAGATGAATTCGGCAACGAGAGAGAGGGGTTGAGAGTTTGATATGTCTCCGAAACGATGTGGCGTGATGCGTATTGCGCCGAGTTCGTGAACCCTCCAGGCGGCGGCAGCGAGGTTGCATTGCCCTCGTCGCCTACCCAGGCGTTCCCCTTGAGATTCTTCTCTAGCTCTTTCTCTCTTTCATGCTTCCTCTCTCTTGTGCCTGAACGGTTCCCAAACATTTAATGTACTGTCGTAGATTCACGTCGTCATAGCGAATTCGCTTTGTACAGCAGTTATCTGCGAAAAATAGGGGTTTCGCAGGTTTTAATAAGCGTCGGACATTTTGTCCGCGGCGTGAATCGTATGAACAGTGACAGATCCGGATTGTTATTAACAATTTGGATAACAATTCAGATCTCGAGGCCTTCTTAAAAATAAGTCTGGTTTTGAGAAACATTCTGTAATACCCATTAGTGTTAATGCCTAATTAGTGTTAATGCCTTATTTATTAATTATTCCGATTATTCATATGGATAAATGTTTTCCGGGAAAAGAGGCATTCCTGGACTTGTTACTTTGATTGATGATTTTCTCTGATATTGAAGAGTTGTAATAGTCAATCGTTCACTCTCTCCTTTGTTGAAATGAGAGAAAGGCGAAAAACGGGTGAGACTTGATCGTCGTTTCAATTTTGACATGGTGTGTTGATAAGTTAGGTTTTCCCATGAGTATGTATTATCTCGCAATTCTATAGACGGTCAATGGGTAAGTTAGGTTACTGCCCTGTCGCGGGTTCAAAAAGGCCCACAGCCTGCCATACCATATGGCGGCGCCGGGTAGGGGAGCTTAACTGACCCGTCCGTGAGTTAGAGCGGCGGTCGGTTTCCCGGCTTCCTTGCGACTTGAATACCTCCTAGTCTATGTGGAGCTTATGGTAGTACTACTTCAGTCCCCTTTGGGATCCGTAAACGTGGGTCGATAATTCCCCGTATGGATCCCTATGGGTAAGGTAGGAATTTGTAATTCCGTGTACATGTTTCCTCCGGTTGAAAGATCTCTATTCTTCATAAGACCATTCTGTCGCTTTACTCTGTCTGTTTTGAGGAAGTAGAATTTAACTTTTTCTTAGTAGCCCACACATGACGTCTGACAGTGGCATTTTAAGGGGGGATTTTCTTTTTTTTCGACAAAAAAATTGATTTTTCGCTGACCGCTGTTTCATATTCTTCAAAGTGTTGAGAATATGTGTGCAAAATTTCAAATTAAAATTCTCAAAAATGGCAAAGTTATAAGCGATTTTATACCTGCGTGTCGACTCGCGGTGGCCGCGCGCTCGTTGTCGCACGGCAGGGGTCGGCGCGCCCGGCAGCTGCCCGAATCTGTTGCTCGGCGGACCATAAATATAACGGGACAGCATACAATAGGTATGAAGGACGAGTCCTAACGGTCATGCGAGATCGAAATATTCGGTGGAGAGTCGCTCAGTCTCGAACGAGAGTTTACTGGTAACAGACGTATCATGGATCGAAACCAGGGAAGTGATACTCTGTTACGTCCGGGGCGAGCTCTCGTCGAGTTCGCGCTGAGTGAACGTAACGGCGGTCTCTCTTTCGAGTCAAGGCGTTGGCCCTTTACATCGGGGACGGAGACCTCGCCTTTTACTGCCTAAGATATATGATACGTCGACAACGCGCGACAGACCAAGAGTCTTGTAACACGTGGTGGAGAGCATGCAAGGGTATACGAAGAGTTGTAGAACCGTTTTAAGTACTCACGACAAGTATATTTATTGAACGTTGATGAGCGTTGTTACAAATGTTGCGGTAATTGCGAACAGTTCTTACTCCGCAAGAGCGTCGTCGAAACTTAGCCGTGCAGGGCTACTTCGTAGTGCGCCGAGACTTAGCCACGCAGGGCTATCGAAGACTATCGTCGAACAGAGCCTTGCTCGCTCCGTAGAGTACAATCGATGAGGTGTTGCAGCTTCTGAGGCTGGTGAGATAACTGATTCTAGCCGAAAAAGGCTTAGCTTTTATACTAGCTCGTGCCCTATACTTCCTATGGTTAGTCGTGTAATGTGGTGGGGAATGCATCTACCTAATAAAGTACACATTTAAGTAGGCGGCGTCTTTGTTCTGAAAGGGTTGGTAGGAGATTTTCGGAAGCGCTCCCCTTCCATCGCGGCGGCGCAGAGTCGAGTGTCGCGTATAGTCTATTAATTATGACTATCGAAATATTATTCGGAGGAAAGAAACCGAGTAAGTGTGCATAGATGCACTCGGGCGGCACGCTTTGATCCAAAAGATGCCGTTGACCCTTAGCTGTGGCGGAGTGGGGTACCAACGCATGTTGCAGCGGCACGTGCCGCGTGCGGTCCGTTAGTGGTGGGGGCCGCTAGGCGCGTGGCTAGACAAATGCGTATCCAAGTTTGGGGATAGCGTAAGCGAATGGCTGCTGCCCGAGAGAGCCTATGAGATTACTTCGAACGCGGAGTATGCGGGAGCGTGGGGCCTATGCTAGACTCGCTCGCAGATGTGGAGCTGCTGCTTGAGAGAATCTACGCGTGTCATTTGGTGCTTTTAAGACGCACTGTACCGCTCGGGTGAGCCAGTTTTAAAATATATTATGTAGTGGCGTATGACGTAACAACTCACAGTCGTGCTGCTAGACCGAAAAAAAGGAAATTTGTTGGGAATATTCACACCCGAGAAACGGAAACGACGTTTGCCAGTACGTCGGCCCAGAAACTGTCGACAGCGGAAGACAGAGAAATAATTACGGATCCGGGTCATGGATATCGCATTATCGCGTTTCCATCGGTTTTCTCTCCAATCTCGCAACGCGTAATATGTCAGAAATGCAAAGGACTGATCAAATTTGGCGAATCCAGTTCTCGCGCTTGGGTTTTAAAATAGTTGTGCAGTGCAAGTGTCGTGTGCAATATATTAATTCCTGTCCTCTCGTCGATGACAAATCGTGTGAGATAAACAGGAGAATGGTTTTTGTGATGAGACTATTGGGAGTAGGTAGAGAGGGTATACATTTATTTTGTGGCTTGATGGATATATCCCAAGGTTTCAGCACAACCTTGTACTATGCCTCCTTGGAGAACATTTACAGTGGAGCCAAAGCTGTATGGGAGCTGTGTGCGAAAAAGGCAGTGAAAGAAGAGAAAGCGAAGAATGCTGAGCACGGAAATCCAGAGACAGATATTTCTGTGTCGGGAGACGGAACATGGATAAAGCGAGGATATAGTTCCTTGTTTGGAATCACGACACTCATCGGCAAATATTCAAGCAAAGTGGTTGACCTTGTCGTGAAATCGTCTTACTGTCACGCTTGTAAATGGTGGCAATCAAAATCCGGTACCGAAGAATACGACGATTGGTTCGAAGAACACAGCAGTGAATGTACGGCAAATCACGATGGGTCACCTGGAAAGATGGAAGTTGACGCGATCAAAGACATGTTCCGACGATCTTGGGAAATGCATGAAGTACGGTACGCGAAATACACCGGCGATGGCGACACGAAAACATTCAGAGCCTTGTTGGAAGACAAACCTTACGGCGATGATTTGATCGTGAAGAAAAAGGAATGCGTCGGGCACGTTGAGAAGCGTATGAGCTCGCGACTGAGAAATGTGAAAAAAACGAAAAAAACTTGGAGGAAAAGGAAAATTAACTGATAAATTGATAACAGAATTAACAATTTTCTACGGTTTGGCTATCAGAAGGGTTGGCTATCCAGACTCTGTTGATGATATGTACAATGCTGTGTGGGCAACGTTCTACCACAAGATCTCGACGAATGAAAATCCTCAGCATATGTACTGTCCCGCGGGGTTACAAAGCTGGTGCAAATGGCGCATTGCCGAAACCGAGTAAACTCTGGACGAATTTGATCACGAAGCTCCACTGCATGAAGACGTCGCGAATGCTATTAAGCCGATTTACATTGATTTGTCATCAAGAGACTTGCTGGAAAGGTGTTTAGGTGGTGATACTCAAAACAACAACGAAAGCTTCAACTCAACCGTTTGGGGATTCGCACCTAAACACCTTCACTGTGGCGCGAAAACGATCGACATCGCGGCTTATTTGGCCCCAGGGATTTTTAACGAAGGCTTTACAGCAGTCCTTAAAACAATGACGACGATTGGAATTGTCGTTGGCCAGCAAGCATCAATATTCGTCGATGCGCGAGATAAGCAGCGGATAGAGAGGTCAACGAGACGCAGCCTCGAAGCAACGAAAGAGGCTCGAACAAGACGCAGAAGCGAAACTGCTTCACTGAATGAGTTGTTCGAAGCCGAGGAAGGCATCCTGTATGGCCCTGGCATAGCAGATTAGATTAAAAATACTGTAAGTACTCAATATGTCCCATAAACTGTACTCACAACTTTAAACGCGTTTTTCTCGAAACAGCTTTTTCACAACTGGTGTGCACGATTTCTCAAAAACTATTCAACCGATTGCCTTCAAATTTGGACAGAATGCTCAGCTGACATCCTTTTATCGTTTGATAAAGCAAAAAAGCAATACGTTTAATAGTTTTTTATTTATAACAAAAAATTGATCAATTTTTTTCGAAAAATCGATACTTCAAGTTAAAAAAGTCACCAAATCGTCAATTTTTTTTAATTTTTTCCCTTCATCAAACGATAGCTATATGTGTCTAAAGTAAAATGCTTTTGGATTTTTGTTGCAGGATGAACGTGAAGGCTGTAATCGTGCACACCATCAAAAAAGGACCATCGCGCGTCGAGGGGGGTGGGAGGCGGATTTTTTGATGAAATTGTTTAAAAATTTTTTTGTATGTAGTAAACAGATCAATAAAACTATATGCCAAGTTTCACAAGTTTTCCGGTGTATACTTTCTTCACAAAAAAATTCCCAAAAAGCGGTAAATTTTGCGAAAAAAAGACAATCCCCCCTTAAGGTTTTAATCTTTGACAGAGTGAAACCGGCCCATTATTCATCGAGAATTGCGAGTTAAATGTTGTGATTGGGAATTTATTTTAAGTAACAGAATTAGAACTTTGGATTGAAGTTACGGCAGGACGTAACACCTTCCCCCCTTAAAACCATTACCTAGGGGAAGCCTAGTAATCGTTCGATGAATTCTCTTATGCGGATGTTTTCCCTTTTTCCCGGAGAAATAGTGAGTTATTTATGAGCGTGTGTAAGATTCCCTTTTATTTACCTCAGTGTGTAGTTATTCCCTATACTTGCATAAGCTGGGTAAGTATGTTATCATATTTAATTCTTATTCGTATCGGTTTGTGTGTGGTTTTTTTTCCTTTTTCTTTTCATTTCCTTCTCTTCGTGTATCTTATTCCTACTGTGTATGTATTTTCCTTAGGTGTAGATGTTTCTGGTTTCATTATCTTATCATTGTTAGTATGTCTTCAATTATTATTATTATTATCGTTACTACTATTTATGATGTTTTTTTGTATATTTTTTTTGTTGGGTTTTTTTCTTTTTCTTTTTTAAGCTTTTTACCAATTATGTGGATAATTCTTGCTCCACCTACGTTAGTTCATACTATATAAAAATGTGTTCGTGTAGTGGTATTTTCCGTGAATGAAAGAGAAGCGAAATATATATATATTGTTCGAGAATCCGACGCCTCAGCTGAGTTGAGCGAGGCAGCCGGGCAGCTGTCGAGCGGCAGCACCTCCCGGCCGCGCTCGGCCAGACTCACGCGCGACGATCGCGCACGCGTAACGAGGAGAAGTCGCCGTCGTGCCGTGTGCAACAGGCTTCTTCTTCCTTCTTCTTCGTAATGGCCGCGATCTAAGCTCACGTGCTCACGTTTCGCTCATTTTGCTCATCTCAGTATAGCTCACGGTTAAGCTCACGGGTCTGCTCATTTCGGTACATCATCATCATGGGAACGGTTTAACTACTCGCTAGTGATATTGTTCGGCTCATTTTCGTATGAGCGCGAGTTCAGTTCTCACGGCGAGTGCCAAGTGCCTTTCCGCGGGAGACTCGCGCTCTCAACAGGTGTGCGACGCGTCGAGTCGCATACGGTACAGCTCACCCGTTTGTTCCGCCAATTCATACAATTGTGTCGGCTCAACTCGGGAAACTATTTCGGCATTGGTTGTTATCGGTCCAGCTCATTGCACAGCGTTCTGTGCAACTGTGTAATTACTGTGGTTGAAAATATATTTTGTATTTTCTTTATTATAATTTTTGTGACCATCTTTATTATTTTTTCCCTACCCGCTTCGCTATTACTCATCGGCAATTCTCAAACATATATAGGATACTTGTTGCGGTTCCAGGATTCTTGTCATCAGTGGTTACGACATAATTGTGTTTCTGCAATAAACGTAATATATTTTCATCTGACGGTTTCAAAGTTATTGTTTACAAAGCTCTCACCTGCAATAAACGAAACGACATTTAATGTTCGTAAACCCGAATATCTATTATTATCCCAGGTGATTAATATTAATGTGAGCTCAAGCTCAACTGCCACGTGTCGTCTTTGGTTATGATTCTCTCTACTATACCGACACTCGGTCCTCAAGAGCGCGATACCATTTGAAGGACCATATTTCCTTTACATCACCCCTCCCGCGGGAGAAAAATGTTTACATTTTTTCCTTTTTTTTTTGTTTTAGTGTAATATGTATTAATCAGTCAATCACTGTCGCTTCTTTCTTCGTCAGTGTTGTCTTCTTCAGATGTTGGAAGTGGAATTAGCTTGGACACATGGAAGAGGTTCGACTCTAATTTCTTATGACCCGTGTTGATCTCGAAAATTGAATTCGAGATTTTTCCGATGATTACGAATGGTCCAATCCTCAGCTCGTCGAGTTTTCCCCTATTTAATTTGTTTCCGTTTTCTACGAAGACTTTGTCACCTACGTTGAAGGTTATATCCTTCCGATGTTTGTCGTAGATTTTTTTATTATAGTCATGTGACTTTATTGAATTTTCCAGAGCGTTCTCCTTGTCTTTGTTCCACTCTTGGTCCGTTATCTTCTTCCTTTGTAGTTCCTTCGGCAATATTGAAGCATCCGCGCCGTTCATTAGATATGATGGTGCAAATCCCGTGACACTGTGATTTGTGTCGTTATATTTCTGTACACATTCGTGCGCTATCGTTGTCCAGGCTAAATTCTTTTTGTTTTCGTTGATTTTACATCTTATTCTATTAAGTAGTGTTTGATTTAATCGTTCGTTTAAGCCGTTTGAGAAAGGACAGTCTGCTGCCGTGAATATTATTTTAGTGTTTATCTTGTTCAGGTAGCTCTTAAATTCCTTTGAATTGATACCTGGGTATTGGTCCGAGAGAATCATACCGATCGGTCCCGTTTCGGCAACGCCGTCCACTAGTCTAATAAAGTTTGTTGCATTTTGCGTCTTAGAAGTTAGAATGTAGGCGTACCTTGTGAAATGATCTATCAGCAAGTGAAGATATTTCTTTGTTGATCTCGAACCACCGAAACCTCCTACAGTGTCTACCGAGACGATTTCGAGGGGCCTCCAGGCTGGGCCTAAGTGTGACAATAACCCGTATTTTGGCTGCCCTTTTGTTTTATTTTTTATGCAGGTCGTGCAGCTTTTGCATGTTTTTTCTATGTTCTGGATTAGATTTCTCGCTGTATAGTACGGGCATATAGTTTTCTGCATCTGTTTAATGCCGATGTGACACAGGTGTTCATGAGTCTTCTTCAGGAACTTGATGCTAAACTCTTCTGTTAATATTATTTTTTCTCTTTCCCTCATTTTCTTAAATAAAATGTTTTCTCTTGATATTAGTTTATCCTTTGTCATTGCTATTTGTTCGTTCTTTTCTTGGTCTTCCAGAATGTCTTCCAGTGTTATGATGTTTATAATTTTCAGTTGTTCATCTATGTTTTCATCTGGATCCAGGGCAGGATTTCTGCTGAGGCAGTCAGCCTCAATATTGTATTTACCTGGTTCGCATTTAATCTCAAGATCGTATTGAGACAGATAATACGTCAAGTCCCCAAGTTCCTCGTCGGTTCTTGATTTGATGTTTAGATTCTCCAACGGTTTGTGATCTGAGAAGACTGTAAATGTTCTCCTTATTAATAGATGTTGCCAGTATCGTACACATTCTTTCACCGCCAGGCATTCTAAGTATGTGGCTTTTTTTCCTTTTTTGAGCTGCGTTCAATTTTTTTGAGAAGTATGCCACTGGTTTTTCAGTTTTGTCTTCCTGTGGTTGTTTCAATATGGCCCCCATTCTAGAAGGCTGGCGTCTGCGTAGATATGTATTGGTCGATTTGGGTCGTAAATTGTCAGCACCGGCTGAGTGCATAGTATTTGTTTCATCTCCTCAAAGGATCTTTGACACTCTTCAGTCCAGTTGAATTCTTGGCCTTTCCTTAGTAGGTTGTGTAACGGATCCAATTTTATGGCTATTTTCGGCACGTATTTATGGTAGAAATTCATTTTCCCCAAAAATTGTCTCACGTTTTTTTGTGATTTTGGTGTCGGGAAATTTTTTATCGAAACCAAGTTATCTTTTAGTGGTTTTACCGAATTATTTTGTATGACATGACCTAAATATTTTGCTGAGTTCTCAGCAAAACTGCATTTTGAGAACTTGAGCCTGAAACCTTCGCTTTTTATAGCTTCGAATAGCTTTGTTAAATGTTTAATGTGATCTTCAAATGTTTTCGAAAATATTAGTATATCGCCTATGTAACTAACCGTGAAGTTCGTTAATTTGTGTTTTCTTATTATGTTGCTCATTATCCTTTGGAATATGGCCGGTGCGGTCCTTAGGCCGAACGGTAGGCAGGTCCACTGGAAGTGTCCTTCTTGCGTGACAAATGCTGTTTTATGTCTGTCTGAGATCTTCAGGGGTATTGACCAAAACGCCGAGTTTATGTCCAGCTTGGAGAAAAATTTACAATCCCTTGTTTTTACCATGAGGTCTTCAATAAGTGGGAGAGGATGTGATCGAGGCACGACAATTTTGTTTAGGTCCCGAAAATCTATGTACAATCTCGATTTTCTGTTTTCTTCCCTCTTGAACGCCAAAGTTACTGGAGCAGCGAACGGGCTGTACGACTCTTCGATTAGTTTTTTTTCCAGTAGCTTCGCGATTTGTGACTCAATTTCTTTTCTATCTTCGACTGAGCATCGGTACGGTCTTTTACTACAATATCTTTCCACTAGCAGGTCGATGTGAGCTTCATAGTCAGACACTGTCCCGATGTCATATTTATCTTTTGCGAAAATGGTCGCATTTTCGTTTATTAATTCGTTTATTTTAGATTGTTCCTCATGGTTCAAGTGATTTATTGAGATGCTGAAGTTTTCCTCTTCAAAATTTTCGTTAAAGTTTACCAAATATCTGGCTTCCTTTGCTGCTTGGCTTTTTCCCATCTTGTGACTGTTGTTCGTTTCTAAATCACTGTCAATTGTATCCTCAGTGATCATTTTTTCTTTTCCTGGGCCTTTTTGAATGATGTTAAGGTTTTCATCCTGCGTTAGTCGAAATTCCTTTATGCAGTCTAGTCCTACTAGGAAATCGTAATCGAAGTTTCTTTCGTCGATAACGAAGACAGTAATTTTCTTCTCAATATTGAAGATTCTTGTGTCTATTTTTATTGTACCACTTGTTTTTTTCACGCCATTAATCGTTTTCAAATTAGTATTGGTTGAACTTCCTGCTTCGTCATTGTCGATTTTTATTAGTCTCGAATTTATCAGTGAGACATTTGATCCGGAGTCATAAATCCCAGATACTTCAAGCTTTCGGTCCAATACCAAATTTATTTTAATTAATGGCGGCACAATTAGTTTTTTGGATCATCTTCTTGTAACTCACATTCTAGTTGTGAGTTGTTGACGAGTCTTATTTGGTTTTTTCCTTCGGTGAGGCTGGATTTATTTTTGAACCAGCATGAATCTTCAGGGTGGTATCTATTCCTTTTCCCTAATTTTTCGCATGTTTTGCATGGTTTTTTGTTATCTTGTTTTTCTTTCGGAGTCGTTGCTGCGTTTTTCTTTTTATCAGATGTGTTGTTTTTCACCAGGTGTTCCAGACTCCTGATTTCGTTGAACATATCTTTTGTTTCTTTTACCGTTGATTTATTGATCCGGTTTGTCACAGAGTCTGGTAATCCGGTTGCGATCAAGTTTATCAGTATGTCTGGTCTCATAGACTTATTCATCTCCAGTAGTAGTTTTTCCTTTTTCAGAGCGTAATCCAATAGAGATCCACTGATATATTTGAAGCCGATCGCGTATTTTACCGGCGTCCATCCCTTATCTGCATAGGTTTCGCACAAGTTTTCTTTCCAGTCTGTCCACTCTGAATTAATCGTGAGATTTGTTAGCATCGAGCTGTACCAATCTGTACAAGAGCCTTTCAAGAATAGTCGTAAAACCTCTATCTTTTCCTCGTTTTTTTGTAAACTCAAACGCTCGCATTCGCTTTCGAATAGCTCCATCCATTGCGTTACATTACCGTTTTTGTTGTTGAATTTTTCTAGCACAAATTTCTCTGCTAGTTTATTGAGGTTTTTCCTTGACTCCGTTTCTGTTCTAGCGAATCTTTCTAGAATCATCGTCAATTCCTCTCTTGAAATACCACCGGTGTTGCCTGTTTGTCCTGTAGTTTGTGGTTCTTCAAATTTTTCCTCTGCGAATTGTATATTTCCGCCGTCATCAATGTAGATCGCTTTCAAGGACTCGTTCAGTACAATCCAAACGTTCCTCTTCTGGTGTCTTTTTGTGATTGCGTTTTTCACTTTTTTGAAGGTGTCCGTTTTCGTCAGTTCTGTGTGTAGGCTTATATCTTGAAGCTCGCGTGGCACATCAAAAATCTCACCGTCGAGGGTGCTGATTGAGGTTAGGAGGAGGCTGTTTGTTTTTTCGTCCCCTTGTTTTGCTCCCACGATGAACTCAAACCTTAATTTCTCCATCATCGAAGGTGTCGTCTGTAGATTTTACGAGAAATGTCGTTTTATAGGATACTTGTTGTGGTTCCAGGATTCTTGTCATCAGTGGTTACGACATAATTGTGTTTCTGCAATAAACGTAATATATTTTCATCTGACGGGTTCAAAGTTATTGTTTACAAAGCTCTCACCTGCAATAAACGAAACGACATTTAATGTTCGTAAACCCGAATGTCTATTATTATCCCAGGTGATTAATATTAATGTGAGCTCAAGCTCAACTGCCACGTGTCGTCTTTGGTTATGTTTCTCTCTACTATACCGACACTCGGTCCTCGAGAGCGCGACACCATTTGAAGGAACATATTTCCTTTACATATATATATATATATATATATATATATATATATATATATATATATATATATATATATTGTGACGTGTTTTTCGGGAGCTCACGCGAAACGGTAGCAAAAAAAATTGAAAACCGAAAAAAATAAAACTTTACGCGAAATCGGGCACTCAAAAACGTCACCTTCGGCCGCCACCTCCGCGAGTGCAGCGGCGTCCCGGTGGGCGGCAGTTAATTTTTGTTTCGCCGGTATTAACAACCGGACTAAACCGGGAGTGAGTTGAGCGGGCTCACTCCACTAATCAATTTTTGTTTCGCCGGAGATTGAGAATCCGGTCTAAACTGGAGGTCGATTGAGCGAGTCGACCTCCGCAAGGACCTAACGAAACGGTACAACAAAACATAAACGGTATCGGGATCCACGAGCGCGAAGCTCGAGTAACGATAACGCCGGAAATACTCGCGAAAGCGACGAGGCCGGAAATGCACGGTCGCTCAGGATGCGGGTTATGGTAGAAGGGTCGCGATTCTTTTGCCAATAAAATAACAACGAAATCCGTAAATCGGGATCTTTAAATCACGAGAACAATTATTTGTTTTTGGCTATTAAGCCACGGGAGCTCGCACACACGTGCATCGGGAGCGCTCAGCTGATCGAACGATCGAAGCGAGCGGAGCGAGAACGAATCCTATACGCGATCGAAAATTTATCTAACGATAAAACTTACCGAAGCAGCGTAATTTAATCCACAAAGGTACGGGAGCGGCATCTCAGGATGCACCGAGAACTTCAGCACGATCACTGCACCTCAAGAGCGTTATTCACAACGCATCTCGACACAGAAAAATCGGCAACGAATTCAGACTGAATTCGCGTAACACACGCCATACTCTAGTCCACTCGCGAACGCACAGTGACAGGTAGTACGAGCGAGACACACGAACCCGAGCGAGAGCGATAGCCGGAGTCTACGGTAGCCCGAGCGAGAACACACGACTCAGCGCGAGACAATAGCCGAACCGTAAACACGGGAGCGCGAGAGGTCCGGGATACCTCGAGGACGCCTCTCGGTAGACTGATTAGCCTACGACAATACATCCGAAGGGACGTTATGATTATTGCGGGATCCTTAGCCGATAACTGCTGCCCTCTCAAACTTTTTCGTAACGTCATCGATACAAGAGCCGAAACTGTAACGCGGTAGCTTTGAGGATCGTCGCGATCGTTACTCGAAATTCACGGCGTGAAAACAAGGCTCTCTTCTCACAAAAACTCAGCACAAGGGGCTCGAACCTTGCCTGGACAAAAAAACCGTAACTCCGCCTGTTCTCCAACGCCGTGCATTATCACCTAACCGGAGTGCCGGGTTTGCACCGGACTTTGACGTATTCGCGACGAAACCTCGTCGGGCTCTCCTCTATTCGTGTTTCCCAGTACGTCGGGATTCCTTCCACCGAATAGACGCGAGGTTCGGACCTTAACCGAACCAAATCCTTAATTCTTTAGGATTATCTGTAAGTTCGTTTCCATACTAACTCGACAGGATCGGAAAACTCACGAACCTTATCGTAACGGGAGCTGGACGGTACCGTAAACAGCAAAAGGGCAGCGAAATGGGAGCAGTATTTCTCTAAATCGGTAGCTGTAGCGGAAAAATGCTATTTATTTGTAATTTTTGTGACGGTGATTGAAAAATCACGTCACAGTGGATATGCACTTATTCGAACCGAGCACCCTAAACCGAGCACCCTTGTAGAAACAACCATAGAAAACCCATTCATCACAAAAGATCCGATAACTGTGGATAATTTGGACACCTTCGCGTACGTAAATTCTAAATTTGTATATGTAAGTAGACTACAGTACCTATACGGATTTTTTCAAGATGGCGGCTTTGAGGAGTGGGGATGTCTGTGCAGCGTGCTCGGCTGGGCCGCCAGGCCCGCCGGCTCGTTGCTGGGGTGGTTTCCCCCCTCCCCCCTTCCCCGCGCCCCCCGTAGGGGAGGTGGCGGGTGTCCAGGGTGAGGAGCTGGAGGAGATGTTGCTTCTTCGGCTGCCAAGTCCCGACCACCCGCCCCTGGTCGATCACTTGGGTAGCTCGACTTGTGATGCGGGCGGAGGGGATGATGGGAGTGAGTGTAGTGAAGGGAGGGAGTGAGCGTGTAGTGGAAGGGCGTGAGAGCGTGGCGGGGGCGCTTGGTATGGTGGGGATGAGCTGGCTGGAGCGCGCGCGGGGTCAGCTGGTGACGGCGTAGCGATGCGTCGCGCCATGTTGGATTTTCGGGGTACGCTGGTGGCCGAGCAGCGGCGGGCCCATCGCCTCGGGATGCGCGAGAGGGGATGCCGAGCGGTGCAGCGCGTAGACGGTATAGTGGCGGGTGGCTGAAGTACAAGGAGTGCCTGGGAGAGCTCGTGGCGACGTAGCAGCGAGTCGCGCCATCTTGAATTTTGCAAGCGCTGGCTTGCTGAGGGAGGCAGCGCTCTCGCTCTCGCGCGTAGGGTGTTTCTCGAGGGTAGCTGAGAGTTTTGCGTAAGCTAACTTGGCGGAGCGGTCTAAGGCATTGACTTGAAACTCCGTTTTTTCCTTGGGAGCCGGGGTTCTATTCCCATATGTAGCAATGTATTTTTTTTTCAGCTCATTTAGAAAAATATATATGAAACGTATGAGGGAAGGTAAGTAAAAAAATGTTGTTTTAAATTATTACAATAAAGTTTGCATTTTTATTCTTAAATCTAGATTTACATTTTTTATGTATAAAATTTAAAACTGATTCAATCTAGCGCAGCAATTTTGAACAAATTTTTTTTTAACACAGACTCCGCGACCCGTTAACGAGTTCCCAGAGTGTTTATTAATGTTTTTTCGTACCACTCGCCAGCTTACTCATAATACGTTTATGAAATCTTGCGGCGATTCGATCGTTTTGTTTGAGATCGGCGGTGAAAAGATTCCGGAATTGTAGTAGAGATCCCCCGCCACACATATGATAAAGGAACATAATACAAAACTGGCCACACACATTTGAAGAGAGGCTTTGAACCTGCTTGGTATTCCATCGATAGAGGGTGCAGTTCTTACGTAGACGGTGGATATGGCTTGGTATAAGCGGCGGAATGCCGTAACTGTCGAAGTACGATCCACGTCCCCGGTCATCGATGTAGATTGCGACCCAGTGTGTTCCAGGGCGCGTGTGGTCATCAGTGTTCACAACAAGGGCTGTCGGCCTCGTTAACAGAGTTGGAATCTGATCGGCTGCATGAACACTTCTCGAGACTTTAGAGTGTAAGCCCTGCAATGCCTGGCCAATCTGGATCGTATTCATCACTTGTTACGACTGGAGAGTAACAGTCGCGTTGCTTCTTCAGATTCACAGGTTCAGGTAAGTAGTCAAACTGTGGTACCCGCGTAGCTGTAGGAGGCACGTCGCGAAGGATCCACTCCTTCAATTTTGCGGCATTGTTTAAAGCACAAGACAGCTCCGGTCTGTTTAAGAGTCCGTGATGCAGACAGACCTGTGCCGAGGAGGGCAGATCGTTGAATGATGGACAGCCGCTTTCCTCAAGGTTTTTTATCTCGGGGGCTGTAACATTTTGGAGGTATTTAGCTTTTTCATGTCCGCGAGTATAAATCGCTCCAGCAGCCCGTGTGATCTGTCGAAGATTTGCGTGTAGTGTTCTGATCCCTACGTCTCCCTCGAACCACTCCAGACCGTGATGATGTCGAGTCGTCCAATTATTCTTCGCTCGCACTGATCTCGGGAGATCCGTGAAAACGTATGCTGGAGCGGTGATCCAATGGCCAATATACTCTTTATCGAGCGTAACGACAGCTACTTCTTTAGCAATGAAGCAGTCATCCTTGTCGTAAAACCCGTGAATATCGATGACGTAGTCCATTTTAGTGAAAAAATGTTATGGTCCAGTAAATACAACCGCTACTGCCAAAGGATCGCTGCGTACTACCGATGAGCGGTGAAGATACATCCACGAGATTTTGGTGCTGGAAGGGATGAGCGGGGGTGTGTCACCAATTCGCTAGATTTTACTGCTTTTTCTTACCCCCACAAAGTGACGTAAACACCCCCTTCTAGCATCCCAACTATTTTACCACACCTTGTACGAGTCCTGTTGTTTAGCGTAACGCAGTGAAAGTTCAGTTACAAAATAATTCTCCTACGGTATACAACTAAAAATGGTCCACCGAAGAGCAAAGCCTGTAGAGGTATTCACGAGACTCAACCACGCAGTCCAGCAGAGAGGAGCGCATGTGGAAGAACGGAATAACCACGGCTGGGTGCAGCAATCGAGGACGAAGTCTACAACGCGTCGGGACAAACGGAGGCAACATCCAAAACAGCCTCCAAAAATATGGTTTATCCGGAGACGCCAATATTTCGCTCGGGAGAGGCGACGACAATTGCGTGCATCGGTAAGTAATACTCAGTTGGGTAATTAAACCACGGAGTAGTAAAAAATCGATTAATTAAATATATATATTCGTTTGTTACAGCAGCAGCCCTGTGAATGCACCTATGAGGACCATCCACGGCGCAATGAAAAAGTCGGAGTTCAAAAGCGCAAAAGGCCTGAGGAAACAGAGGAGTCGAAGAAGAAGAAGAAAGAAGAACAGTCGAAACCGACGGGAGAAAGAAATAATATTGTTAAAAATGATGATGATGAGGAGATGCGGGAGTTAGTGGAGGCTTTTGAGCGATCGAAAATCGAATAAAATAAAAACATAAATCTGCTTAATTCTGTGTTCACATTTTTTTATTTAAAAAAAACCTTACAATCCCTATAATAATATTTACCAGTCTTATAGTATTATTTAAGCACGCAGGCTTACCCCGAAAAGTCTACCATGACCTGTCGGGAAGCGTCAATCTCGATGACATTATCGAATTCCGAATATACAATACAATTTACAGTACTCGTTAAAGCAGCCTTAAAACGTATTTCTACACGCACACTACCGTGTTTCACAAGATTCCAGTGACCAGGTCGCCCGGCGGAAAGATCGGGCGTTAAATCGAAGCAGTATAGACAGTTACCGTAGGGATACGATTCTTTTGTTACACCACAACTATCGTCATCCCAAAGGATTTCTGTACCAGAAACTAGCGTATGATATTCCTCGGTGTAAAGGCCTTCATGATAATCAGGTTGCAAAGGCTTACTAGGCACCTGTACACCGTCTACGTACAGGGATAAAAAATTTAATGAGTAGTGGTGAAAATTAAACGGATTCATAGTTCTATCTCCATTGAAAGCTCGATTATCGACCAAGCCCAGTACGATCCGTCTCGGAAGCTGGCCAAGTACAACATTATCGAGTGTTTCGCCATGAACACCTGCATGAATAGTAAATGGTTTCACTTCTACCCGAGTAAAGGGGTATTTAGTCGTTCCTCTACTCAAAGCCTTGTCATGTGCCAGTAAAACACCCGGACTAATTTTAACACGTCGAACAATGAGACTGGCGTCGACTATATGCACTGTATAATCCTTCCCAGACGCGTCCATAAGACAAAAAGCATCTCTCGAACGTATAAGACGAAGGCGTAGTTCAACACCGTTGAGTAAAAACTTTTCCTGATTGAAGATATCAGAATGTAGATATCCGGTGAGGTCTACCGTTTTACCATTCGCCATCATAGCCTGCCGCGCAGGTAGACCTTCGTTCGATTGCACAGCGGCTGCTCTACCCTCGGCTGGAGGGGCCGTAGAAACTGGTTGAGAGTTGAAATATAGCGGAGTATCATCTATCCACATACTGGCACCGAGCTGACAGGCTTTTCTTGAAGCCTTATAAGTCAGTAACGATTCAATGTATGCTCGATATGCATAGGCATTATTCGAGGGCGATACAAGTTTCTGGTTGAATGACACATCTAGTTGATTGAACAATGAATGCAGTAGATTGTTAACAGGTGCTACTTTATCATGAGCGTCAACTGCGCCGTTTCTGGGCTGTAGCTTAACACGTAAGTTTAACATTGTATGGGCCAGATCAATGTATTCATCACCATGCCTGGGGACAACAAATTCAATGGGAGCCTCATCTGTCAGTGAAGAAATGGGCTTATAATGAATTCCTTGAGAACCTTCTATACTCGTCTGCGTCGGTGGAAGCGTGAATAAATCCAGCTCTGATTTCAAGCACTCACAAGAGTGGGCATGTAAGAAAGACATTTTGTTTGGCTAACTATCCAAATATATCTGCAACGGTGCGTTTTTTACGCTTAACAATTTTTGTTTTTTTAGTTTTTCTGGTTGCTTTTTTCTTAGACTTTGTTGATTTACGCCCTTTTTTTTACTGCGCTTATCGGTTGAAACTTTTTTCTTTTTCTTCGCAGCTTTTCTAGGCTTACGAGTTTTAGTATATTTTAGAGCTCTAAGCGTAGGAGTACTGATGCGAGGACTAGCGTGACCGAACAACGAATGATGCTGCGGTGAGCGGTCCTGTATTTTATATCCCGAACCCTGCATGAGACTCTCAAATGTTTCGTCGGCCTTGCGCTTCAAATTTCTCCCACTCTCGGTCATACGGGCTCTGAATGAATCTTTGAAGGGAGTGTTGTGCGCAACATCACCCAATATATTCATCCCTGCATGAAGCGCTTCTTTTCCGACTGCGCGAGCGCCACGAGTTAGCAATGGTTATGCGCGTCAAAATAACCCACTGAGGAAGCTTCCTAGACCATGTCCTCGCTGATATGGAGCACCAATGAAAACCCGATCAACCCCGCCGCCAACCTGGCTCTCGTAATGATCAATATATCGATCCATAGCGATATACTCTATTGTATGCGCTTAAAATGTAATGTAGCGGTCAACGTTCCACTCTGGAATGGTACCGGTTTACCAGTGTCCGTCCTTATATCTATCTCGATCGTACTAAATTCAGTCCGTAATAAGGGTATGTAAATTGGCGGAGAGAATGATTTAGTTTGCGTGGATCCATAAATGTAATTTGTATTATCTACAGGTACGATACGTAACAGAGGTGTCTGCGCATCACCGGTTATATAATTTTCACATATGTCCGTATATACGAATAATTTATCAGGAAGCGATAGCGATAAGTTAGCAGGATAATTTGCGATAAATTTCCATTGTTCATGGACATCCTTAATTTTTCCGGGCTGAAAGCCTAAAACTTTAGAGAGTTTATCGTCTAGACATATAAGATGTGGCCGTACACATTCATCTATAATACAGCTATCAGGTATTCTTTTCAGGCTTACAATACCCCCGATATCCTCATTATATTCAAGGCGAATGTGGTCTTTGAATATATCCGTTTCATTAATGGTGTCAATTAGTGCTTTCACACTAGCGTAGAGCCCCGCAGGAATTATAACCTCATGAGTTTTTGGAGGTTTAATATATTTTCGCTTGCGGGTGTTGGCAGCATCATCTCGGGGAACTACGAGCCTAGCGTATTGTGCTACAGAATCTGCTGTAACCTCTGTACTGATCGAGTGCGTAGGAGAGTCACTGTTACCTGATGGTATAAAAGTCTTTTTGGGCTTATGTTTACTGTAAACCCACTCGTGGGTACTGCAAGCAGTAATTGGGGACGCCGTACCGTGTGGTTCATTTGTCTCATCTACATGCAGAAACGTACGGGGAAATTGAATTTTTGTCAAGGCTACGACCCATTCCCCAGGCATCTTCAATTGCTTTGGAAGCTGTGTGTCACCGTATTATCGGGGTAGTACTTCATACTACTATTACTCGGTAGCACGAGGTAAAATTGATCCCTCATTTTTAGTTTCGCTGTTATTTATTCACTATATTTGATGCAGGAATCCAGGAATTGAATTTTTCGGGGTATCCTCGCCAGCTAACAAAATATTGTTTATTACGGCCTTTCCCTTTAGTCTTGAGAATTTTGTCAATTAAAAATTCTTCCGTATCAATCTCCTTCTCGACAATACTTAATTCCTCTTCATAGAAAAAGCCGTCAATTTCTTCGTCGTTCAGATCAACCAGCTCATATATGGGCGGTTGTCTATTTGTAAGAATCTTGCGAATCCTGAATATTTCTTCACTCCAGCGAGCTTCGTAACCTTTCTCGAACGCAGACTTTGCTTTACTGATGCGAACAAGCTCACCGACCTTGTATTTAGGCACTTTGCGATACTGCTTGTATCGTCTGACCATATTTGCGCGTGCTATACCTGCATTATACAGAGTCACGGCTGCCGGTTGCATCTTGATAGTAGAGTGTTTTGTATCATTGTAAGCATGGACGATAGACTGTAATACATCGATATAGCGCCGTGTATTTTTATGTGTAAAATATCTCCACATCCGCTCCTTTAATGTTCTGTTGAAACGTTCTACAATAGCTGCTTTGATATCCGGGTTGCGGGTCACTCGGAAATTTATTCCACGACTCTTCAAAAATCGCTGCAAAACGCGACCGACAAATTCTTTGCCTCGATCGGTCTGTAGCCATACGGGCGCTCGACCACCGCTCCTAGACAATATTCGCTTGAAGCCTTCTGTAGTTTCTGCACAAGTTTTATCACGCAGCGTCTCAACCCATGCATATTTACTAAGTACATCAATAACCACTAAAAGATAAACGGAGCCGTCATTCTCATCTTTGAGAGAACGTAAATCAACGAGATCAGCTTCCCACACGTCATCGATATTATCAACGGTGTAGTGTCGGCGTGGAAATCGTCGTCGTATAGGTCTGTGTAGTGTATATGCATCCTGTGTTCTTAGCCAGCTAGCAACGTCTTCACGAGGAATTTTTTCTCTGTCAGCTGCGTGAATTAGATTTGGGGCGCCGGCGTATCCAGCGTTATGCGCAGGATCATAATAAAACTTCTTTAATAAATCCATTATATTTTTATTATAGTTTCAATGTTTTCCACGATCGTATTGAGTCACTAGTAGGAGTTCGACGTCTGTTGCCCGATAAATTTAAGCTATTCTGACTTGTATCCGGTGTATTGGGATTTGACTTTGCCAGATTTCGTCTAGAGTTTACAGGTGTATCAAGTGATAGATTCTCATACAATAAGCTTGCATTACCGATAAATTCATGAGGGATCCCTAAACGCCGCAGTTCATTTCCAAACTGCTCGCGACCAATGGCACGCACAGTTTTTCTATGGCGCATAGTATCATTCACAAGATCTATAATATTCGATTCTTTTATTGGTTCACCGTTGATATGGACCACTCCTGATTTATCCCACGTTAGACTGGTGCTGGAGCTGGCATGCAAATGATTCAATAACTGCTGCGCTTGTCTTCTATATGTTTTCGGTACACTAGCCACAATAACTTCATCGGATATTTTCTCAGCTTCGGTAGTTGTTTGTGCAGCTTCCTCAGTTGCTTCCTCGGCAGGTTTATCGCTTACGGAAGAGGTTGTGGTAATTTTAGGTCGCCGCTCCTCGTCAACAAAAAACTGATAGCGTTGCAAAACTTGTTGGTAAAGTTTCCATTTCTCTCGTTGGTTCGCAGGAGTCACTGAGCGAAGTATTTCGTCCATTTCGGCATCGAGTCTATTGAGTGTCGTGCCTGGTGTTTGAACGGAACGTGTTTGATCTATCTGCTCACGTGATGGCATGACAGCATCTTGAGACACTAAAACCATTTTCTTTGCGTGCTGCATGTCGTCAATTACGCGTAAAAATATTAGACAGTACAGTGCCTATGATTGGAAGAAGAAGAGGTAGTAAGAATCCGCTTCCCTTTTGCACAATTATGCGTTTTTTCGCCTTCCAACTACCAGTTTTATTTACGAGACGGCGCAAAATTTTTTATATTTCGATAGTTTTATTCGTTCACTCTTTTTCAATGAGACTACACCGTTTAAGGTATTTAACGCACACTCACAAATACATCGAACGCCGTGTCGATCTATCTTGTGCAATAATGAATCACGCTGATGCTTCTCCAGATGACATAGAGCATGCAGTAAGATTATATTCTTCTTTCCAAGCGAAGCTTTAGCCGTTGTTGTTGGAGCCATAGCAGAGCCTCGAATGATGTTCGTACATTCGTGACTGTCTATTTATACTTGATAAATTAACGAGAACCGGATCCTCGTTTTGGAACATACACAAAATTATGAGTATCATCCGGAAAAATGCAGGTGCGGAATCGACAATTATCTGGGGTAGACTGTTTAAGATCTAAAAGCAAATAACCGTGAGGTTTTGAAGTTGCATCGTGGTAAGCTTCTTGCAAAAATTTCGGGTCTTCGGGATAAATTTGACGTGCCAGATGCGGAATCTGCGCTCGATCGCGAGGATTTTTAAATGCTACGATGTAATTCGTGTTTAAAGAAATATCGCGCTGACCTCGACCCTGATGAAAAATGTTTTGTGTTATAAAAGTTACGCTAATATTTTTATGGTGACTCCCCTTTGTGAATAAATCAACAATTTCACCGTTTGAAGACTCACGCATTAGGTCGTCAATAATCAAAAGTTTTGGCCTACGATCCCCTGCAATATCTGAATTTTGAGGAAGACCTTCCAAAAATTCGATATTTTTACCATAATCGGTATACCCGTCTTGCCACTCCGAATAATAAAAAAGTATACGAGGAAACTCGACATCGGCCATAGCCGAAATATATTTTAAACCTTTTTTACGAAGTATGTTTTACCGCATCCCGTAGGACCTGCGACAATTGACGTCCAGGGGTGTTTCCAGCGCGGGTCCATATTAAATAATGAGGGATGATAGGATTTGGAAGTGTTAATATACAGCGAATACATTCCAACATTTACTTCATATATACAAAAAAAATACATTTAAAATTGATTTATGTAGCTCATCAGAATGAGTCCGTGCGATACCCCGAGTCTCTTATATAATCCTCCATAACAAAGCCGGCTATACCGTTATCGAAGAGACGTAGGGACAGGTCGATGTCTGAAACAAATACAAAAAAAAATGGAATAAATAAATGCAATAAAACATTATAATAATAAATTATGCTCCCAATACAACGTATTGTGACAGTCACCATTGTCTCAACCTCGGCTGTTGTTCACGTACTGAGCTGCATGCAGAACAAGCTTGGACCGTTTATACTGTAAATAAACTAATCCTTGCAGCGTATTACCGTGGTTATACATATGTCGATAAGCTTGACCATACATGTGATAAGAGAAAAGGAAAAAAATAGTACAACTGAAAGCCTATTATGTTTATAAATATAAAAACATTTTTTTTTATTTTGTGAAAATATACAATGCCGTATGTATAACATTATCATTATTAATTCATATATACATATATATATCTTGTAAACAATTTAGAGCCACAAGTCGGGGTACAAAGCGTACATATTCGCTGCCCCTAAAATAACGAAAAAAAGCTATGTTATTTACAGTTACTTTAACGTGCTTATTCTATGTAGCCGTACGGCAGTGAGTCATACTCGCCCCATCGTCGTCTCTTGACGAGTACGGGTTTACACGTTTTCGACTCGTGTCGTGTGACTACACGATGAATTGCATCCCGTCTTATGACACTGAACTCTACGGATATATTCGTACCAGGCTCTTTTACTAATCGACAAATGGAGTCGAAATTAATTTTCTCGGCGTTTTTGTAATTAAGCCCAATCCCTTTGACTTTACAGGTGGCTATTTCGCGACCATCGGAGCCCTGTACTAAATATCCGTAAAATTTAAGCCCTCCCGAGACAAAGCGTTTAATAAAACTCCCCTCCCCATAATCGGCTAATTCATTCGTCATATCACCGAGGAGATTTCCGAGAGGCGGATTGTATTCCTCGGCGCTACCACTACTTATGTTGTGACGTGGTGCGTCACAATTTTTCCCCAACGTGGCTCGACGTCCCACCACTCACCTAGGAAAATAAACTAGAATTAGAACCTATTATTTAGGCAACGACTTGAACTATTGTTAAACCTCCCCCCTCGACTTACCCTCAGTCCCTGCCACCCTGTCAGTCCCTCGACACCCACCGAAGACTCATCGACGACCCACCGAAGACTCACCGCAGACCATCAACGACCATCGCAGACGATCGCAGCCACCGAAGACCTCATCGCCGACCAGATCGACCCTGTCAGGCCCAGAACGACCCTACAAAAGACGTCAACCGACCAGGAATTAACATCTGGTATGGCAGCCGGCACTAACCTCCAAAAATGCCCGACACTCCGGTGCACTGCCACAACATCGCCGTCCGTCCCTTGGAGGCCACCGCAACGAAGATTCCACTTGACTGACCCGCCCTGGCCAGTCCGAAGCCCGACGACACACTCTCGGCTCGAAATAACGAGTGTAAACCGACGAGCTGTGTCGTGCGGGTAAACACCGTAAAATTGCACTCGAGCTGTCAGTGCGATACTTCGTCCAAGCGCCGCGAGGAACCAGCACCTCCCGGCGTGGAGAATAGTCGGCGATCGATAGGCCAATCGATGCCGAGGATGCGCGCGCCGAGCGTCGCGACAGGCCTTCCGTCGCGACGAATATTCGCAATCGGCCGCAGCCAATTACGACGCCCACCGCCAAGCTAGTCCCGAGACAGACCAATCGAGTTTCGCCGAAAAATCGCAAATTGCAAGACCGACCCTGAGGTCGGAGAAGAAGCCGGAAACGGCATGGTTTTCTTCACTTCGAGCCACGGCGTGTGAGAGAACGAGTGTGTGACAGGCGAACGGATATACGAGAAAAGTTTTTGGAAATTATATCGACCCGAAAAGCCCCCGTGATATCCAGACTCCACCCCCGGAGAGTACCGACTCGAGGCAGAGATAAAAGGACACGATTTGGACCAGATTTTGGATTGTGTAACGACTCGGCAGACCAAGGACTATCGAATGGGTTTTGCCGAGAGGATTTTGTCGAACGGATTGAGTGAGAACGTTATCGCACGGAGTATTGTAAGCGATAAGGAGCGTAAGAGATCGGTTGGGTGAGTACAGTTTGAATTTCCCTTCCCCCATTAATACCTGATTGACAACTAATGTGAGGAAATCCGGCACGAGACCGTCATTCCATGCTCGACCCGAAGGTCTCTCGCCCATTAAGAGCATACGCAACGAAGCCCACCTACTTCCATGTTGCGATATATTTTGCCCCGCAGAGGCCAACCTCAATAGAGGCGCGCACGATTGACCACCGGCAATCGGCTGACTAGCACCTCCCCTGCGATACCTTTCACTGACACCTCTTACGGGTGCTGGTTAACCACCCGGGGTAAGCCAAAGCGAGAGTCCCCTTCTCTCGTCGGACGCGTCACCAACCACGTCGTCTATCACACGTAGGTCCCCAAAAATATATGAACCACATGGGCTAGCTGGTCAGCCCACTCCTTTCGGAACAAGGCATATTCCAGAACCTTTATTTGATACCCCGCGGGGATGAGGGCACCTGATTTAAGCATCAGGATGACATCAGAACGATTGGCTTCGTCCGGGCCTGCTTCCAGACAATCTCATGCACATTCGAACCATGAGATCGCTGACCAGCGACTCGTAAACCAGGCGTGAACTCACGATTCGCAATACATGCGATCGCTCCTAGAACACACCCGCGGATATGGGCACACTGGGTTTTAACGCCTGGGATCCATTTTGCTCTCTCCGAAGAGAGATTATCGACGCGAGCCCCTCGAAGGCCAGATCACAGACTTGGCGCACAGTGGCTATAAGTTTCGCTTATGCCGCCCGTTTAACATAAAGAGTACGCTCTGGGCACATTGTGGTAACGCACTGTCAACGCTTTTCAAGGCTCGAGCGCTCGTCCACAATGTGTGACCCCCATTGCCCCACATTTATGTCCGCATCCTACCTGATTGACAGTCCCATTTCCCACACTCCCCTGAAAATTTGCCCGTCACCCCCCTGGTAATATTAAGTGATTTTTGATTGTATAATTTTCGACCGTCGATCACCGGCCGCCATGTGCGCCGGCATTTTCGTTAATTCTCGTGTGCGCGTGAGTGGTGGCGATCGCGGAGATTTACAGCGCGCGACCGTTAGCGTATTTTTCCCCCGTTCTCCCCGAGACAGAAAATCGTTCACAGTATCTATTTTTTTGTGTAATCATTGGAATTTTGTTGTATCTTTTTTTTGTGCCGAGGTAATATTGTCAAGAAGCCCTGGACAGTGCCTGCGGCCTGAGAAGTCTCACTCCCCTCCCTCCCCCGTTCCCGCTAGCCGAGTGACGTAAAAGTCAATAGATTTTGGTTCTTTTTTTCTGGTTTTTTTTTGCACTCGATTAACTAAATCGAGCGCCGCGGTGCTACACCGATACAGTAGCTGGCGCCCAAAAATCCGTGATTGTTCCCCGAGCTTTGAGATTTTTTTTGAGTTGCTAACGTAAGACCAGCATTGTGTAGAATATCCACCGGCCAGCCCCTCCTCCCCTCCCCTTCCCTGCGACTGACCCTGCGAATTGCCGTCCCGGCGAGTACCATAAGTCATAGTATTTTCGTAAGTTTTGTTATTGATTATTTTTTCGATTTTCTTTTTCTTTTTGAGCTTTAATAATTTTCCGACCGTCCTATTTTGTCTCCGAGTAGCAATTATTTTTTCGACCTTAGTATTTTCCCCCGCGTATTAATTACTTTTCGACTTTTGTATTCTGCCCAGCGTTAACTATTTTTCTATTTCCTTATTTCCCCCCCCCCCCCCCCCCCCCCCGAGTATTGAGTAATTTTCTATTTTCTTATTTTCGAACTTTTCGCCCCGTTATCCCTTATTTGCTATTGTTTATTACCATTGTTATTGCGAACTTTTCTTTTCTTTTTGGTTATTATTGAGATTGTTTATTTTTGGTTATCGACCCCCTTCAACGTACCCGTAACGGCGTTGAAGCGGCAGTATTTGCTTATGATTCTTTTGTTGTTAATATTCACTGAACGAATTATCATTAAAAGTTATTTTTTTCCACGTTTCTACACAAAACTCTGGAGTGTTATTTCCCCCTTTCCCTCGCCCTATATTTCCCCGATTGTCCCGTTTGGAAGCGTCAACGACCAGGAAGCATCATCACAATGTATATACATGAATCTGTATCGTAGTAGAGGACGCGCTTTTCCAATTTTTCGAGGTACGAATATAATTTTAATCGAGCTTGCGCTGTGGTATACGCGGTGATTACCACGTTCACATGGGGGTTTAGTTCCATGCTCTCGGCTGTTTTGGTCCAGCAGACGTACATCATCTCATTGTTCACGAAGATGATGTTGTTAACCTCACATGTTGGATCCATTAAGAGCTTCAGCAGCCTCTGCCGAGTGGTGACAACCTCTGTCTTCGGGAGATTTTCACGCTGACCAAACTTTCCCCAAAAGGAATTCAGACAAAGCTTCGCTACAGATCGCAACCCAGGATTTTTCTCTATGCGCTCACGATCGAGTTGAATACCCTCCGTTTCTCGAAAGCTGTCAAGGTACGCGTCTTGACCCTCAGTTGTCGTACACGCTGAGGGCCAGCCACTAGCCTTCTGCTTTATCTTCAGCCAGAGATTTATGTAACCCCCGAAGAGACCTCCTGACTGACTCGCTCGGTCGTACTGCTCAATTTCATACTGCCAAATCTCGTGTACAGCTAAGATCGTGTAGCCTTTTTCGACAGCTTTGAGGAGCTCGCAAGATACCCATGTACCCTCGAAAGCTCGATCTTGTTCGACGATGCAGATATAGGGGTACAGTGAGCACACGTCAATATAGTGGATTTTCTCACTGCCACTAGTCTCGCAATAACTACGTGTGTTTCCCGTACGGCCTCCAAAGAATGCGTCTCGCGGGTTTAAAAGCTTGTTTGTAAGAACCGCGTGGCCGGTAACAAAAGAATTTACTGCAGGGTTTCTCCTTTTTAGCTGGGCATATTCACACTCCCAGATTTCATGCAGCGTGTACCCCAACGATTTTATACGCTCGGAGGTAACTAATGTTCGCGTGAGTCTATCATTGAAAGTCGTTCCGTACATCTCCTCATCCCGTCTACTCTTGTCGGTATAACATTTGTCACAGCCATGGAAGAAGCAGCCATGAAACTGTAGCACGTGTTCTACACCGTCGGTCGATTTAAAGTAGCCGTCTACGCGTGTACCGTCGAGAAGCTTATGCTCGCGGCCACGACCCGCGTGATCGATCTGAACATTAAAAATATGTTCGCACCATAGTAGCCACTCGATGGCCACCGCGGATTGCCTATCAGACCGACGATACCCATTCCGAGGCAAGACCGAGATTTCGTCGTCGTCCAAAAAGTTTCGCCGAAAAACTTTGTTGCACGCTGAAGCTATCGTTACCGCTTCAGTGAACGGGCATACGTCACCACTTTCTATAAAAATTTTACGAAAAGCAGCGCAAGCCTTTCGCAAAATCGTTACATCATTTCGGCAATAATCGACAATCTCCCTGTCAAAATCGAATTCGTATCCGGCACGACGCATTCTATCATGCCAGGCTATGAGTTCCGAGCGATCTGTCGCCGATAGTGTATCGGGGGAGTAGTCTGCGAGGGGTGGAAGCGGCCCTTTGTACCCACGATTTTCAAATTTATTAAAAAGATGGGGAAATGTTCCCTTGAACACGTCTTCTCCTAAGCCGAAGGCTTTTGGGAGTTTGTTAAGAGCCATGTGGAAATAATTCAAGCTGTCGATAAACTTGACCTTATCGACTCGCATTTCCATGATACTAGTACCATTGGTGATTAATTTTGGTACTTCGCGTTTCTCTTCGACGATATATTTTAGAATAAACTGGGCGTCGAACCCTTTTGCGTTATGCGCTATACATATAACTCGATCGACGTTCTTTCTGTCTTGCAAGGCGTACTCTACAAATTCCGCGACAGGGGCTTTACTAAAAATTTGTTCACCAACACTACCGCACAGACTACAGTCCCACGAATCATCATCTACATCAATGCACTCTGTACAGCGCTGTTGACTGACACACAGGTTTACTTCGTGCAGATATTCATTCGGGACTCCTTCGACTTCACGCTCCTGCCTGGTCTCTAAATCGTAAAAAATGAATATATCCGGATTGCTTGATATTTTTGCCGGACGCAGCGAGGCCATGAAGCAATTGTGATTTTCAGGACGCTTCTGTTTACAAGTTCTACAGTAAAACTGACCGCATTCATGCTTCGCGGCGTCTTTCTTATAGACTTGTCTTAAGCATGTTCGGCACGTCTGCAGCATATCGCATAATCGCGATTGGGGTCCATGCGAGCCGAGTATTTTGTGCCGCGCGAAACAATCATCGCCTCGGAAGAAGCGCCCGCATTCCTCACAACGTATCTTTAAGCCGTTTGCGTCACACGGTGGACTAGCCATACAGTAGGGACATTTCTGTCCACACTGATGACCCGTGATGCGGTCAAATGCAACACCGCATGTAGGACAGAAAAAAGAAGCACCGGCTGCCGCGGGGAGATTTAACACTAGACCATAGTGTTGTTCCCGACTATCATGCAGCAGATAAATGTTGTGTTCGACTTTCGGAACACAGCGTAGAACGGTATCGGTACCGTTAAAAAAAGCCGGTTCGCTACTACCGAATGATTCGATATCGAATAATATCAGCGCGATTCCCTCCCACGCAAGTACTTCCTGGAAAGCCTGTAGCTCCGGTATACCGCACCCTCCTGCAGAGACTTCCACGTTCGCCGCCCTAACTAACTCCTCAGCAAGGATTTTTGGGAGTGTCGATCTACTCCGGTGTACATTATCCCAGCGTTTTTGGAGCACGCCCTGTCTGACCTGACCGCGTTCCGCGTATACCTTACCCACAGCGATACTCCGCGGAAGACAGAGGTTGTCATCATTCTGAAACTGAATGACCGATCGTTTTTTTCAGAAATCGGCACGCCTCGCTTTTTTCGGCCTCCCGGCACCGATAGGCATCGCAATTATGTTGCTCGTTATAACGAACGAGTTGTCGATGCTGAACCCTACAGCACTTTGCGAGACGCTACTAATAATCGCGAATAATTCCTCGAAATTGAAATCAGTCACGGGTCTGTACGACATGCCTACGGGGCCCCGCGTGAACGCGTTTGATTTAAATTGAATACCAACCATATCTGTTGGTTCACTACCACTTACGAGAAGCATGTGGAGCTCGCGCATCGCGTCCTCTAACCATAATACAGGATTCATATCCGCGGAAGGTTCGCGGATTCTTATAGTTAATACGGTCCCTGTAGCCTTAAATCTATCGAACCACTGTCGGGATTCAACGCGGTGTGTGATTTTTGACTCACCGGATAACGATAGCGCCGAGTGCGGGCTTGCGGACGGTTCTACGGCGAGTTCGTCTCCGACGTTTCCATCTGCTGCCGGGGGTGATGGTAGCTGTGGTAGCACCGCTGCCAGGCTCTCGAGGCTGGTGTCGCTCATCAAACCAGCCCCGAAGTGTGTGGAGCTCGTCAAAGCCTCGGTGATCTCGTTGTTCCGGTCGTTATGAGCCGGCGACGGTGTTCTCCGTCGCGAAGGTCCTGCGATGGGCTCGAAGGTCGACCTTTCCGTGGGTGGCTGCGAGGGCTCCGAAGCCGAGGAGATGTCGGCGACGGAGACATTAAGCAACCCTCCACCGATCTGCGTGGAATTCGCAATTGGCTCGGCGAACTCCTCATCACCATCGAACAGATCGGCCCTCGAGTTTTCCACCTCGCCGCCATATACGAGGATGGAGGACTCATCAGGATTTACCTCCACTTCATCATCTCCCTCGGCGTCTCCGACTTCCAATATTGAAAGATTCGCCGTGATGTTGGCGAGTTCGTCTTCCAGAGTCATAGAAACTGAAAAAAAAAATTAACTTTTAACTTTTAACTTTTAACTTTTAACTTTTAACTTTTAACTTTTAACTTTTAACTTTTAACTTTTAACTTTTAACTTTTAACTTTTAACTTTTAACTTTTAACTTTTAACTTTTAACTTTTAACTTTTAACTTTTAACTTTTAACTTTTAACTTTTAACTTTTAACTTTTAACTTTTAACTTTTAACTTTTAACTTTTAACTTTTAACTTTTAACTTTTAACTTTTAACTTTTAACTTTTAACTTTTAACTTTTAACTTTTAACTTTTAACTTTTAACTTTTAACTTTTAACTTTTAACTTTTAACTTTTAACTTTTAACTTTTAACTTTTAACTTTTAACTTTTAACTTTTAACTTTTAACTTTTAACTTTTAACTTTTAACTTTTTCTACGTACCTTCATTTTCCCAGGGGATATCGTGAACCTCGGTGATGGCCCGCGCATCATTTAATTTCGTAGTCGCTTCTTGCAGGGCTCGCTCGGCATCCCTCACAGCTGCTGAGGCAGCGTCTTGCGCTGCTATCGCATTCCTTCGGACTTCTGTAATTGGAAATACATATATTTCATAACGTGTACACGAATTCCATAACTTTATATGGATTAAAACATCAAATACTTGGATTACACTTACCAAGCTGGACAACCTCGTCGCGGAGCGCTGCAGCATCCCGCGAATTTCTGTATGAGGATGCGTCAACAGCTTGGTACACTATTTTTAACACCTCATAGCTTTCGATAAATTTGCCGGCGTTATACATCTTGATCATCTCGGCCATAGTTAGGTGGTCCAGGAAGGATCTCACCCGTCTTATCAACGCCGGACCTCGAATGCACTTCAACATTCTATCTGTTGATTTCGTCAGTAATCTCTCCACTGCTTGCGTGGGATTCACTGCCAAAACTTTCACGATCGCACTAATAATCGCACGTACGATGGCGTCCGATATTTCAATAATAATTTCTTCACTCAACACAGGAGAACACAAACTGCACAAGAACACTACGTGACGTTTGTACGGTTGAGCGAAACAGAATAGTTTTCCGCGGAAACACTTAAACTTATAGTTTTTCTGTCGACCATCAACCCCTTCCAATGTACAAGTTCTGGATGGTCATTGGCTGGTCAAATATTTTTTTCCAGTTTTTACAAATTTTAAAATTAACGCCCACCTCGGTCTTCTACCCTAAAAACCCCGTGACTCCAGGCAAAAAATCCTTCGAGGAAAGAGTATAAAATTGCTATTGTTCCAGGTAGCTTACGTCCGAACAATCCCCAGTGCTGACAGTACGCTTTATCGGTTTTTATTACAGCTACGCGTCATAATATTGTAGACAGCTGCGCCATCCTAACTGTTGTGAAGTCTATAGCTGCATTGTGATTGAGTTTTTCACGAATTTTTTTATTTTTATTTTTATTTTTATTTCCGCGTTGTGCCGGTTTGTCTTTGTCTCTTAGTGTTTAACCAGTGAATAGCTATTGAACATGGGAATTTCCGTCTTATTTCAAGAATATATAGAGTGTACATCTCGGGATGCACCAATCATGAGATACGTTACGTCACGGCGGAAGGTGTTTCACAAAATTACCACGTCGTGGGTGGTTTGCAAAGCTTTCAAGGCCCAAGCCCCGCGACGTTCACCCCCGCACTCGACTTAGCAGCATCTTTGAGGAGTGTCATCACCCCTTCTCCGCTGAAAATTGCATCGCCTCAGTGCTAACTGACATCTTCATCTCGAGTCATTACGTCTTCGGTGTTTGAAGAGCTCAGTCTTCCTCTCAAACGTCCTCCAAAACATAGTAAAAATAAAATGTAAAATTTTACCGCCTTGTGAATAACAAGCAAAAGGGTGACTCTGTGCATCGGTTACTGAAGCGGGCTCTGGAAAAAGAGGATAAGCCACTTGAAGAAATTCCGTGGCGACCGTTAAGCCTGGCCATGATATTAGCCACGACGACAACTTAAATGCATCTGGCAGTAAAATGGTTACAATCGGGCTCGAACTAGTCAACGATGAAGACTTCGAGGTGGCAATAAAATTCTCCAACCGTTACTCAAAAGGAATTTCACTGTCTGTGGATGAATGGCGGGAAATGTCCGCACTGGGGCCCGTAACTGACCGCTGGATTTTTAGCAGCGGACAGGTTGGCAAGCTAAAACCCACACCGCCGCCGCCTGTACAATCGCTCGGGCGGAGGACACTACGCTTTACAACTGTTTACAACGACCAAGCTATTGTCCTTGTAGCTAATGAATCGGAACATAGCGAGCAAAAGCAAGCTAGGAAAGATTTTTCGTCGGAGATTATCATGCAGACGATAACATACAAGGGCTTAGCGAAGTTAGTCCCATGCATCGATCATAGGATCCGTCTGCTTTCTGAAGATCTCAACATCGCGAAGAAGCTGAGAGATGAGCTTATCAATCACATCAGTTGGAAGGTCACAAACGACGATTGGTCTATGATCGACGAGACAAAACTTTCCGCGGAGGGTCTTAGAAAAATTAGAGATGACTATACATCCACTATAATAGCGCGGTTCGACCTGCGACATTTCCCTACGAAGGAGGATGAAGAAATGGACGAAAAGCGCTACTTGATCGGCACCGAATTAATGTGTCTTCATCACGAATATATTTTCCGCAAAGTGATAGAGCGTGTACAGGAAATGCCTTAACGAAAAATATATACATTGGAGTTTAAATTTAAAAATAATAAAAATAATTTTTAAATTTTATACATAAAAAAATGTAAATCTAGATTTAAGAATAAAAATGCAAACTTTATTGTAATAATTTAAAACAACATTTTTTTACTTACCTTCCCTCATACGTTTCATATATTGAAACGTTTTCGGATTTGCGAGAGCGGGGTCCGTCAACGTTTTAAGTTCTGATACTAGAGAGTTCATGTGCGGGACTCGATATTGCACTCCGAAGGAGGGTTTCCTTTTTTTTTTTGGGAAATCCTCAGATTGTCACCTTGCTTAACATGTCCGAAGACCAAGGGACATTGTCATCATTGGATGTAATGAGGGTTGATTTGAAAAGAGTTAAATTACCGGTTAATAAATTCGAGAAGGCGTATCCAGTTACGGCTGGAGGCGCCAACTAGTATTTTACGATTTTGACTATTGTGGGAGTGGGAGATAGCAAGCTCCAACGCGACCCGAGTGATCCGTCTACTAGACTATCTTTTAACAGGGAATTAATTTATTGCTTTTTTTTGTTATGGAATTCCGAACGCGAGCCCGTTCGGTAGGGCGATGGGGAGAGAAGCTCCCGTTTAAAGTAATGAGATTTTTAAATTGCTGCTACTGCTCACCTTAGTGATCTAGGCGATATAAGGCTTCTTTTTACAAAATTTGTTTAATTAGGGTTTTTCTTTATTAAGTGTGTGTGAGACGTAGCCATTAGTGTCGGAGCAATACCGAGGCTAAAGGGCACCGAGGTAGGCTTAATCCTGCTCGACGTGGTGTGGGTGTCGGAGCGATACCGAGGCCTCACAGCACCAAGGTGGGATACTTCTGTGCGACGTGGTGTGGGTGTCAGAGCGATCTGAGGCCTCACAGCACTAGATTTGGATAGGGTTTGTATTGTTTTTTGAAGGTGGTGAGCTGGGCTTGCTCAAGACTCTGGTGTCGAAGCGATATCGACGCCAGAGATGGAGGAGATGGGCTATCTCAAGGATGCTGCCCCGGTGTCAAAGCGATATTGAGGCCGGTATAGCGTGGGAGATGGGCTATCTCAAGGAATTTGTCGAAAGTGTCAGAGCGATACTGAGGCGTTTCGAGTAGGTAGATTCTTGGAGAATGGTGAGGAATGAAATGATGATCTTCTCCGCGGTGCGCGGGCTTATATACTGAGTCCCGAGCGCTTGTGACGTAGGTGGATCGTCTGGGGGAACACCTGGCCGCGTGGGGGAACGCGCTATCGCTGCCGTCGTGGCTGTTCGCGGATTTATTTTCCAAGTCGATTCCTTCTTTACCGACAGGTTATTGACGATCGCGCAATACGGACGTTTCTGTCGGAGCGGATCGTTTGTCCCGTTACAATATATTTTTCTAAATGAGCTGAAAAAAAATACATTGCTACATATGGGAATAGAACCCCGGCTCCCAAGGAAAAAACGGAGTTTCAAGTCAATGCCTTAGACCACTCCGCCAAGTTAGCTTACGCAAAACTCTCAGCTACCCTCGAGAAACACCCTACGCGCGAGAGTGAGAGCGCTGCCTCCCTCAACAAGCCGGCGCTTGCAAAATTTAAGATGGCGCGACTCGCTGCTACGTCGCCACGAGCTCTCCCAGGCACTCCTTGTACTTTAGCCACCCGCCGCTATACCGTCTACGCGCTGCACCGCTCGGCATCCCCTCTCGCGCATCCCGAGGCGATGGGCCCGCCGCTGCTCGGCCACCAGCGTACCCCGAAAATCCAACATGGCGCGACGCATCACTACGCCGTCACCAGCTGACCCCGCGCGCACTCCAGCCAGCTCACCCCCACCATACCAAGCGCCCCCGCCACGCTCTCACGCCCTTCCACTACACGCTCACTCCCTCCCTTCCCTACACTCACCCCCATCATCCCCTCCGCCCGCATCTCAAGTCGAGCTACCCAAGTGATCGACCAGGGGCGGGTGGTCGGGACTTGGCAGCCGAAGAAGCAACATCTCCTCCAGCTCCTCACCCTGGACACCCGCCACCTCCCCTACGGGGGCCGCGGGGGAGGGGGGAGGGGGAAACCACCCCAGCAACGAGCCGGCGGGCCTGGCGGCCCAGCCGAGCACGCTGCACAGCCATCCCCACTCCTCAAAGCCGCCATCTTGAAAAAATCCGTATAGGTACTGTAGTCTACTTATGTAGAAAAACACATTCGCACAGAGATAAAACGGATGTACAGAGATATTTTAATCCAGCGATGCAATCTAGAGCGCAGGATGTTGCAAAATACTCTGACCATAGCGCGACGGTCTCCCGTTGAATTTGCCTTTAATCTAATGAAAAAGCCCGGGTATATGGGACTATTAGCCGGAGAGGTAGCGCACATTGTTAAATGCATTCCCGTAGAAGTAAAAATCATGCGTACGAAAGAGTGTTATAACGAACTACCAGTCTCACGAGGAAACTTTACATTTCATTTGACTCCTCGAACCCATGTACTAACGCAAACAAGGACACAGATCACGTGCAACCGTTTGGTCGCACCGATGTACCTGCTGGACGGTGAATGGTATGCCGTCGGGCCAACACCAATTCGAGCCATAGCCCCTACCGTCATTCAACCACTTACCGAACCGACCTAGACCTACACTAACCCACACAACTTGGCGTCCAGTTTGATATACACACAGGAAGACCTAGACGAACTACGCTCACACATTATGTTCCCCGCTGAACGACCCGCTATACTTAATTCCCTCGCTCGTGGAATCGCGGGTGAACCTACGGTTTCGCAAGGTGGACCGATTTCGAACCTTCTTGACGAAAATGCCTTTAACAAATTAATTGATTGTACTTGGCAAAAGACATGGAGAGTTTTTACGACATTTGGAAATATAAGCGCAGGATTAATTGGAGCTCTACTGATAGTAAAAGGAGTAAAATTAACGCTCGACACAATAATTCATGGATATGCCCTCCACACTGTTTATGTATGGTCAGTATTTTTAATCGGAGCTCTGTGGGATTCTGTAACCAACCTTCTGTTGCATTCGAGCCGACGCCCACCTCCACCCACAGAAAGTTTGACAGTGAAATATTCAGCTAATAAAACCGACGATCCCGAAGAACCACCATAACCACCAAAATACTCTCCATTCTTTCCTCCTAACAACGAATCAAGTAACTATCCTTTTGAACCCCCTGGTACACCACTCGACCTCGGCGCACGGAAACAATCTGAACCAATACCAATACCGCGACCCACCACTAGCAATGCCGTGCCCTGTTATAATTACCCGGGTAATACATTGCCAACTCGACTAAACTCGTTTCTACCCACAGAAGGGCCCCTGCGCCCCTTAACTTTTATTTGGAATGGTGAAGCCCATCCTTCGCCCTTAGACAAATACGGCTATGATAGAGTCCCTAAACCACGCCCTATAACAAAGCAAAAATCGGAAACTCCGGAAGACACCGAAGGGTATTCCCAAAATCCCGAGCCTGATAGCACCGAGAAAAGTATGAAGCCTGACCATCTCAATAAAACCCGATACACCTTTGGAACCTCCACCCCCGTTACGAAACCGAACGAAGATATTGTTTCCTCCAATAATGATGAATCTATTAATTTCGACCACAATGCATCGGTATATTCCGACCTTCCCTCAGGAACCAATAATGATAAGAAAACGGCAATCGAACCCGAAGATGAGCTCCCTTACACAAACAAAAACGCGAGCACTACCTATTTTTCTCTTGAAAAACGACATCAGAAATGAAAAAAATAATAACAAGTAAACAAATAATCCACCAATACCCACAATATCCCATACCCCGTATCATAGCAAAATAGCATCAATCCCGAAGTATTGGGAAAAAGACAAGACGAGGGGAGCAGAAATTTTTATTCTTAACATTTTTATGAATACACTAATATTTTATATTTAAATTTAAACAGAACTCAACATGTCACGTTGTGCTTGTGGACGTGAAATTTCTTCACCTAAAAAGAACAGTTCGTCAACCCATATGGCCCCAGCTGAAATCCTAAACATCCGAACCAACGTCGCCAGACCTACCTTGACTGAGCCCGGAACCTCTAGATTATATTGTTATTGGAAAATTTCTTTCCATGTACCGATTGCGGAAAAAACTATCGAAGTATGGGTACCACCAGAATGGAGAGCTATCCTGCCAGAACGATTAAAGGAGTAGGTCGAAGAACTGCGAGCGCACCCTTACGAGGACATCGTCCCTGGACAAGTACCGTACCAATGGAAAGGAGGCATATTACGTCCACACGGGCAAGACTATCACAGCGTGCCGCTTCATGGACAGAACGGATGGCCGGCCTACCAGGAGGCCATATCTCACTGGGATGCTCCGCCTATAAAATTGATGAATGGAGAAAATCTCCCGATAACCATAAATCGTCCCCCTCTACCCCCTTCCCTGGGACTGGATCGATTAATCTGCTATTGGCCAATCACGGTTGTACTATCATCTGAAGAGAAACAAAGAGTTTGGGTACTCCCAGAGTGGAGACTCCTCACAGGGATGGCCTTGATCAATACCGTAAGAAATTGGCAACCAATTACGGGCTACCTATCACCTTGGGACAAGTGGATTATCAATGGATCAACGACACCGTAATGCCGCTAAACCAACGTCCTGAGCAAATACTCTACTCGGAACAACACTTCTTGGCAAAAGGTAAAGATAATGCAAAAAAAGAAGCAGGAAGCCGCATTTCGCCCCCATCATCACCCGAAATCGGCATACCGGAGTACGTGATTATGTTAAGCAAGAACGAACGTATCTCTAAAATCCGCAAATTCACCCGGGAAGAAGTACGGGAAATACTTGGAATCAAGGACGACGAGTACGTCGAGTGCGACTTCCCTAAGGAGACCCTGGTATGAAAAAAGAGAAGAGAAAAGGAAGATGGTATGCTCACATCGATAAAAAGCAAGGAAAAAAAGAAGGTACGTCCGAGACAAAGTTGGTAATTCTCATTATCAAAAACAACAGCTCGACACCCAGCCTCCAAACGACAGCACCTGGAAAGAAATAGGGGAACACCAGGGAATAAAAGTGTTATGTCCCGCCGTAACTTTAATTTCGACAAATATTTCTTTCCTCCCACTTCACGGGGATTTTATAATAAGAATAAGAGTGATATTTTGCTGTGAGCACTGGCCTATATCCCAGGGAAAAATAATTATGTTGGAATAATCAACTAATATAATTAACGTAAAAACCCAACTAATTGGGGTACCTCGTTAGAAACAGTTATGGATCAAATCCATGACAAGGGGAACTGCGGACAGAGGCGATAAACTGCTTTCGACACGCACCCCATCGGCGGTAAAACAGTGGTCATTCCATTACAGAAACTGAATAATGGATCGAGTTATCGACTACCACCTCTAGATCTTGCGATCCGGACAGTTACCACGGCGCAAGGTAGTCCTGCGTTTAAGGTAAATGCCGCTAGATGGTCCGCTATAAAAATGGGGCAGATAGGTTATCCCGCGCGCAAGAGGTATCCCTAGCATACCAACAATTCGGACCTATGCCGTACGGGCATGGCCCTACGCAACTCCCCGACGATATGAATGATGCAATTAAGCAAAAGATCATTCTTTCCTTGAAGGATAACTAATTTCAATTACGGGTTTTATTCCAAATTCACCTCAATCCGTCGATTTGTGTAAATATCTGTTGAACATTCTAATTAATTCCGCAAATGTGCAAATTATAGACAAGGTTCTCGGATCGAGCCGTATCCTCACTACGACACTAGGAAATATTGAAGGAGAGGTAGCTCGAAGAATCACTAAATATCTTAAATAATAGCATGCTAAATAACTTGTCATTTTACACGTGAATATAACTCTCCGAGGCACCTCTCATAAACGGTTATAAAGCGCAGCGAAGATTTGACCAGAATTACGTCATCCCGTAGAACGTAGCTGTATCAGATATGCCACGGAATGATTACGGCGGCATAAACCCGTCAAAGAACTGCGTTACACCTTACCAACTGGGTAATTATCAATATCTCCAAATACTAGAGGATATTGTACATCTCAGGAAATAATAATATTGCCAAAATTTATAATACTCAGGGCATAATTAATTAAGTAAAAATAAGAATATGAGCAGATAGAGTACCCGAAGCGCAGGCACAACCGATTCCGACCGCATTAGCATAGCCTCAAGGGCAATAGGGGAAGCTTCCGATTCTCGGAAACCCCCACGGAAGATCCACAGAAAATATCCATGCTGGATCATATCGAGAATATACCTTTAGGATGACGCTGTCTCCATGCAAGTACAACGACCGAACCAATGTTCTAGAAAAACGGATACAGTGAAGTATCATATAATATCTACCTGGGAGTTGTGAGAGGGAGACAGCCTGATCCCAAGAGGAACAAAGTGCAATTCGGTTGAGAAAAGATTCGAGAGGACTTTATAACCCCCTTTAACTTGGCAACATATTTTACAACATTGTGTTTAATATTTATAATTTGGAAACTTCGAACTTATAGTCAATTTTGCGATAGATTTCACTCCCGAATCTTTCCGACAGATCTTAAAGTAAACTAGTAATAAAAATAATAAGCAGACCAAAAACTTTAATGAGTAAAGTTAAAATTAAGATAATTGTACGAAGGAATCCGCCAGGGATTCCTGTTTGAGTGGTTAGGCTAGTCGAAAAGGTTATTTTAAATATGCAATGAAATACATAGCAGTGACTAGTAAAAATTAAGTGAACGATCGACCAAAGATATCAATATTTATCAAGAGACCAAAGAACATATAAGAAAATGTTTTCTTAAATCGAAAGGAACAAAATAGCAATACGCTACTGAATTAGGGGAAATGGACAAACGTACAGAAGGTGAGGAAAGGGTTGACTTTCAGCCCCCCGCCACGCATATCCGGTATATAAGGAGCCGCGAAGACAGGCCCCGGGCGGTGTGCTTCTTTCGGTCGTCTCTTTGGTACCCGCGCTACTCGCTGGTCATTTGTCTTCTTTTAAAATCATTTAGTCACCTCCCTCTGAGTTCTTCCCGAGGTTTAGTCTTTTCTCGAACCTATCGGGTTTCAATCTGCCCTTTTGCATTTTTATTTGAACCAATAATAAAGAGGAGTGACGCACAGAGAGCACGGATGGGAAAGTAATAGAGTAGAGCGGGAGAAATCAAGCATCTCGGGCGCGACAAGACACGCGAGACGAACACCTGGGCGCGTAGAAGGAGAGATAGATACGGGAGCGACATTAAAAGAAATAGAGAGGGTGCAGAAGATACCTCTGTAAGGGAAGAGGATAGATAGTGAGAGTCCAGAACATCGTCGCGACTCGCTCTTTACTCAACTGTGTTTTCCCCTTTTGGGGTCATCTAGTTAACACCTTTTTGTCTCTTTCTTTTGGTCGATCCATATATATTGTCATAAGCTATCTCCTGGATATCTTTTAGACAGCGGAGTCTCGATCACTCCTGTCCTGCATCATTATTTCACCGTCTTTTGTAGAGCGCACATCTCCTCATCTGTCTCCAAGTTTTACTCTGAGTAGACGTCGAAGTCAACGTTTAATCATCTTTGTACGGGAATCCATTGTGATACAATGGATTCCCGTTCATCCCGTTCACCGTTCGTACCGTCTAATTTTTATATTTTTGAGATTCTTGTAATAAACTTGCGCTAATAATTTGAGTTTTTAATAAACGTGAATAATAAGATTTCCGAAACGCGTAACTATCTGTGAACAGCGACCTTCCCTCGACGAAACATCTCCGACAACATCAGAGTAAGTACCATATTATCACCACTATTCTATTAAAAATAATTGTGTGTTCCCCAAATTCTCCTAGATTTTCTCTATACATTGACCGAAATTGGCCATCATTATAACCCTTAATTTACAATTAAAATCATTTTGCCAACAAAATTCCACACTTAAAAACCCCACGGTTCTGCGTTAATAACTAATTCATTCCGGATAAAATAATCGTGTCCCTTAAATCATTCCCTTAAATTACGAAATAATTAATTCATTTAAATACCTCTCAGACATTTCGACGAATAACATTCCTAGCCCTATCCTTAGTAATTTTCCGAAAGGTTAGACTAGAAAATGGGCAGTTGCGTTTGATAATTGATGCCAGGAGTGGTAAAGGAGGGAGCAATTTCTCTTGACCAGCGCGTATCAATAGTACTCAACGTAACACTACGTTAAATCTGTGAGAAATCCGAAATCCCGCAGTTTTGACGTAACAGAATTTTTGGGGGCTCGTCCGGGATCCAAAGGAATGTTGCCAAATAACTAACAAAGTAATCTTTTAATATTCGGGCATTAGAACTCCATTTTATTATTTTTTCCCTAATTTTCGCAAACAAATAATAAATGTCATGAGCAAAAGTGGAGTGAATAATAGGAAAAATAATCCACAAGGAAGTTTAAGGGAAAATAGCGACAAAGATAATAATAACGGTGTCAAGAAACACCCACGGACTTCACAACTTTATCCGGAAATCGGAATTGAATATTTGCTTTACCCTATTAAATACCAGATAAAATTTTTACACCCTAAGTATATCCCCGATAACGATCCGCGACGGAACTTCTATACACATAAACTCAAGGAATATACAGACAGACGAAATAAATTTTACACTCTTTTCGGATTGATTTAAATACTTTCTTCCTTTATGCATACGGACACATCTACGGGTGCAGCGTATGAATAAATAGAAAGTAAAATACTTACTACATAACACACACGTTTTAAATTGATTTTTTAAAATACTTTTTTCCTTTAGTCATACGGACACATCTGCGGGTGAAGCGTATGGATAAAAAGAAAGTAAAATAAGTACCGCATAACATACACTTTCCAAATTGATTAAAAAATATATATATATATTTCCTTCCTTTCATCATACAAACACACCTATAGGATACACAACGTGTAGGTAGGAAGAAGTAACGTTGGACAAGTTTGAAAAAAAACCTTTCTACAAATTTTATTACTCAATGAGCCGAAACGGATGGAAAAGGGTGGTACAAGACGTTCTCGCTCAAGGAATCAGTGAACAATTTCCGAACGGTACGACTTACACTTCTTCTGAAAACAAATTAATTCAGACACAACTCTTTATCGCTCCAAACAAAACCGGATACTTTTTCGAATTAAGGAAGAAACCGATATTATCCAGAGAAATTAATGAAAATAGTCAGGTGATAGAGTGCATGAACGAATTCTATATAATTATTACTAAATTCGCCATTGTGAAAGAATTGCCTATTCCTGATTCATGGGTAAACGTGCCGGCGGGTGCGATCAATATAGGGGAAAATTGAGAGTAGCAATTGACGAGATAATAAAATCAGGAGAGGGTGTACAGCTCCTGTCAGACCTTGTGGAAATCATACCAAACGAGAAATATCAAGCCTCAATATCAAACGAGAAATTAGTCCGAAACCTTGGAGATATTCAAAAAACGTTTGAAACCTTGGTCTTATCTACCAATCCCATTGCAAAAGACCCCATTCTCACGAATAAACCTCGAATTACCCCCATTGTAAGGATACCCATTGACCTATCCGTCCCTAAATTTTGGTCCACACCTTCCTCAAAAGTCGAGAGTAATTCCGAAATAACCAAAAGAAAAAAAATTAAATTTTTAAAATAAATAATAAAGAAAACATTCAAATAAAAAGGGGAAAAATATATAAGCATAATTACCACAAATAATTATAAATAAATGCTTCATTTTTGGATGGAGAAAATCTGCTCAGCTCTTTGGGCTTGGTACTACAGGAAAACAAAAATACGAGTGCAAAAGAAAAAGTGTAACGAGGTTAAAAAAGTAAAACGTATTTATCTCAAACGTAGAAGACAACCTATGAGGTGCAGATAAATAACTATACCAAACAAACAAGTCAAATTTCTTTAATGTACTTGGGTTTTAAACTATTGTATGTCCTGTTTTCACTCATCATATTAGTCCTCTTAAAACTTCAAGGGAAAGGAAAAATAACAGTAAAAGCAGTAAAAAAACAGAGTAAGACGAAAATTGATAAGGTTAAAACATACGTAAGAAAAGGATAATTAAAACATTACCAAAATACCATATAATGAAAATAACGTAAAATAAATGCCGGCAACTCGGTCCAAACTTACAATCGAGGTAAGCTCAATCCTTAACCAATACCCGGAAGAAAGAAAAAGGAAGCGAAAGCGTAAAGATCCCGAACCAGAATTAGTCGAGCGCCGGGATTACAGAGAAATTCGTTCAAGGTCTATCGAAACACCACAATTAGCTCATGAATATACATTGCCGCGGACGATATCAACGCCCGCACTAATAGATTGTCAAGTGACAAAAGTCACTTCTCCGATCAGTATCGACATCGATCCACTAGTTGAAGCGAAAATACGAAATCTTGAAAAAATCGGGATCACAAAAGCGGTATACACGGCAAAAATCAGTGAACTACACGACGAAACCACGAATATACTAGCTGAAATCAATCAATTAGAGTCTTATACCATCTCACATTACTGAATCACCAAAGGCGGCACAAAATTTCGTTACTACTTGTGAATTTCCCGTATTGGTTCGGGTTAATTCGCCCGAAGGAAGTTTATCCTCCGCTAACTCTGAGGAAACCGTGCTAGAATCCCTGAAATCGTGTGAAAATTTGGCATAAATAACCACCGCGGGAATACCCTCCCAAAAATCTCTTGAGTTACCCGAACATTCCCGTCAAGGAACAGCCAATTCCACTAGAAATTCTCCCTAAGAAACTCTCGAGTTATCCGAATACTCCCCTCAAAGAACAGTAAGGTCCGGTGGAAATTCTAAAAAAAAATCTCCGAGAATACGTGAATATTCACCTCAGAAAACAGTCCGATCAGCTGGGAACTCTCCCCATAGATTCCTCAAATTACCCAAAACTATTTTCCGGATATTCACTGAAACACTGGGAAAAAGTGAAACTACTTCAAACCTTGAAAACAATACTCGGGCATCCCCTGTAGTACCTAGGAAAACACCAGCAGCAAATTTCGTAAAGACCCATAATTCATCGGGTGTAGGCCCAAAAGAATTTTTTACACCACACGGAACTCCGACGCCATTTGACGAGTCAATAAAATTATCCCAATCTCTAAGGCGAACCCTATTCCCAACCTTTCGAATTTATCGTAAAAGACCCATCGGACAGCCTGATGAAGTAGGATTAAAAAGGAAAAAGGTTACATCTCAAAGTAACCCGCGTGCTAATACGAACCCCATATTACCCTTGCCAGATAAAAAACACAACATTTTGGCATTACAGAAACAGATAAAAATTAAACAACTAAACGATAAATATTCCATGATAACTCCAGAAGTAAACAAAATCGACTCAGCCCAATCGGTAGTAAAAAACGGTGGTGACAATATCGTGCCCCCTACAACCAGGATAGAACTTCCTTCGGAAGGAGATAAAGTCAAGCCAACACCAAAAAAATTTAACAGCTCAACCATGGTTAATCACAACCAAGTAGTATCCTTAAGAGATGCTCTAGCGGTAATACCAGAATACGATGGGAAAACGTCATCATTAGGGGCCTTTATACAAGGATGCGAGAAGGCAGTAGAAATGTTAGAACCAGAAAGCGAAAAATATCTAGTAAAAGCAGTTAGAGTAAAAATTAAAGGTGAACCGCGCCGAACAATTCACCTGAATACCTTCGAAACCATCGAAGAACTGATCGACTTTTTGAAAAGCATTTATGCCCCCTCGCGAAATATATACCAGTTGCAAGGCGAATTGGGTGCGATATATCAGAAACAAGATGAATCTGTCATTGCTTACTCTAATCGCCTAGGGGACGTGGGATTTCAAATTTTAGACGCGTATGAATTCGGGAGAAATGATGAAGCCGACGAGGCCTTTAGGAAAAATACGGAAGACAGTCTACCAGCATGCTTTATAAACGGATTAAGACCTGAAATCGAACAACGAATGGGTCGCCACAACGAAATTGACGATGCTGTTAAGGAAGCTGTAAAAATAGAGAGGGAAATAGCTGCATGCGCCGCACTTCGAGGTGAGAAAACCAGCCCGCCCGAACCGAGGGGCAATGAAACGGATAAGCGCAGCGTGAATGTAGTAATAAGCGAGGAAACTATTTGTCAGGTTTGCAAAAAAACAGGGCACACTGCCCCAACCTGCCCCACCCTCAAACAAAATAACGCACAGTCCTCCGAAACGCAGGAGCAAAAATCAGAGCAGAAACGTAATAAGGTATGTCAGGTGTGTAATAAAATAGGACACTCGGCGGATAAATGCTTTAAATTATATCCTCCCCAAAATAAAAATCAAGCGACAACTCCTGCCCCAATGATTACGGTTTGCCAAGTGTGCAACAAACGAGGACATACTGCAGACAAGTGTTTTCGAATTTTTCCACCCGGAATTAAAAATCCACCGAGCTCAGCTGAAACGTGCCAGCTATGTAAGAAGCCAGGCCATAGTGCCGGTAATTGTTCGCAGCTACCCCGAGGGTCCCAAACGCCTACGGGAACGGCTCAGGTACAGGTTCCGCAAGGCCTTCGGTACCAGCCGCAAGGCGCTATAAAATGTCAAATCTGTAAAAAAGACGGCCACGGGGCTCACATATGCCCTTACCGGAATTATGACTCGCAAAGCCTGGACCAGAATCAATCAGAGGCACGTAGAACATACGCCGAGGTAGCAAGTAACTCTGTATGTCATTATTGTAAAACTCCGGGTCATTTTATAAGGGAATGTCCAAAAAGAATAGAGAACGAATCCACTTCGCGCAATACTTCGGGAAACGAGAATGGTCCCCAATCCAGAGTTGTAAAGGTATTGACTATCAAGTTACAAAATGAGAGTTCGGTTCCAACCGTTGAATTGCACAGTAAAGAATTAGTGATACCTATAATTTTGATGGTCGACACAGGAGCCGGCCCGAATATAATTAAAGAAAAATGCCTAAATCCGCGAACACTTGTCAACCGTGAGGAAATTCTACAATTAAACGGCATCACCGAATCGTCAATCTACACACTAGGCCATGTGAAAATTCAAGCGTTTGGGCGATATGCCACATTTCATGTAGTAGGAAACGACTTTCCCATTACTGAGGGAGGAATACTGGGATCTGAATATCTCGATGGAAATCGCGTTAAAATTGATTATGAGAAAAGACAATTAAAAATGCAAAATATTAAAATCCCGTTTGCATTCCCGGAGACGATCATCCTTCCAGGTCAAATGACGAAATTATGTTTTATACGTGTCAAAAATTTAGAAATAACGGAGGGATACCTGCCTTCTTCAGACGCAGGCGAAGGTCTTACGGTCGAAAGCGGGTTCGTGAAAAATAATAATGGAAAGGCCTACATCTATATAACTAATAGCAACCCGTACACATTAGAAGTACAGGTACCAGTATTGGCACTCATGCCTGCTGGAAAAACGATAAGTTCGGAAACAAACGAATCATGCCCAAATTCAAGGTTAACGAGAGAATACATACACGGAAATAAAATGTCCAGGAAGTATAGAGGGAATAAAATATGCGGAATATTCAGAGGAAATAAAATGTCTGGAAAATTCAGAGGAACTAAGATATACGGAAAATTTAGAGGAAATAAAGCAATCAGGAAATTTTGAGGAAAGTAAATGTTTCAAAGATCCGGCAAATTCAAACACTGCAAGTGCCTCTGTACCCAATGAAGGGACTGGCCGTATCAGTAATACAAAAATTTGTTCGGGAAACCCAGGGCAAGATATCGGAAAAATAAGGTTAACGGGAGTTTCTGTACCTATTGAGAGGTCAAACTCCATTGACAATATATATTGTTCAAGTTCGGTAGGAATTTCTGTATCTAGTGAAAGTGCAGGGTCCACCGACAATATAGGGAAAGTGAATTCACGTTTGGTGGTTGGCTCTGTACCCAGGGAAGGGACAAGCCCCATCGACGATACGAAAAAGTGTTCAGGGAAATCGATGGAAATGATCAATGTACCAAAATGAATGGAAGTTTCTGTACCTACTGAGGGGTCAGACTCTTACCGTGAAATAAAAAATTGCCCACAAGAAGTAATTAAAAAGGATGTTTGTACGAATTCCGGAAAAACAGGGATAGATAACAATTATATTAATTCCAAAGAAGCCATCGTATCTACAAGGAATTTAGACTTGCCGAGGAGCATAGAGCTCGATGGAATAAATACATTACGAACTGCTGAAGTTACAGGAAAATCGAACCTATTGTCCATATGGAAGCCCCCGTATAAAATAAATAAAGCATGTTGTTTTAAAACAAGGAAGGAAAATTATCACAGGAAGAGTATATATACGGAGGAAGAGACTACCAATAAAAGCAAAAGCGTAGAGACCTATAAAATTGAAGACATCGTATTAGTAAGAAAACTAGGGATAATACCCATCTCGTTCGCCATTCAGCCTTTCCCTCGTAAAGAGGGATGCTTAATAATTAATGAATCAACAACAGAGGATCGGTTCAAGCTAATTAAAGAATTATTAAGACTCGACGATTTAAACAATGAAGAAAGGAAAAGCATAGAAAATATTTTACGACAGAGCGCGTTCTTATACCACCTGCCAGGTGAGAAGTTAAGTTGCACAACAATTGTACAACATAGAATACCCACTGTAGATGATCTACCTATTAACACCAGGGGATACAGATGGCCAGAATGCACAAGGGAAGAAATAGAGAGGCAGGTAGAGGAGATGTTGACGAACGAGATAATAATACCCTCAACTTCTCCCTACAACTGTCCGGTGTGGGTAGTCCCGAAGAAGCTTGACTCGAAGGGCAATAAAAGGTGGCGGGTAGTATTCGACTACCGGTCTTTAAACGAAAAAACAATAGCAGACGCATATCCTATACCAAATATTACCGAAATACTCGATCAGTTGGGCGGAGCCCAATACTTCTCGGTATTCGATTTAGCCTCGGGATTCCACCAAATCGAGATAAGTAGCGAAGACAGACATAAAACGGCATTTACAACACCGCACGGTCACTTCGAATTCGTCCGTATGCCGTTCGGATTAAGGAACGCCCCTCCGACGTTCCAACGAACTATGGACCTCACGTTAGGCAATATTCTCGGAAAGGGAGTATTTGTTTACCTAGACGACATCGTTATTTACGCCAGAAGCCTCGATGAACACGACAACATCTATAAGGAGTTAATGAAACGATTGGAAGCAGCCAATTTAAAATTGCAACCCGGCAAATGCGAGTTCTTGAAAAAAGAGGTTGCCTATATGGGACATATAATAGGAAGACAAGGAGTAAGGCCCGATGCGAAGAAACTCGAAGCGGTACGCGATTATCCAAGACCCAAAAATATTAAAAATATTAGACAATTTTTGGGATTAACCGGATACTATAGAAGATTTATAGAAAGTTATGCGCAAATCTCAAAACCACTAACGACGCTCCTTCGAAAAGAAATCGATTTTTGTTGGAAACCAGAACAGGAAGACGCTTTTGAAACACTGAAAATAAAATTATGCACCGCTCCAGTCTTACGGTACCCCGATTTTACGAAACCGTTTATATTAACCACTGACGCATCCGGGATTGCTATCGGCTCGATATTATCACAGGGAGAAATTAATCACGATCACCACTGCGCATACGCTTCACGAGGATTAAACAAGACCGAGGAAAGATATGATACATATGAAAAAGAAGCTCTCGCGATCGTCTACTCTATACTACACTTCCGCCCGTATCTATACGGACGGCGGTTTACGGTAGTAACCGATCATAAACCTTTATTGTGGTTCCGAAAGGCTACTGACGGAAACGCAAAGATCCTACGCTGGCGTTTGAAACTCGCTGAGTACGAGTATGAGGTAGTATACAAGGCGGGAAAAACTAATGTTAACGCTGATGCATTGTCCAGGAATCCAGTAATTGAACCCACTACGACAGACGATATCTTCATAATTCGCACAAACCAAGGAACGGAAACAAGAATTAAGAGAAAAAGTAATTTGACGCAGGAAGATATACGCAACCTATTGGAACATGATCTGGATGACGAAGAAGCCGACATGGTGGAAAGCGAGGACGAAGATGATTATACACTAATATTTGACGCCGCCGAGGAATGTGAATGGGAACGCGAATTGCCCGATGCAGCCGAACCCGTTGAGGATTTCTCGAATTATCACCCTCATCAACTCATAACTTCATCTTACACTACAGTCGAGGAGCCGTCATCTTCTCAGGGACCCGCGTTCACCGATGAACACTCAGAGGAGGAGCCTAAACTGCTGTTAGGCACAACAGAAACCATGAACGAAACGACAGCAAGTGAGATGAATGAACCCTATCATAAAAGTCCGGCAGAGGATTTTACACCCTATGCAACAATGGACGGTGAAGACCAACACGAGTCATATACTGACCTACCCGAGCCCTGCACCTCTGGAGAAAGAACCGAATTCCCAAAAGAGAGAGAAGCAGAAGCGGCGAATTCGGACGAGGAAGAACCCGCCGACAGACGCAGACGCCGAAGGCCTAAACCTATTGCAGCAAGCGAGTCAGATGACTCCAGCGAGGAAGAACCTTATGGCAACGGGAACGATGAAGACGAAAGGGAGCCATATTCGCCCTCAAACAGACGGCCACTGGCAGAAAACTGCCCAGCCACTGGGAATATTAAACAATCAAGAGACTTATTTCACACCCGGAAGGATAGTCTAGCATACTTCGTAACGACCACCGGTGAAGCCTTGGATGATGGTGCTAAAAAGTTGCAAGAACACGGTGAACTCCCGAAAATAAAGAATTTACGACTTAACCGTGCGCAGTCCATAGTGAAAAGGGGAAATAAATTCAATATAGCCCTTCCAATTTCCGACGATGCAACAGAAGGCCCGACAAAAATCCTTGAAAATATCACGGAAGTTCTACACAACTGTGAATACTTAGGCGGGAAGCTAGGACTTCAGACAGTAAGCATATCAAAATCCGCGAATATTTGCAATATACCGTGGGACAGAATCCTGCCAGTGATACAACGCGTATTCGCGGAAAGCTCTTTTAAAATAATTATCTGTAACGGAATTGTCAGAGAACCCCCGGCAGATCAACACGAAAAAATAATACAAGAAATGCATTGCTCACCCATAGGAGGTCACAGGGGAGTAAGCAAAACTTATAATCGAGCCCGCCACGAATATTATTGGAAGAATTTAAAATCCGATATTCAGCAATACATCCAACGCTGTCTTCAGTGTCAATTGAAGAAATTAGTAAGAGTAAAAACGAAACAACCAATGGTTATTACGGACACACCAGGCACCGCCTTCGATGAAATTGCTATGGATATAGTAGGTCCCATGCAAAAAAACTAAAAGGGAAAACGAGTATATTCTTACGATCCAAGATCAATTAACGAAATTTTCAATGGCAATAGCCTTACCAAATGCGAAGGCAGTGACCATCGCCGAAGCATTTGTAAAGCATTTTGTTTGTCAATACGGCGCTCCGCGAGCTGTACTAACAGATCAGGGGGCTAACTTTCTGAGCAGATTTTTGCAACAAATTGCAAAATTATTTAAAATTCGCAAGATTAGGACAACCGCTTTTCATCCACAGTCCAATGGATCATTGGAAAGATCGCACCATGCCCTCGGAGAGTATCTTGAACAGTACACCACAAAGGAGAAAAAATGGGATGAATGGGTTGAACTCGCGATTTTTAATTATAATACTAATGTACACGAAGGGACGAAACATACACCCTTCGAAATGGTATTTGGGAAAATAGCCCGAACTCCCTCGAGCATCCCTTTGGGAGAAAAGGAAAAATTAGCAACCTACGACGATTATCTAATCCAATTAGTCTCAAATCCATGAGATACAAAAGTTAGGCCGCGAAAATCTCATACAAGCTAAAGAAAGAGCCAAAGAATATCACGATCGTAAAATAAATGCCATAAATTTCAAGGTCGGTGAACCAGTATTTTTGCTTAAAGGGCCCAAACCTGGAAAACTAGGAGATCATTACGTCGGACCATACGAAGTATTGGAACTACTAGGAAAAGGAAACATAAGGATAAGAATAAAAACGGGGTCCCGAGTCGTACATCCAAATCGGCTAAGAAAATCGCACATACCGGCATGATAGGAACAAGCGAAGTAAAAATCCGAAAAAATATATATAATCATAAATAAAAATAATAAGAATCATCATCTAAAATATATATAAGTATAAGAAAAAAAACAGTAATGCTAAGGAGGAAAATGTCGAGTTCTCAACAAAATCTCCCCGGCTATTGCTTGGAGGAAGAACGCCTCAATAGCTATAAGGACTGGCCTGTACCCCACCAGGACCCGGCAAGGCTAGCTGCCGCGGGATTTTATTACACCGGTGAAAACGACACCGTAACGTGTTTCGAATGTAAACTCACAATAAATGACTGGAAAATGGAAGATAAGCCCATGACAGAACATCAAAGGTGGCAAGAAGACTGTCACTTCATTAGGAATCTGCCGTGTGGAAATGTACCAATCGGCACGGATCCCACATCAGTACCGCGACCTCGTCGCAGAAGGCGGCCCTACGGCATAGAGATAAGACCAGATGCCACAGCCGACTGTCACAAGAAGGGACACCTCGGAACTCCCGGAATGGTCACGATACCTGGCAGAACAACAAGGAGTTGTAAGACTGCCGCATTTCCACAATACCTCGAATACCAGGCGCGCCTCGAAACTTTTGCAAGTTGGCCGAAAAGCTTGGGACAATCCAAGGAGGCTCTCGCTGACGCGGGATTTTATTACCTTCATACAGGTGACCATACTCAATGTCATTTCTGCGGAGGAGCATTACAGGATTGGGGTGCAACCGACGAGCCATGGATCACGCATGCCAAATGGTTCCCTAATTGTCATTATCTGCTCTCGATCAAAGGTCCAAACTTCGTCGAAAAAATGAACGAACCATGGATGCCACGACCTATTACGAAAAATACGTCAGTAGCTCACCCTTCCAGTCACCAAGAAGGTACGGCGCCACAAATCGTCCGCATAAGAAGTCTCACCGCGGAAATAAATAACCTACTCGACGACAACCGATGTAAGCGAATACTACGATCTTCCGCTTCAACCAGTGCAGCAAATATAGACCATGAAGGAGTAAAGGACGTGATCGATAGCAACATGTGCAGAATTTGCTGTTGCACAAACATCGCGACGATATTCTTTCCCTGCGGACTTGCGATAGCATGCATGGGATGTGCAGCATCCATGACCAAATGCTCATCGTGCAAACAGATCATACGCCACACTACTAAGATAATGATTATGCACGAGTATTACCGCGAAAAAACCAACGTCGTAATTGTACCCAGTATTGTCACCAGACAGTAACAGCCGATACCTGTACTCTCCCTCGCAAGGCTAAAATAAACGGATGACGGAAAAAAAATAAATATGAAAATATATATATAAATAAATAAGGAAAAATACATATATATATAATTAAATTAAATAAATAATAATAATAATAATAATAATAATAATAAAATAAATAAATAAGGAAAAAATATATATAAAAAAAATATAATAATAATAATCATGACAAAGAAATAAACGATAGTAATAAGGAATAAACAAACTACCCCATCATAAATAAAACCATAATAGTTTTAATTTAAAACCAGGAAAAAGCATGGCGCTATACCATTGCCATTGTAACGACTACAACTGGTGTCGACCTATATACGAGGATAGTCTGGAAGAAACGCTCTGGATCTGCGTCAACCGGAAAACTCCGACCGTCATAGTCCCTGGCACCGAAGCACTGTATTGCTACTGGAGGATAGCTTTCTACCTAGAGAAACCCAAAAGAAGGGTGGACTTGTTCGTTCCACCTGAATGGCGATCAATCAATCCCGAAACACTGGAAAATTGGGTCGGTCAATTACGCGACAAGCCATATGAGGATATCGTCCTCGGAGGAACACCATATAAATGGTTGCCCCACGCCTTGGTACCATTAGGACAATCAGTAGAGGACATACCGTTTGCTGGACATAACGGATGGCCTGAAAACGACGAGGAAGTCCCCTATTGGAATAAACCGCGCTTCCAATATTCAGTTGGAATAGATCTACCGATAAGGATAAATCGTTTCCCTCCTGAACGAATCATAAGCGGAATGGAAAAAATTTTCTGCTACTGGAAGATCCTTCTGCCTTATTGCGGACAATACAGATTCGAGGTATGGGTACCACCTGAGTGGAGAGGGCTTACAAAAGAAGCCTTAGAGGAGTGGAAAATAATACTAAGTGAGAAGCCACATCGGGATGTAACCCTGGGAAGAGTCGTATATACATGGGATGGCGACACCGTTCTCCCAAAGGACCAAAATCGCGAGCTTGTGGAAAGCCAAGGATACGGAATATTTAATTACCATTTACCAGAAGATTCAGACAACGAGGATGAACCTTCCTCACCGTACGAGGGATTATCACTTGGGGAAATTCCGTTTGACCCCCCCTGTGGAACACTACGATGGGAAGAAGCAGTGAGCCTGAACCCAGAGGAGTTCGGTATAAAACCAACCTGGAAAGACACTGAAGCAATCGACGAGAAGGAACTTGTGGGTCTATGCAAAACATTAGGCGTTAACCAAGAAATCATCAGCGAACCTCTCCCAGAAAACTGCGAAAGGAATAAACGAAGAAAGACCAAACCTCCCCCTCCGCTTCAGGAAGAACCATCCACCTCGGGACAATAAGCCTCTCATGCATTCAATGAAAAAAAAAATCGGAAACAAAAAGAGGTCTATGGGGCTAATGAAAAAAAAAACATAATAAACTAACACTAATAATTTACGTTAATTACGTTAACAATGAGCAAGAATGGCATTGATGATAATAATGTGAAAATAATAATGTTAGCAAATATCGAGAACATTAATGATAATAATAATCAGGAATAATATTACTAATTGTGATTATGAGTATAACCAAATAAGAGTAACAAATAAAAAAAATGAACGATATTAAAGGGTAAAACGAAATTTAACCTCGGAAGTCCATAGTGGACTCAACCAGAGTAGGCTATACAGATAGGTAAAGACAAGAAGTAAACTTGGGTAAGGAAAACTAGATAACCAAAGGAGGAAGTAAAAATGCATATACCCATGCAAGGATAATAAATGACCAAATAATAACGATAATCATAATAAAAGGAAAATATATGTAAACAAAAAAAACACGAAAAAAAAAAATATTAAGTGAGTAAATAAATAAACATAAATACAGGATAAACAGGAAAAAATTCTCAAAAAAGGAAAAGAAAAAAAAACATATTGTGACGTGGTGCGTCACAATTTTCCCCCAACGTGGCTCGACGTCCCACCACTCACCTAGGAAAATAAACTAGAATTAGGATCTACTATTTACGCAACGACTTGAACTATTGTTAAACCTCCCCCTCGACTTACCCTCAGTCCCTGCCACCCTGTCAGTCCCTCGACTCACTCACCGAAGCCCTCGCAACCCACTGAAGACTCGTCGCAGCCTCCCCGAAGACCCACGAAGACTCATCGCAGCACCCCGAAGACCATCACAGCCCATCGCAGATCATCGAAGACTCCACCCTCGACCAGATTGACCTCGCCAGGCCCCGAACGAGCCTACAAAAATTGCCAACCGACCGGGAATTAAAGCTTGGTACGGCAGTCCGGCACTAACCTCCAAAAAAATCCGACAAACTGATGCTCTGCTCCCACACCGACGTCCGTCCCTTGGAGGCCACAGCACCGAACACTCCACTCGTCTGACCCGTCATGGACCGCCCGGAACCCGACGACACACTCTCGGCTCGAAATAACGAGTGTAAACCGACGAGCTGTGTCGTGCGGGTAAACACCGTAAAATTCCACCCGAGCTGTCAGTGCGACACTTCATCCGAGCGCCGCGAGGAACCAGCACCTCCCGGCGTGGAGAATATTCGGCGATCGATAAGCCAATCGATGCCGAGGATGCGCGCGCCGAGCGTCGCGACAGGCCTTCCGTCGCGACGAATATTCGCAATCGGCCGCAGCCAATTACGACGCCCACCGCCAAGCTAGTCCCGAGACTGACCAATCGATTTTTGCAGAAAAATCGCAAATTGCAAGACCGACCCTGAGGTCGGAGAAGAAGCCGGAAACGGCATGGTTTTCTTCACTTCGAGCCACGGCGTGTGAGAGAGTGATTGTGTGTGACAGGAGAGCGAGCGAAATTAAGTTAAATCCTACGAATTTATACGACCCGGAAAGCCCTCGTGATATCCAGACTCCATCCCCGGAGAGTACCGACTCGAGGCAGAGATAAAAGGACACGATTTGGACCAGATTTTGGATTGTATAACGACTCGGCAAACCAAGGACTATCGAATGGGTTTTGCCGAGAGGATTTTATCGAACAGAATTGATTGAGCGTTATCGCACGGATTATTGTAAGCGATAAGGAGCGTAAGAGATCGGTTGAGTGAGTACAGTTAAAGTTTCCCTTCCCCCATTTATACCTGATTGACTGTCCCATTTCCCAAATTCCCCTGGAAAGTTGCCCGTCACCCCCCTGGTAATTTTAAGGATTTTTGGTTGTATTAATTTCGACCGTCGATCACCGGCTGCCACGTGCGCCGGCATTTTGCTCTATCTTTTTCGTGTGCGCGTGAGTGGTGGCGATCGCGGAGATTTACAGCGCGCGACCGTTAGCGTATTTCCCCCGTTCTCCCCGAGACTCGAAAATTGTTTCATCGTATCTATTTTTTTTTGTGATTATTGGAAGTTTGCTGTATCTTTTTCTTGTGCCGAGGTAATATTGTCAAGAAGCCCTGGACAGTGCCTGCGGCCTGAGAAGTCTCATTCCCCTCCCTCCCCCGTTCCCGCTAGCCGAGTGACGTAAAAAGGTAATAGATTTTTTCTTTTTTTCTTGTTTTTTTTTTTGCACCAGATTAACTAAATCGAGCGCCGCGGTGCTACACCGATACAGTAGCTGGCGCCCAAAAATCCGTGATTGTTCCCCGAGCTTTGAGATTTTTTTTGAGTTGCTAACGTAAGACCAGCATTGTGTAGAATATCCACCGGCCAGCCCCCCCCCCCCCGAGTATTGAGTAATTTTCTATTTTCTTATTTTTCTTGCGTAGTGATTATTTCCGGTTTTTCTATTATTATTTCTGAATTCTTTGCCCCCTTCTCTTATTTTCGAATTGGTTATTATTATTGTTATTGCGAACTTTTCTTTTCTTTTTGGTTATTATTGAGATTGTTTATTTTTGGTTATCGAATCCCTTCAACGTACCCGTAACGGCGTTGAAGCGGCAGCCGTTACTGATTATTTTGTTATTATTATTCATCGAACCGTTTATCATTAAAAGTTACTTTTTCCACGTTTCTACACAAAACTCTGGAGTGTTATTTCCCCCTTTCCCTCGCCCTATATTTCCCCGATTGTCCCGTTTGGAAGCGTCAAAGACCAGGAAGCATCATCACAATATATATAAGGAAAAAAAAAAAAATAATAATAATAAAAAAATAAATAAATAAATAAATAGATAAATAAAAGTCAAACGGGTATATATATAATATACGGATATATTAACGGCAACATTTAACCCTTGGGAGTCCACAAAAGACTCAACCAGAATAAAAAATAATAATAATAATAATAATAATAATAATAATAATAATAATAATAATAATAATAAAATAAAATATATATATATATATATATAAAATAAAATAAAATAATATATAAAATATGCATATATGAGGTATATGCATATCCAAATAAAACTAATCAGATAAAAATAGAGAGCCAGAGAAGGAGAAAGAGGTAACCTAGGGAACTTAATGATTGGGAGTACCGACGGTCCTCGACCAATATGAAAAAAAGAGACGCAAGTAAAAATAATAAGAAAGAATTAAAAAAAATATATATAATAAAGGAAAAAAAGGGAAAAAAGAGAAATAATAATAATAATAATAATAATAACATAACGATAATAATAAATATATATATAAGAAGTGAACTGTAAATAAATAAAATAAATAAACGAAAAACCAGGGGAGGCAATCATGCCGCACCTGATTGCAAACCCTATCGGTGACGAAAATCATGAATGAAAGGATGAACTTGAAGAGGATGCAACAGACCAACGATGCCAGCGATGGAAGAAAGAGAAAGAGCCCCATGGTGTAGGAAAACATCAATGGAAAGCGAACCACTGATGAAGGGAAAATCCACAACATCCTCAACGAACGAACAACGGAGGAGAAAACCAACGATGGACGGACAAGAGACGGAACTCAGACGACACGAAATACCCACGACGGAATACAGCCATAAAATCAACGACGAAGACAGGACGAACGAAACAGAACACCCAAAATAAACTGTAGGTGAAAAAAAATGGGAAAATACGGAAAGGGTAACGGGAAGTAGGGATTTTCGCAGGAAATAAAAATAAGGTCAAACACAGTTGTTATATTTGAGTGCCCTGTCAGGGCCTTTATTTTTAAAAAATTTCTCCCTCTTCACAAGAAAGAAAAAATCAATAATATAATATATAGTTTTTTATTATGTATTTTTGTTGAGGGTCACTCCTCATTCGGACCAGAGTCTGAATCTGAAACAGATAAAAACAAACTTATATTAATTATCTGCGAAAGAAAAAGGGAATGGGACAATCAAATAATGAGACCAATTACCTACCATATCGCATCCTTCTTCGGGGAGGATGGACGTTGCCGTCCTCATCCTCCGTATCTGCGTATTCTATCGGTGTCTCCGAGCGGGCCCGTCGCCTGGTGTAATAAAATGATGGGTCATCGGGGGATGGTGAGGGACAGGCGACCCACACCTCTTCGTCCTCGTCCTCATCGGACAGCCACCTGGAGATATCTTCCTCTTCTTCCTCATAAAATCGGGTGACCCCCCAGTCTCGCAACACGTCCAGGTAACTCCCAGCTTCCCGATTGGAATTCGCGGGATGATCCCAATCCTCCTCCGGTTCGTAGGAGCAGTCCGTTGCCGCACGCCAGGCCTCTAGCTGAAAGTAAAAACAAGACAAGAAAATGAATAAATAGTTTAACGAATTAAATAACGTAAGAGAAGGAAGAAAATAATAAACAAAAAAAGAGAAGAAAAGAAAAGCAGTCAAGAAAAAAAAATATTGATAAATATGTAAAAGGAGACTTACCGCTTCCAACCAAGCAGCCTCACTGCCATCACGGAGATAATCTCCGCGAGCAGTATCAAACGCAGCGTTGATCTCCTGGTTCGACGACATGATTCCTGCAAGGATGCTGAGGTATCGCTAAGATGTCGGGAAAAAGATTAAACATTTTTCACCAAAAACGCGGTTTAAATACGTGTTACCCCACTCTAACACTTCCCGAAAAACCGACGCAATAACTACTACCCTCCATAATAGTTCCCTCCTCTCTGAAACGGGAATTAGCACCTTTCCAGAAAACCTCGCCTACACCGGAAAAGAGAGAATAGAAAGATAGGAGAGGGAAAACGTAGACTTTGGGGAACGTATGTAGAATATAGAATCAATTGATAAAAACCGATAAAATTACAGATGAAACCCGGTAATCTACTAGCATGGTGGACAATAATCTACTCATTCTCGCAAATACCCGCCGCTCGAGGATTGATCGGATACGATTGCGCCGGAGTGACTGCAAACCTCACGACCGTGTCATTACTGGAGGTAGGGGAATGCAACATTCCCCAACAAGAAGTAAACGTAACGCGCACGTACATCCAACTTATTCAAATCAATGAATACTCATCCATCACAGTAAGGCAATGTAAAGTAGAGATTTATAGAACCGTGCGAAGATGTGGGATGTTCTCACACAGCTTAGATGTACCGAACGGAGAATATGGCTACGTAGACAGCATATCCCGTGATGTATGTCTTGATATGTACCGATACGGTATCATAAAAATAGGAAAGACGGAAATCTCAGAAATTACACCAAATCAGACAATCAGTCGGCCCGTACTCATAACCGGATCATTAAACAATGACGGAAAATGTGAAGGAAGTTCATACTCCGACCCGTATGGAACATGGGATAGTGTGGTAGTGCAAGGAAGTGTTAAAATATCGTTACGAGACTACACCGCCCAGGTAAACGTAAATACCGACAAGGTACATTTACGATCCGGAACTAGCTGCGATCTGAGTGAAGGCCGTTGCGTCGATTTCGACGGCGGAGATACCTTTTGGGATCCTATCCCCGAAGATAGTTGTAAAACAGGCAGGTACGGACTCCTATACGAACGAGTAGCCGACAGAATCACGGACTTCGACATAGGTAATCTACAAAACGTATACGCTTTAACTGAGGGAGACGTAACGTTCGCACTCACAAGTAAAGGCACTCGTAAAGTATGCGGATTTATATTGACCAAGACTGAGCATCCCAAGTTACTGATCGTCGAAATCGAAAATGGCAATCCCTTCATTGCAAGGAAACCCGTAGAAATCACCAACCTGGATATTTTTACATACATGAACTCTAAATTCGTATTTGTCGAAAAACATATTCGAACCCAAATTAAGGACATGTATCGCGATATACTGATGCAACGATGCAATTTGGAAAGGCAAATAATTCAAACGACCTTGACGATTGCTCGAATTTCACCCGACGAGTTTGCATTTGACCTAATGAAAGGTCCTGGTTATATGGCATTAATAGCTGGGGAAGTAGCCCATATCCCGCAATGTATCCCAGTTGAGGTAAAAATTATGGAAACAATGTTATAACGAACTACCGGTGATAATGGGAAACATGTCTTTCCATTTAGCTCCTCGCACACATGTACTGCTCAAACCCGGTACAGAGGTTTCATGTCATCAACTATTGGCCCCCACTTATTTATTGGACGGAGAATGGTATTCCTTTGGACCCTCTGCCGTACCCGTAGTAGCCCCGACAATACTTAAACCCCTTACGCAACCTACCTGGCGTTACGTAAGTCCACACTCCCTCGCCGCGAGCGGGATATATACACAAAAGGAGTTGGATGAACTTCGAGATCATTTAATGTTCCCTGCTGAACGACCTGCTATATCAAATTCGCTAGCACGAGGAATTACCGGACAATCGACTGTACCTCAAGGGGGCTCGATATCTAATCTCCTCGACGAACAAGCATTGCACAAAATAGCAGAATCCGCCTGGGCTAAAACTTGGGGATATCTGATGGGATTCGGAAATATCAGTGCAGGATTAATTGGAATACTAATTATTTTTAGAGGCATCAAACTCATAATAGACACAGTGATCCATGGATATGCTTTGCATACTGTATACGGATGGTCCCTATATTTACTAGGAGCAATTTGGGACTCTGTCACAAATCTCCTTCTGCATTTGAGTAAAAAACCACCCGGAGCAGGAAACAGGGGTAACAAAGAATCAGCAGAAGATAATAGAGACGAGGCAGCAGAGCCTCTGAACCCACCCACTAATGTAGTAGTTTCAGCTCCACCGGAAATCCGAGAAAGATTCCCTTTTGAACCAACGAAATTCGATTTTGATCTCCGGATACGTGATTTCCAAGAAATTATGAGATAAACCGGATCAAGTTTTTGTACTCTCCCTCACCCAAGGAAGAAGGAAGAAACGGTCCCTATGCGTGTACATACACGTCCAGACGCGGGATACCTCGGAGAATCTATAGAAACGACTAAGCAAACAAATACCTTATACGATACCCCGCCTAAACCCCGACCCGTATCAATGACCAACCTTGCGACTACCCGTTTGGAAACCATAAATGAAAACTCTGTTACTAGCACTCTGTACCCTGACCTTCGGTCAGATAGCGAGGAAACCGTCGATACCACAAACTCTAGAAATAAATAACCATATTTCTTGCCCAGAAAACATCCCAAGTTGGATGATAAAAAATAAAAGGGAGAAGGGGAGCGAAAGAGTATAAACCGAAAAAACCGACTATTAATATAAAAATAATAATAATTATTATTATTATTATAAAGGAAAAAGATAATAATAAAAAGGAAAAAAAAACAAATATATATATATATATATATATATATATATATATATATATGTGTGTGTGTATATAAGCCTGGGGACTCTCTCTCCGCAGGGCGACTCGGGCTCGCGCTGGCCACATCGCCCTTATCTGTTCGCGGAAAGGCGCCCACCGACACGTGTACCTAGCGCGGTGCGGCAACGTATCTTCTCTCTCTCTTTCTCTCTCTTTCTACTTCCTTATTCATTGCGTCGATAATTTCGCACTCGCCTCGGCATTCATACTGTCGATAATTAAGTTCACTTTCTTTTCCTTCTACTCTCGAGTGGGTAACATCAGTCCCATTTTAATTGATTGACGGGTATGTTACCCTCGTTCGGAAACTCGGTTACTCTTGAATCTAACTTAAATAGTAATAATTCTGGATCTTGTCCTTGAGGCAAAACTATTTGACCCCATCGCTGATATTTATGTCCCCCTAATTCTACATATCCTTTACTTAGATAAATTGCCATCAACCAGAACGCGAGCATCTCTTCTCTCAATTCCTTCCATTCCGGTGGTATCCACAGTCCTCCTTTTTCCCAATACTCTCGATCTTCTCCCGAATTTTCTATTAATGTATTGGGCCACTGTTCATTCAACGTGAGCTCCAATCTGTACCCTTTGTTTCTGGTTGACTGCATGATTTCTATAAAAATACAAGTAATTTAGCGTAATAATTATTAAACAATTACATTGGAACTAATTTTCTCTTATTATTCGTTTTTTTTTTAATTTTTTTAATTTAATTTTTTTTTTTTATAATAATTTTTTTTTTATTATTATTATTTATCCCTTACTTATTTATTTACTTATTTTATTTATTTATTTCTGCAATTTTAGGATATAGTTCGTTTCCACTCATTCTACCTGTTTGGATTGCTACCTCACTTTTTAATTTTTCTTTACTTGGCTTTTCGACTTTTCTTCCTCACCCAATTCTACCTGCTCTTGCATTTCTACTTGCCCTGATTCGATATCTATGTTCTTTCGATTCATTTCCTTTTTCTCTGATTTTTCTGAGGATTTTGTTGATCCTTTCTTTAGATGCAACAACAATCCCGTTACCGAATCCCATACTGCTCCTATTAAAAACAATGACCACCCGTAAACGGTATGTAAAGCATAACCATGTATAATCGTGTCTATTATTAATTTAATGGCTCGAATTATCATTATTATTCCTATGAGTCCAGCACTAATATGACCAAATGCAATTAAATTTTCCCACATCTTTTTCCACGCACTTTGCATTATTTTATCCAATTCAGGTCCTTCAAGCAATTTTATGAAAGATCCTCCCTGTTTTACTGTTGACTTCCCCATCATTCCCCTTACGACTGTGTTTAACATTGCAGGCCTTTCTGCCGGAAACATTATGTATTCCCTCAATTGCTCTAATTCTGCTGATGTATATATTCCACTAGTAGCTAGAGATTTTATCTTATTATATTGCCACGTTGGCTTAGTATTAGGCTTTACGGTTCCTGGAGGATAGATGAGCGTTGGTCCTGGCATCATTCCGTACCATTCCTCGTCGATAAGATACATCGGCGGGACCATCCGATTGCACGTAATTTGTAGACCCGTTTCCATCAATATGTGCGTTCTCGGCGCCAGAAAATAACTGTCGTTTCCTTTAGACACTGGTAGATGCGTATAACACTCCTCCAGATGTCTAACCTTCACTTTCGTTGGAACACATTTTACAATGTGTACTACTTCTCCTGATATTACCGCCATGTATCCAGGTCCCTTCATTAACTGATAAGCAAACTCGTCTGGTGCTTGAGTAGCTATAGCCAACCGATTTTTCAACATTTCTCGCTCTAATTCGCACTTTTGTGTTAAGAGATCAATGTAAACTTGTTGAATTTGAGTTTGTACATGTCTCTCAACATACACAAATTTTGAATTGACGTACGCGTATATGTCCATGTTAATCGCGTCAATCTTTTTCTTTTGCAAAAACATTTGTCCATTCCTTATTTTATGGATAAGTAGTCTAGGATGTTCCGTTCGAATTAAGTTTCGTCCACACACGTTAATAGATGAACGAGCAACGAGAGCGAAAATAATGTCAGAAGTTGTCACGGTATATACAGTCTCGGCATCCCTATCAACCACTTTTTCTGCCATTCCCATGTACAATACTCCATATTCACTGCCATCACATTCATTCACTGGAACTGAATTCCAAAACGTATGTCCACCTTCCATGTCCATGCATTGTCCCTTATTCAACTCACACCTGACACCCGACTTCAAATATACTTTGTTCGACTTTAATGCGACCGATGCGTAATACTCTCTCAACGTAATTTTTATTGTGGACAGAACCACTACGTCATTCCAGCTTCCGAAAGGATCCGAATAGGATGAACCCTTGCATCCTCCATCCACTTCCAAATGTCCCGCCAAAATAACTGGATGACTTGTCGTCTGATTACCACAAAGTCCCATGATAACTGCATTATCCATTCGAAAAGATCCAACCTCATGCATTTTCATACAGACGTCGCGAGAGACTTCGAAGATATATGAAGCCTTCCCATTAACCACGTCACTTGTATGTGAGAACATACCGCATCTCCGAACGTCTCGATCGATTTCTATTTTGCACTGATGAACGTGCACCGTTCCGTATTCATTGATCTGAATCAACTGAATACGAACTGAAGAGATGTTCAATGATGTTGAGGATACGTCACACTCGTCCACGTCCAGCAGAGACAAGGTTGAGATATTTGAAGATGGCGACCCACACTCATATCCAATCATCCCTGAGGAAGGTGTGGGTAGAAGAGATACCCATATCACCGCTAATAACCACGCCCTCCGACTCATCTGTTTAACAAAACAAAATTCTATTATTTGTATGAATGATTATTTTATTGATAACAAACCATAATATTGATGATTACATAGGTGAGGTGTTCTTGATGCACTGAAACATAATTATTATTTTGTGCCACCTTGACTATTACTAATGGATATAAATGTGGATATATATATAATTGTTAACAATTTGGTTAATGTCTCTGAATTTATACATTATTTGTATACTAATGCTAATTCTACCCCAATGGTGCGTTTAAACTACAATTCGCACATTTCCCAAAATATCGATTTATTATTCTTACTTTTAAAATTCCCCAATTTGTGCAAAAAAATTGTAAAGTGCATTTTTCCCCAATATTTTTTCATTTATTTATTTTTTTCTGCAATTAATTTTTATTCTGTCTTCGGTGCTTTCGCCTCTTCGTAGTTTCTTTTTCTTTTTCTTTTCGTTCGTGTTTTCTGATGATCTCTTCCGCCTGCATCATTTCTCTTATCTCGATTCCTAGCCTTCCCTGAACTGAATACAGAAGATTCTGGTCTTTGACAAACTCCAATATTGTTATAGCACTATCTTTTTCTGAGTCTATTGTCATTGCTACTCCCGTCTCTTTCTCCCTTTGAAATGTCCGAATTTTCAGTGCTATTCCGAAAGTAGCAAAAATTTCGATGGCCTCGAACTTCAAATCTACTATTTCAAATGGACTGATTGTTTTTTCGTTTCCGCGGATTCTATTCTTTACTTTCTCGATAGCTATTACCCCCAACTCTTTCGTAGTCAATTCCAATTTTCTAAGGCATTTAGCTAGATGATCATTTTCCTTCCTGAGGTCGAAATTTTTATTGCGTCTCGGTGTTCTGCTTTCACTTATTCTTTCTATTAAAGCCTCCGCAGCGGCTTCTCTCGCTTCCTCCTCGCTGTGCCCAACTCCGATATCCTTCCACCTGCCCAAAACAGCCTGGATCCTATGTGTGTAGCTTGACATATTCCGTGTATAGGGAACGTTCAAATACACAGCTCCATTTCCATACATACGCTCCAAACGAAAGGTAGACTTTTCGTTGTCCGACATTTTATTTCCTGTAACCGGAAACTTTACATTTTACTTCCTATTGTTACCCCTTTTTTTCAAGATATATTTTTGAACGAGACCATTTTTTTTCTAATTTTATTGTTCAAGTTTTTCGAATGTTTCACGAAGTTTCTTTGTCAAATATCTCTGAATATTTGTCAATACGTCACCTAAGCCTTTCAAATCAATCTTTAGTTTCGGAGTTCCTACCTCGATATACACGAACGGTTCCGTATCTTTGTACATGATAATATAACACACCCCTTGTTCCTTACTTCCCTCATTACTCTGTCGTATTATGTCAATATTATACTCCCGCATTATATCTCGAAGTCGGCCCCAATACACGAAGAAATCATAGTCGCTTATTTCGCTTATTTCCTCCTCATATGCTATGATAATGTCCAGCATATCCCTTATCTGATTTCTTCCCAACTTAATCGCAGTTGCTTTCCATATCAGCTCACTTCTTCGAGTATTTTTCACAAATTCATCGCAAACTTTTCTTATCTCTACTCCTAGATTCCCGTCTGTCTGAGTTTCTTCTCTATTACTCGTAGTTGGACGATTATCGGTTGGATTATTTGTTCCAGTAGGCTCCGAAAATAATTCTCGTGTTAGTTAATATCTAATAAAGTCACATTCCGTTGGCCTGGTTGTCGCTACATTCGTCATTTGTCGGCGTCTCGATCTAGCTCCAGCTATAGATGAATTTCTCGATTGCATTTTATCTGTAATTGTTTATTTAAAAAAAAAAAATGTATTGAAATTTATTTATTTATTTATTGTTGATTCATTTATTCTTTAAATTAACATTCGTTTGATAACTTAAACAATGCAATACCGATCAAAATGATCAATTTTTAAATTAACATTTTCTCATTTTCAACAATATACGTTGAACGGAAATGTTATATTGTTTATTGGTTTATTTATTTTGTTTTACTTTGAGGTTTGATATGAGAATATCTCAGGCGATTGGCGTGAACAATCATGGGTTTTTTATTAGTTTTTATTTTTATATTCTGATTTCCTTTCACCTCGATTATTTCAAAGGGACCAGAATGTAGATTTTCTAGTTTCTTTGGTTTTGGTCCACTTTTCAAAAATGCGTAATCTCCAACCTTAAATTGTCTGACATTAAGATTTTTATCGTACCGTTCTTTAGATTTTAATTTTGCTTTTATTAAATTTTCTCTTGCGATTCTTCGGATTTCATGTAATTGCGTTACTAATTTCACAAGATAATCCTCATAAGTAGGTAATCTATCTTCCATTTGTAAAGGTTCACTCGACGGTATTCTCGCCAATTTCCCGAAAACTAACTCATGTGGTGTATGTTTAGTGCCTTCATGGACACTTGTATTATAATTGAAAATGGCCAATTCCACTCATTCGTCCCATTCAAACTTTTTATCCACGTATTGGTTTAAATATTCCCCAAGTGCATGATGTGATCGCTCTAAAGAACCGTTCGATTGAGGATGAAAAGCAGTCGTACGAATTCTTTTGATTTTAAACCTTTTAGCCACTCGTTTTATTAAGTTACTGAGAAAATTTCGTCCCTGGTCAGTTAATATACTTCTAGGTGCTCCGAAAATACTGATATATTATTTGACCATCGTATCTGCGATCATAATCGATGTTGCGTTTGGAATAGGGAATGCTAGACAAAATTTGGTTAATTGATCCTGTATAGTGAGAATATATTCATTGCCTCGTTTGGTTTGCGGTAAAGGCCCTACTATATCCATAGCTACTTTATCGAAAGCTATTCCCGGAGTGTCGGTAATAACCATTGGTTGTTTTGTTTTTATTCTGACGCATTTTTTTAGCTGGCAGGGTAAACACCGTTGTATAAAACGTTCAATGTCGGTTTTCATCCTTTCCCAATAAAAACGATGTCTGATCCTATTAAATGTTTTCGTGACCCCTCTGTGTCCACCAACAGCTGATCCATGCATTTCGTGTATTATTCCTTCTCTCTCTGCCTTACTCGGATATCGAACTATCCCATGACAAACTATCACATTTACCGGACTATTAAGAAATTCCAATCGTAATTCGCTTGCAATATTATCCCATGGAACGTTTCCAACAGCATCCGATTTAGAAATGCTCACACTTTGTATCTTTTCTTGTTCTGCAAAATTTCGTAAACTTCTTATAGCATTTCTGATATGGTTTAATATTAAGGAGGCTCCTTCTCCGGAGTCATCACTTACAGGCAAAGCTATATGATATCTATTTCCTCGTTTTAATGCGCTCACCACTCCCAATTTAAGGTTAGAAAAATAAGGTAATTCATTTCTATCTACTAATTTCTGCGATCCTGTATCAAATGCTTCTCCTTTTAAATTTAGAAAATAAACAAGTGAATCCTTGCGAGTAAAGAAAATTTCCCTTGAAGGAATAATATTTCGCGATATGGAATATTCAAGTTCGAATTCAGATTGTTGATTATCATCACTATTTTCTTCGTTATTTTCATCTTTACTGTCATTGTCATTATTGTCAAAGTCGCTCTTCGCTATTTCTTCGGAGGATTCCTCATCGTCCGAGTTCTGTATTGGAGTAATTTTCTTTTGCCTTTGGGGTTGTTCCTCTTCGTCTGATTCTGATATTTTCCGAACTTTCTTCTTTCTTCGAGGCCGACTCACTGGTTCATCCTCGGTCTCCCTGTCTTCCTCCGTGGTATCATCCTGTTTGGTATTTTGTGCTGGTCGAATTTTCCTTTTAATCTTCACCTTTTTCTTCGTATTTATTGTGTCAGATTGTTGAGCTTCTTTTTGTCCTTGTTTGGTCGACGGAAAATTGGCCTTGATTTTCTCGAGTGCTTTCTGTTTTGCTCCACGTTCTAATTTTTCTTCCTTTTCTACGTTGCCGATTAGTATCTCGTCTTCCGCTGATCCGTCCTCTGCACTGTTGTTGACTGATGAATGGTCGAAATGAAAATGTCGAATCTCATTTTCTGATGATTCCAACGATGAATTTATATTATTATTTTTCTCGAATTGAATATTCTTTAAACTATTTTTCCATAATATTTCTGGATCCTCTTCTTCTTCTTTTATTTCTTCATCACTTATACCATCATCTTCATCTCCAAAGAATCTCAAGATCTCATCATCGGTCCACTCTGTCCGTCCTCTAACTTCCGTTATAAATATCTCTTCCTCCACCCCATTTTCCTTACTCACAATCGGATTTCGAGACAAAGCGTCGGCATTTACGTTTGTTTTTCCTGTTTTATATACTACATCGTACTCATACTCAGCCAATTTCAATCTCCACCTAAGAACCCTCGTGTTACCATCCTTACAAGTCCTAAACCATACTAAAGGCTTGTGGTCAGTCACCAAAGTGAATGTTTTCCCGTATAAATATGGTCTAAAATGCAAAACGCTATAGACAATTGCCAAGGCTTCCTTTTCATAGGTATCATATTTTGTTTCAGCTTCGTTAAGTGTACGTGAGGCGTATGCTATTGGTCTATCTTTTCCTATAGATCCTTGTGACAAAATTCCCCCGATTGCGTAACCCGAAGCGTCGGTTGTTACGATGAAAGGTTTTGAAAAATCTGGGAAAATTAAAACTGGTTCGGTACAAAGTTTCTCTTTAAGCTCCTCAAATGCCTCTTCTTGGCTATTTGGCCATAAGAAAGGTGTATTATCTTTCAAAAGGTTAGTTAATGGCTTTGCTAATTTAGCGTAGCCCTCAATGAATCTGCGATAATATCCTGTTAATCCCAAAAATTGACGAATTTTCTTTACGTTAGTAGGCCTCGGAAAATGTCTGACTGCTTCAACTTTCTTTGGATCGAGCTTTAAACCATCGCGGCTAATTACGTGTCCCAAATATCCAACTTCGCTCTTTAAAAATTCACATTTATCAGGTTGCAAAGTTAAATTGGCCTTTCTCAATCGGTCTATTAATCGTTTGCATTTTTCGTTATGTTCTTATAATGTTTTCGCGTATACTACTATATCATCTAAATAAACAAACAATTCATGACCCTGTAAGTCCATTAAAACCATATCCATTGCTCTTTGAAATGTAGGAGGTGCATTCTTTAATCCCATTGGCATTCGTATTCATAGTGTCCATAAGGGGTTGTAAAGGCTGTTTACAACCCCTTCATAGTGTATTCATAGTGTCCATAAGGGGTTGTAAAGGCTGTTTTATGACAATCATCGGGATGCATTTTTATTTGATAAAATCCTGAGGCTAAATCGAAAACCGAAAAATATTGGGCTCCTCCCAATTGGTCCAATATGTCAACAATGTTAGGTAAGGGGTAAGCATCCCCTATTGTCTTATCGTTCAACTGACGAAAATCCAGTACTACTCTCCACTTTTTATTTCCCTGTGAATCTAATTTTTTTGGTACCACCCTGAAACATCTCCCCCCCCCCCCGTCTAACCCCGCGCACCCGCCAAGGCGAAGCGCCACACCAAAACAGCGCGCACGACACCGCCGAGGCACGCAAAGAGGCCAAGTGGCGCCATCGGGCGGGATCCAGAACGACCCGATCGATAGGGAAGCCACGCGCGCCCGGAGAACACAAACACACGCCACAAGCGCCACACAGCGCCACGGCAAGGAAACGAGAGGCCATATCGATCAAGGCCAACCGGAGCGAAAAAAGCGAGGGAAAAAGAGAACAGAGGATTGGACAAAAATGACGCCACCGCTACCAAGAAAGGCATCCGATTAGAGATAAGCCGAGAAGGGCAATGACGTCACTGGAGAACCCACCGGTAATTGGAGAACAAGGGAGAAGAACCTTGAAGGACCAATAGAAAAATTAAACACCAAGAACGAAATACGCGTGCGCGAGTCCGCCAAAAAGATGCGATTTTCGCGAGTGGGAGGCAAAAATTAGCATATAAAAAGGCACGAAATCGACCGGAAATCAGTCAATCATCTCACCGGGTCTACACCAGCTCTCCAAGGACTTAAAAGTTAAAAGTGAAAAGTGACAGTCAAAGTGAGTAAAAGTGAATAAAAGTGACTAAAGTGAAACCGTACCAAAAAGAACTTATAAAATTTCGGTGACGGTGGACTCATAAATTTCGGTGCTGAATTGGACTTATAAAATTCGTGCAAGAATGGGACTTATAAAATTCGTGCAAAAATCGAACTTATAAAATCCGTGCAACAATCGGACTTATAAAATTCTTCGGACTTATACAAATTTTGTGCCGAGTGAACTTACGAAAGTCGTGCCGAAACGGGACTTCGTCCCGTACATCTCCGGGCTAATGTCGAACTCAGAAAAAGTGTGAAACGTGGGACTTACAAAAATTAGCCACGCAGGACTAGTGACATTAGTGTCGAGAACCCATTAAAATATTGTGACACGGACTCGCAAAATCTGGGAAACGGCGAAACCGCTGCCAAATTCGAAACTATCCCTTGGTGCAACGACTGGCGCGAAGCGGTAAAGTGACCAAAGTGACCGGTCAGAAAAGCCAGAGTGACGGGTGAGCAAAATTCACAACACCGGGGACCCGAGAAAACCACTCACAGGGCTTCCTTCACGGCCACTGCATTTACCCATCACAACAAAATCAGGTAAAAACAGTCCGAGGTCGCAGAAACACCAATTACAATTCGCGAGGTGAGCGAGCTGTCACTGCCGACGCGCCCCCGTGACGTCACAGCGCGGCCAGCCGCGAGCGGCGGCCATCTTGGGAACACGAGCTATCGAGCCGCCGACCCGAAATCATCGGGCGTTCGCAGGTGGCGACGGTAATATAACTGGAAAACGGTCTACGCGCGATAATAATGCAGATCGATAATACTCTCCACCCCAAGCAATAAAAGCACCAGTAAAAGGGGAAACAAGATAAGAAAATAAGAATGAGCATTTTGTCAATCAAATTGGGTAACAAGTAAAGAATTATTGCACAAAGAATAAATAACAAGAAGTAATTTAAGAAAGGGAAAAAGCTGTAAATACTTGAAAACGTGTCCGGTTACGAATAAAATCATTATTTCCACATAAAAACCGTCTCTGATACGCCAACCCATAATTCCTGGACACTCGAGCACACGAATCCCTCCGTTTGAGCGCCCATTCCTCTACAGGAGGTGCACGAATTCGGAGAAAATATTGTAAGGAAGCTTGCTCCTGTTACAACCCACACAGGTGTATTATACGGAGACGTCGATTGTCTGATGTATCCTGCTTCCAAAAACTCTGCTATCTGCCTTTTAATCTCTTCTTTGTGAACTTCAGGGAATCGATATTGCTTGGAATTCACGGGAAAATCGTCGATGATTGGTATTCGGTGTGTTATTACATTTGTAGCTTCTAATCTTTCTCCTGGTATGTGGAATCGGTCTGTTCCGTATTTAATAATTTCATGTACAGCCTCTATTTCTTCTTTATCTAATCCAGTTAGTTGCAACAATTTTATTACTTTTGGTAGTCGAGTCTCATCTTGGAGCTTAGCGTTGACACAAAAACATTTTTCTGATCTATAAAATTGAACTCCTATCAAAGGATGACAAAAATCGTAAGATTTAAACTTTTCTGTTACATTTTTCTCTTCATCTTCTAATTTTCCCAACGTTATTTTAGCTTCATCTCGTGATACTGTTAATTCTCTTGACTTTTCTTTTGTATTTACTATTTCCTTTTTATTTTTTTCTGTAACGAATACTTGATTTATTTCCACATTCTCTAGTATTTCACACGATACATTCAATTCCTCAACTTTTTCCTCTTATTTTTATCTTTATTTCTTTCTTCTTTTGTAATGGATTTTTGACTCATTTCTGCACTTTCCAGTGTTCTCTCGATTGAACGTGAATCTTCGTCTTTTAATTTTTCTTTCAATTTCTTTTCTCCTTTAATTCTTTTCAAAGCTGCTTGAAACGTTTCATACGGTAATTCTTCGCAACTACTTTCGTCTGTGTTTATTTTTCCTTCATTATTTTCTGCACAATGTATATTTTTATCTTCATTTTCCAACCTGGGATTATTTTCGTCACTCAAAGAATCAACTTTAACCTTATTCGTATTATTTCCCGTAATTTGACCAACGACGTAAATTTCTTCAGTTACTACCATTTCTTCTTTGACCCACGTTTTTTCCTTAATTTCGGCAGGACTTTTTGCTAATTTCATGGTAGGAATCCCTATTTCAATTTGTTCGTCTCGATTGTTAGTAATATTGATAAAGCATTTCCCATTTATATTTTGTACCAGACCTTGCTCGACAATTATTCCCTTACCAATGTTAATAGGAGCCAAATATCCCTCGCGAATCGTATCATCATTTATTCTAACATAGAAAACTTTTTTCGTTTTTGGTGGAAAAATCATACTTTCTCGAGTGAAAAATTCTATTTCTTTATCGCGAACTTTGAACCTGCTGTACTCATAATCTATTTTAGCCAAATTTTCTCGAAAATATTCATTAGATAAAATCCCATCTTGTTTCGTAGGAATATTGTCAGCCACAATATGATAGACTGCCTCTCGTCCAAAAGTTTCAAGTATTACGTATCCTGACGTATAGATAAATTGATCTGGAATTCCACTGAGCCTCAAAATCTCATCTCTATATATTATATTATTTTCGCTCAAGCATTTTTCCTTTAACACATTTCTACCAGCTCCTGTATCCAACAACATGATGACACAACCCTGAAGGTCACCACTCTTCAATCGAATAGTGGGAGGAATAATTCCTTTTTCAGGTCTAACCAAAAATACGTCGATTATTCGACATTGTTCGTCTACTGTTCGGTTGTAGTTTGTATTGAATACATTGGGTGCGAATTCGCCTTGGCCTCCGCCGACGCACCCTTGACTGGCTGGCCACTCGCGTTTCCCTGCATCGAATCTCGTCTACTGTTGTACTCTATGCGTTGCAGGCATTCGTATACCACATGGCCTTTTATTCCACAATAATGGCAAATCACATTAGCATTATTCGGCTGAGAGGGCTGACTAGCCGCTTGAGCATAGGACATTGCTCCTTGATCATTTGACATCTGATTATTTCCGCTGTTTAAATCCGAGCCAAAATTCCGATTTTGGTTAAAAGTAGGATTAAAATTCCGATTTTGATTATAATTCTGGTTAAAATTTGGATTAAAATTTCGATTTGGACCAAAATTTTGATTGAAATTTCGATTTTTGTTAAAATTCTGGTTTTGAATAAAATTTTGATTTTGATAATTTTGGTTTTGATAATTCTGATTGCGATTAAAATTTTGGTTGAAATTTCGATTTTGGTTATAATTTTGATTTTGATTAAAATTTCGATTCGGATTAAAATTTTGATATTGGTTAAAATTTCGATTTTGATTATATCGTGGATTCGAATTGAAACCTTGATTAAAATTGTAATTTTGACGATTATTATTATAATTATTGGAATTAAAAGTTCCCTGATTTTGGGCTTGTCTATAATTTTTTTGAGTTGGTTGTTGATTTGGACGTTCACCAGATGATCGCTCGCTATCACTTTGACCTTTTTGTTTGCAAATTTCAGCCCAATGGCCCTTCTGACCGCAAATGGAACACCCTATACTTCTACATTTATCTGCCAGATGCCCTCGCTTGTTACAATACTGACAAATATCGATTACTTCCTTCTCATGTATTTTAGGACATTGATTAGCAGAATGGCCCTGATTTTTGCAATATTGGCAATTTATTATTTTCGGTGTCTCGACGAACGGCGCCATAGTGACTTCCTCTACAGGTTCTACAAATTTTATGCTAACCTTTTTTGTTCCTCTCTCTATCTCCTTTGTCGACGAAAATTTGCGTTATCTCTTAGTTTTGAACGTTCAGATATATCGAGTTCGATGGCCAATGCCGTGTTTACCGCATCTTGAAGTGTCAATTTATCTTCCTTTATTCTGTCCAATATTTCAGGTTTCAATCCTCGGTTAAAACAATTAATCGCCATTTTCTCGATGGCCTCTCTATCACCCTCGTCTAAATATCCGTCAATATATCGTCGTGACTCCTCTAATTTTGCAACTAATTGCTGAATTTTATACGCGTATTCGGCGACTGTTTCATAATTTAATTGGGCAATGCTACCTAATTCGCCCTGTAATTGATATATGTCTCTGGGAGGATCATATATTTTTCGAAGATATTCCATATAATCGGTGATGTGGCTGAACCGATTGGTGCTAATTCGATTCCATACTTCTCCTACTAATTTATTTTTGGCCACTCTCATTAAATCTAACTCAAATTCTGTTCCTACCATTGCTGCAGCGTCCTCCAAACACCCAAGATAACGGCTCAAAGACTCTCGTTTTCCATCAAATTCTGGAATCATTCCCACTGCTTCTCGCCATTGTTCTACACCCTTCCATTATTATCATTTTTCCCGTCCATATTTTCAAACAAATTTTTAACCACTTCGTTCGATATAGCTCTAGTTGGTCGACGTGAAGCGCCGCAAATTGTAAAAAAGTGTCGTATTTGTTCTTGTGCGGATTTTGTTTTACAAGATTTGAAAGATATTAAATTAACACTCAATGGAGCCTTTCCCGATTTGCTATTAGAACTTTGTTCACTTGACTCGGCTGTATCGTTTATTTGATCCGAAATTTGGCTTTTATTCTCAACTAACTCGACTATTTTACTGTTTTTCTCAAGTTGATTCCCAATGCAAACACTCGGGGCACTTTTTGTTTTTATCGAACTTATTTTTATACACGATTTTATAACTGACTTTGGTTTAATTGAAGTATCTACCGAACAAGATCTAACAAGATGAGTTGATGCTGCGTTTATTCCCGAATTAAATCGAACAACCGGTGTAATATGCTCATTTCCTAAATTTGCTGATAGTTGAGAGGTATGAAGGCTCAACAATGAGGACTCACTCTGTGCTCTTATTAACCCACGTGTTAACACTTCAATTTGATTTTCGTTATCTATTGGATTTTCGTTATCACTTTGATTCTCATTGTCACTTTGATTCTTCGGATCGTTCTGATTTTCGTTGACACTTTTCACCCCCGTCGCAGATACTTTAAACCTGTCACCTTCGATTGCACCTTTTTCACCTGGTGTTTTGACGAGTGATAATGATTTTGCAAGTTTATCTAGCCCTTCTGAAGGGGTTCCCGATACATCTCCTTCGGATTCTTTTATTTTCTCCGGGTCAATCATACATTGAACTATTTTCTCATTTATGTTTATTCCAGATGAACACGGCTCTATATTATCTTGTTGAGCGGTTACTACCGAATGATGGAAATCTATGAAATCTACTTCCTCCAATTCTGAAGTATCTGTAGATTTTGACTGTGTACTTTTAATTTCGGGCAAGGGTTTTGAAATTTCTGGTTTCGAATTTTTCTTATTTCCCGGATATATGCTAAGACATTTATCGGAAACTTTTCCTTGAGATCGAGTAAAAGGCATTTATATTTTATTTATTTTATTTCATAGTTAAATTCACTGATTTTATTTATTTGTTTATTTATATATTGATTTTACTTGAAATTATTTAATTATTTAATTATTTATTTAATTTTATTTGAAATTGTTTATATATTTTGGCATGCAAACTTTTAAATATCCCGGACGAGCCCCCAAATTTTTATGTTACGTCCTGATCAGCATTTTCCTGCATCTACGGTAAAGGAGATTTCTCTCCCTATTACGCGTTTATCGCATGTGACGCTTTATCAGAACATTGCCCCTTGTGAATCTAACCTTTCGGAAATTGATTCAGGGATGGGCTAAGAATGCATGCCGAAAAATATTATAGCTCGATTGTAGGCGCGCGGTGTTTACTACGGCTCGGTATTTAATTCTACTCGGTGCGTACTACGATGTTTACTACGTCGAACTGATATGACACTACGCGTGACCCGGTGACATGCCGTAGCAAGGCTGCGGAATAAGATCCCTCACGGTCGCGCGATGCTGCCCGGTGCTGGACTGCACTGACTCAAGGGTAACGTTAACACTGACCGTCGGGTTCGTTGCCCTATAGCTCAACTCTCTTTAAGAAAGATCGAAGATCTAAACTTCTGAATTTTAAACTATCACTTTTCAGTTTATTAAGACCCGAAATGATTATCAATGATGATTCAAGATGATTAATTAATGTTCAGAAAAATAAACAAAACAAGGGAAAATTCAGAAACAATTCGAGAAACAAAATAGATGATACAAAATTAAATGATTCGATGACTTACGATGATTTGTCAATGAATGACACGTGAGAATGAGTCGAAACGATTGAAGATGGATGAAAGTTGTCAATTCCGAGTTCCGAATTCCTCCTTCCTTCCTTCTTATTTTCAGCGAAAAATCGGTAAAGTCAACGTCGGATGTTAAAGTCGATGATTGATTGTTGATGGTATTTGTAGGTGATGAAATAACTTTTCGTTGAACTCCGATTTATTTATTCGTTGATATATTCTGACTTTTATTTAATTCTCGACTCCAAAATTCAAACTCCGAGATTTTTAATTGGTGGTATAATTTTTAATTGCGTATTCAATGTTAATTCGTACAAAGGCGAATACTCGATACTGATTGTTCGTCGTAATAGAACTGACAAATTATAAGTGACGATGTGAAGAAATCACGACGGAGAAGAATTATAAGTGACTAAGTGATAAGTAACAAGTGTCGATTCGAAGTGACGATGCGCCCTTTGGGGAGCTTCTTTTATTGTTTTGATGGGGGGGCACCCGCGCCTCCAAGCTGTCCGTTGCATCAGCCGTCCCCTACCTTGGTCAATATCGATCGGTTTTGAGCGTCTTCCGTAGCTTATTTTAATAATTTCACAATTCTGGTTTTTACAATAACTTCCCGGATAAATGTAACGGCCGCAGCCTAACTTATTTCAACTTTTAACCTTTAATATTTATTTGAGAGTATCGATACGGAGTTTCCGTGCGATACGCTCTTCATAGAAGCCCTTAAGGCTATCATGCATCCGGACCGCCGTGAGCGTCTACTTATCGTCTAGTCTAAACACTCTTCGACTCTTCGATTGATTCTTTATTCCTTTGTCAAGCGAGCGCGAAGCCTTCAGCTTCACGCCTGCTTCATCAGTTCAGCTCCGACCGACGACCAGTGCGGTACACCTCCAATTATACTCTACGAAACTCTCCGACTAATAAACCACATTTATATATATATACGACTCATCTCATTGAACGCTGCCTGACCAATCGACCATCCGTCACATTGGTGTCAGAAGTGTCGGAACCAAGTAAACACGTCCACATTAAAAAAAAAAAATTCATAAAATTCAACATTTTATTAAAAAAAAAAAAAAAATTTCGCGACACTCGTGTTCGAGCCGCAGCTCACACAAATTCGGAATTGACAAACGTGCTCGAGCCGTGCTCGCACACAAAAAAAACAGTGAACAACAACGAAACGAACAGTGATATACAGTGAAAAAGGAAACATAATACGGGAAAAGAACAACACAGCGGAAAAAAAACGAACAGTGACACTCAGTGAAAAAAAAAAAAACCATCACCCGTGCTCGAGCCCAGCTCGCACGATATAACGAACAGTGACAAACAGTGAAAAGATACAAAAATAGTATAATATACTGAACAGACACTTATTAAATAATATATTCAACATTGACAAAAAAAAGTGACAAGTGAGAGTGTACGGAGTGAGCGAGCGACGTCAGGTATACCGACCGCCGAAAGTCCTCGCGCAGCGGCAGCCGCCAACGTTACCACCGGCGAGCCGTCATCGATCGCGGCATCGATCCGCCACGGATGTGATCCGCTGCACCGACGTCTCGACGCCCACCGTCATCCACCATCCACCTCCCCCATATATAAATAGAAGGAAGGAAGAACGGCATACGACAGAAAAGCTAAATAAAAAAAAACAACGGCAACAAAAACGAACCGCAATGAAAAAAAAAAAATTCAACCCGATTAATCGTGCTTGAGCATCGTTTGCAAAACACGATAGTGCAAAACACATCATAGGAAAAAAAACGCAATTGAGAGACGACAAATCATCAATCAACGCAATCAACAAAATTCAGCATCAACATCTATACAACATTTATTATTGTCCGAAAATTCAATTAAAACCCAGAAGGAAGTTCCATAAATACATAAATCGAAGGAAGGAAGGAAGGACGACACGACAGAGAAAGCCGAATAAAAAAAAATCTAACCTAAACTGACCAAGGTTCCATAAAATTATTATTTATCCTCATCGTACACGTAAGTGCCAACCGATTAGTTAAATTATTATTATTATTATTATTATTATTTGACAGTGTGTAACGTATATTGAGCCAATTATTATTACTTATTTTGGATTTTTATCAAATACGTGAAATATGAGCGCTGACCCACGAAAACGTATCGCAACCCTGTTACGTGCTCGTAGTGCATGTCACGACGTACGACCACCGTATTTCACGGAAAAGATAGAATTTCCTTTTTTCTCAAATATACATCAATTCTCTTTTCGCCCTTTGCTTTACTTCAACACAAAGTAAACGCGCCTCTCGTAGATGGCAGCGAATAATAAAAAAATTAATACAACATTTATCGAAATACACAAAAAAAAGTATAACAAAAATAGAAGAAATTGTATGGATCCGAATTTAAAAAATAAATTTAAAAAAATTAATAAAATAATAAAAAAATACAATTTTGAATAAAACTTCGAATAGAATTTTCAAACCTTTTTGAACAATAACAAAATCTTTTTTTTTCTCTTCATTTAACTACATTTATTCTTGTATAATTTCGAATTTTATTTTCATTGTGCCCTTTGCCAAAGTTTCCTTTTTTGTGTGAATATTAAATTATGTCAGTTTCCAATTCAATCCATTCTTTTTTTCACATATTCGATCAAATATTTTAGCATATGCATTAAAAAAAAATAAAAAAAAATAAAATTAATTACAATACAAAATTCAAACTTACAATTAGTACACAATAAAAAAAAATTTGATCAAACACAATAAATAATCATACAATACATCATCATCAACAATGGCGACCAATAATATTGCGTTTTGCGACGTTTGCAGCATAATACCTTCGTTCAATGGTAAAAATATACCAGTTCGCGACTTTCTACGCACTTGTAGAAAGGTAGCAGAAATGGTTCCCGAAATTGACCAATCGCTGCTTTTAACCATAATTAACCTAAAATTATCCGGATCTGCTGCAGATATAGCAGATTTGAGAACGCATCTTACACTCGAATCTCTCCTGAGAGATCTCAGAAAAGCCTTTGAAAAACCCGTAGAATTATCTGATTTCGAATTAGAATTGACGTCTAATGTGCAAAATTACAACGAGTCAGTTAGAGACTACGCAATGCGTACGCGGAAAATCGCGAAAAGAATCGAAGAGCACCTCAAAGAAGTATACACAGAACAACACCAACAACAGTACCTGGAAAATAGAATACAAGAAGCAATGCAAACCGCGATAAAAGCCTTTATTCGCGGATTATTCGATCGCATCGCGAACATAATCATGCAACAAACATTTCTAACCCTCGATGATGCAGTGGACAAAGCAATAAATATAGAAAACGAACTTACGCGTAGGCAAACGCTTCATCAGACGCGAAGCCGCGAAAAATCCGAATCCAGGGAAAATAGTCCCAATAAAGCAAAAATTCGTTGCGCACAGTCCAACGACCAACATGGACAGAAGTTTTATAAACAACGCTTCGAAAATCCAACGCGAACAACATCAAATCGCCACACCGAAAATGGAATGCGCGAAAACATTAATTCGCGATCCAACAGTCATCAAAATAGCGACAGAAATTCTCGTAACCAAATCGACGATCGTGATAGGGACTCATACGATCGATACGACTATCGCAAGCAAGATTCACGAGATTGTAACTATCGAGACAATTCGCGGAACCGCAACTATCGTGATAACTCCCGCGATCAAAATTACGGAAATTATTCTCGATATTGCAAAAATAATTCTCGAGATCAAAACTACCAAAACAATTCGCGTGACAATTACAATAATTCGCACGGCAATTACAACGATTCCTGCGACAACTCGCGCGATAATTATAACAATCCTCGTGACAATCGGAACAATTCGCGACGAGACGATTCGCGATATCGCGATTATCAGCGCGACCGAAAATATCGTGATAACTCAAGCGACAATTATCGCAACAACTATCGCGACAACTCGCACAAGCGAAACTATCGAGACAGTTCACGTGACCGAAAGTATCGAGATATATCATCAGACAGCAGGCTCAGCGATTCACGAAATTCGCAAGCATCTGATCAACATTCGAACCTCGATGTGGCACAGATCGAACAGATTTTTCAACGATTACTTCAAAAGAAAGGAGGAATGTGCTCCACAAAACTATGTCTGTGAAGTCAGCATCACAACTTTGAGCATCTCAATAAAAAACTTCAGATTTACTTGCATCCAGCATAGTTTTACAGTTCCTGATAGGTTTCAACAATAGTTCCGTTTATTTACCCTCAAAATCGCGATTTAAAGGAATGAGATGCCAACTTCGCACGCGAAATCATAGCATCTCATCACATTTCGAATATTTGAGCATAGAGAAGTTGTATTTAGCACAGTTCTACAGTCCCTGATATATTTCAACAATAGTTCTGTAGAATTATTCTTAAAATTGCGATTTAAAGGTACGCTAATTTTGCACACGGGTAGTTGTCGACAAGAATTCAGCTCAAAACATTCCAATTAGTCTTGAACTACCATTGGTAACTGATACCAACACGCAAACGCCAGATAACATTTTTTTAATGATCTGCTACGGGAGCTTGGCGGATTCAGCATTTTCCGAAAAGTCTGGTTCACAGGTGAAATAGATAAAACTATAGTTAACAAGTGTGAAGAACTAAAAAACTTGAGTGTATGTGAAGGGAATTCCAATTTATTTTCCATCTACTGGAAAGAAGTATGCCAACGTTACACGCATATTTCAGATACAAATTCTCCGTATGCTTTTCATCTAGTGGTAGTTGTGGCCTCAATGGGAGTTCCAAATGAAAGTTCCAATCATATTACATTGCTTCAAGCAGAATTCTGGCCACCAGTTCACAGAGGAATTATTTTGAAAAATTATTTTCGGCATCTCAGACACAAAATCGCAAGATGCTGTTTATCTAACGGCAGGTCTGTCCTCAATGGGAGTTCCAAATGAAAGTTCCAATCATATTACATTGCTTCAAGCAGAATTCTGGCCACCAGTTCACAGAGGAATTATTTTGAAAAATTATTTTCGGCATCTCAGACACAAAATCGCAAGATGCTGTTTATCTAACGGCAGGTCTGTCCTCAATGGCAGTTTCAAATGAAAGTTCTAGTCATACTATAACGTTTTGAGCAGAGTTCTGGCCACCAGCTCACCGAGGAATTGTTTTGAAAAATAATTTTCGGCATCTCAGACACAAAATTGCGAGATGCTGTTTATCTAACGGCAGTTCTGGCCTTAATAGTAGTTCCAAATGAAAGTTTTAGTCATACTATGATGTTTTGAGCAGAGTTCTGGCCACCAGCTCACAGAGAAATAATTTTCGGAATCTCAGACACAATATCGTGAGATGCTGTTTATCTAACGGCAGTTCTGGCCTCTCCAGCAGTTCCAAATGATAGTTCTAGTCATATTACAATACTTTGAGCAGAGTTCTGTCCACCAGCTCACCGAGGAATTATTTTGAAAAATTATTTTTGGCATCTCAGACACAAAATCGCGAGATGCTGTTTATTTAACGGCAGTTCTGGCCTTAATGGTAGTTCCAAATGAAAGTTCTAGTCATACTATGATGTTTTGAGCAGAGTTATGGCCACCAGCTCACAGAGAAATAATTCTTAAAAATTATTTTCGGCATCTCAGACAAAAAATCGCGAGATGCTGTTTATTTAACGGCAGTTCTGGCCTTAATAGTAGTTCCACATGAGAGTTCTAGTCATACTATGATGTTTTGAGCAGAGTTCTGGCAACCAGCTCACCGAGGAATTATTTTGAAAAATTATTTTCCGCATCTCAGATACAAAATCGCGAGATGCTGTTTATCTAACGGCAGTTCTGGCCTCTCCAGCAGTTCCAAATGACAGTTCTAGTCATATTAAAATACTTTGAGCAGAGTTCTGTCCACCAGCTCACCGAAGAATTATTTTGAAAAATTATTTTCGGCATCTCAGACACAAAATCGTGAGATGCCGTTTATCTAACGGCAGTTCTGGCCTTAATAGTAGTTCCAAATGAAAGTTCTAGTCATAGTATGATGTTTTGAGCAGAGTTCTGGCCACCAGCTCACAGAGAAATAATTTTGAAAATTTATTTTCCGCATCTCAGATACAAAATCGCGAGATGCTGTTTATCTAACGGCAGTTCTGGCCTCTCCAGCAGTTCCAAATGACAGTTCTAGTCATATTAAAATACTTTGAGCAGAGTTCTGTCCACCAGCTCACCGAAGAATTATTTTGAAAAATTATTTTCGGCATCTCAGACACAAAATCGTGAGATGCCGTTTATCTAACGGCAGTTCTGGCCTTAATAGTAGTTCCAAATGAAAGTTTTAGTCATAGTATGATGTTTTGAGCAGAGTTCTGGCCACCAGCTCACAGAGAAATAATTTTGAAAAATTATTTTCGGCATCTTAGACACAAAATCGCGAGATGCTGTTTATCTAACGGCAGGTCTAGCCTCAATGGCAGTTTCAAATTAAAGTTCTAGTCATACTATAACGTTTTGAGCAGAGTTCTGGCCACCAGCTCACAGAGAAATAATTTTGAAAAATTATTTTCCGCATCTCAGATACAAAATCGCGAGATGCTGTTTATCTAACGGCAGTTCTGGCCTCTCCAGCAGTTCCAAATGACAGTTCTAGTCATATTAAAATACTTTGAGCAGAGTTCTGTCCACCAGATCACCGAAGAATTATTTTGAAAAATTATTTTCGGCATCCCAGACACAAAATCGTGAGATGCCGTTTATCTAACGGCAGTTCTGGCCTTAATAGTAGTTCCAAATGAAAGTTTTAGTCATAGTATGATGTTTTGAGCAGAGTTCTGGCCACCAGCTCACAGAGAAATAATTTTGAAACATTATTTTCGGCATCTTAGACACAAAATCGCGAGATGCTGTTTATCTAACGGCAGGTCCAGCCTCAATGGCAGTTTCAAATGAAAGTTCTAGTCATACTATAACGTTTTGAGCAGAGTTCTGGCCACCAGCTCACAGAGAAATAATTTTTAAAAATAATTTTCGGCATCTCAGACACAAGATCAAGAGATGCTGTTTATCTAACGGCAGGTCTGGCCTCGCCAGCAGTTCCAAATGATAGTTCTAGTCATATTACAATTTTTTGAGCAGAGTTCTGTCCACCAGCTCACCGAGGAACTATTTTGAAAAATTATTTTCGGCATCTCAGACACAAAATCGCGAGATACTGTTTATTTAACGGCAGTTCTGGCCTTAATAGTAGTTCCAAATGAGAGTTCTAGTCATACTATGATGATTTGAGCAGAGTTCTGGCCACCAGCTCACAGAGAAATAATTTCGAAAAAAAATTTCGGCATCTCAGACACAAAATCGCGAGATGCTGTTTATCAAACGGCAGTTGTACCCTCAATGGTAGTTCCAAATGAAAGTTCTAGTTATATTACAATGTTCCGTGGCTGGAGGCTGGATCAAGATTTCCAGCCTCTAGTCACTCCTAAATAATTGTTAACGATGGCTTATCATGATCTCAGCTATATGATACGAAGATGCCGATAGAAAGACACGAAGAAATTACAGCCTCTAACCAGCCCTAAATGATTGTTTATGACCATTTCGACTATGCGATATTGAAATGCTGTTACTCGGGGGCGAGTTCCCGACTCTCTCCGGCGGTAATTGACAATTCTAGTCGTCCTGGGTAGCATCGAGAAGACATCAGGTCTCCACTCACACCCCAATAATTATTAACATTTATATAACACCATCTGTTCTATACGATACTGAAAAGCTGATATGCGGAGGCGAGTTCCGGAATCTCTCGAGACTGTAATCGGCCGCTGTAGCTATCCTGCGAAACATTGAAAAAAATACCGGTGCTCTTGCCCTCTTCAAATCATCAGCTATTTGATAGGGCGCTGGTACTTGAACGTCGTTTCTCGACTCGAAGATTTCCACGTTGAATTTCAACTTTGTGATGGTACATTTTTTTCAATGTAGATGTGGTGGACAACTTTTATTCAAACTAATTTTCTTACTCTCAGCATTACCCGGAACCAACGACGGGGACGTGGTAAGATTTGGCTCCATTTTTGTTTTTTTTTGTTTTTTTTTCTTTATTTTTTTGTTTTTTATTTTGTTATTTCTTTATTTTTATTTTTTTATATTTTTTTTTGTTTTTTCTTTATTTTTTTTGTATTTTTAATATTTTTGTTGTCTTTTAAAAAATTATTTCTGTATTATCAAGTTGCAATTAAAGTGTTGCGGTGATCGCGATATCGCTTTAAGGCTTATTGCCTGCGTACGTGTACACCACCAGATGGGGCGTCACTTCCTTGCTCGCCTTAACAGTTACACGATTAGGGGCTAAATCATCGAACTCGTGCCAATACGTACCTGCTTTTACGTAAGCCACGTAGTGTCCCGGAACATAATGTACGAGGCCGGCTAGTTGATAAATATTATCCCCTATCTCAACAGTGTTAGCTATGGATCCGAGAGTGTGGCGAAGACTTTCATTCCTGACGGTGTACTGGACGTCAGTCAAAACAGCTGTATCAATCATTACGTGTGGTCCATATTCTATGTCGTCCTTGATAGACCTTTGGCATTTTCGGCACGATCGTTCTGTTGAATGCCCCTCGTCTATTGCTTTTTGCATAAAATTGAAACCCTCACATAATAATACATCAACATTGACGCTGAGATTAAGTTGCGTGGTTTCGAAGCCATATCCACATGGACACGAAATTCTCGTCGTATGACTTGGCACATCGACGAATAGATATTGTGCTAAGTGTACAACGTTGCATTGTGCGTCCAGGCGCTTCATTGTCCTCGTAAATTGTGTCACTTTAAAGAGCGGCAGTTTAGACAGTATATCAGCTCTGCTCTTGTAACCGGCCGCCGTCAATTGTCGATTATTTTGAATTAAATTCTGAGCCAACTGTATTGTGTGATTAACAGTCTTCTCAAGTTTGTTGGAGTACTGCTTATTTGTAACGACCGCGTTTAATATCACATGGAATATCGCGTCGAACGCACAAGTGTTTCTCACATTTAGCAGATATTTTCCCATGTTCACCTGAGGACACTGATTGCCATTTTTAAACACGGGAAGCTTACCGACCTTTACATCTTTAATATATTTCCATTCCGGGCATTTGTCGAGCTTCGTGGACTTACGTCTTTTTTTAACTGGACTTTTAATAGGCTCAGCTGTTCTCTTTAGCGGATATGTTTTCTCGTCACCTTTCATCTTATCCCGATGTTCTTCTGGTTCTGAAATAATCGGCGATTCTTCCGCCGCTTTGCCGCGCCAGTCTTCACGTACATTCCAATCATCACACTCATCAGGAGTGCTTGATCGAATATATTTACCGACGAAGGGATCGGTGGACAGACTGTTAGCATTGAAACAATCACTTTCATCGTTGATTATTTCTTTTGCCTTCTGTGAATTCTCAGTCGCTGGTTCCTGTAAATTTTCGTAATCAGAACTCACTTGAGAAATCTTGCTATGATGGTTGTTCGTGTCAATGTTACTCCTGATTGTCATGGTTACATTCGCCTCCAAACTTTCTGTAATTTGTACACTTACGGCTTTAGAAATATCTGGCGAAGTTTGAGTATCAGTATCCTCGCTCAATGCCATTCCTGGTTTCTCTTCAGAGACAGATGCATGCATTGAGACGATATTCGGAGCCTTAGATTTCACTACCGATTTTTCGTTGCTCGACTCTGGACTATGACTTCTTTGAGAGAACTCAGAGCTTTTAGTTTCAGGATTTACCGTTGGATCACCTTTGTCAGAAGCGTGCTTTGCGTTGAGTATCGCCACATCGCTTGGGTTTGAGGCCAATTTCACTTTGCCATCGAGATGGTTCAAATGTCGCGGTACAAATAAATGAATGCGCATCGGAAGTTTAGTCGCGAATGAGCGATTCTTGAGATCTTTAAACTCTGACTCAACCGACGAGGACGTTGCTATAGTCGAACCTATTCCAAAATGCGGTCGCATTATACCAGTCCAAAGTGGAAGAAATGGCAACAACTGCTTTGACAGACGTAGAGCGAAAGCGGGATTAAAGCACCCATTAGGTCGAGTTCCTCCTTTGCATGTTTCGGCAGTAGCTTTAGCAGAATCATATAGATTGTCAGCCCACGTTTTCCAATTCAAGCTGTCAATGTCTGCATCCTCTGACAGGTCATCTTTGTTATCTTCGTCGGTTATTCTAGCTTCTCCGTCATCGTTTTTCGCAGAGAAATCAATGCCTTCGATTGTTTTATCGAGCACTTGCATGCGTATTTCCGACTGCAACGGCAACCCATCTTTTGCATTACCAACGAATTCGCTGAGACATACTATCAGGACTGACTCGAGAAAATAAGTCAACTCTATAAAATCGCACATTTGGTAGGCTTGCGAAATACATCGTTGGTACAACTGTCGCCCTGCATTACTTGTGGATTTCAAACAATCCCATCTCGATACCATGGCACATATGTGACTGACATCCAGTCTGACATATGCAGTCGGTATATTCGTATGGATTTGCATAACGGATTCATAGCATCGTTCGAGGTAATTGGCTAAAATGCTGCAACTCCCGAAGATTTCCGCTGCGGCATTTACCAAAGCACGTCCGAAATCGCACACGACGATAGGAGGCCGGGGTACACGCTTCGCTAGGATCATCCGAAAAAAGTTTGCGATTTGAAACGACCGTTGGTCACCAGTTACCATTTGAAATACAGGTACACTACCCTCATTGGTTACCACCATGCATTGATAAAGGAACACGTGGGGGTCGTGTTTGTGATCGCGTTTTGCTATACCTCCGGTAGCATCAATTGTCATAATGGCGCCAGGATCTTTTTTGCACCGAGCGGTGTATATCTTTTCCTGTTCTGGTGTCCAATATACGCAGTGGAATTTTAGCAGACCGACACTGTGAATAAAGCCCGCATGCTCACCAACTTTTGCCTCACGTAGCAAGTTCAATGGACCAGTTGCGAACTCCAAGTCATACATCTTAAGTAATTGCTGTTCCTTTGCCTTACGTAGAACGTCACCTTTTGGGATTATCGACGGATTCTTTCCTCCAAAATCTTTCAATTGTCGTGCCATTTCTCGTCTAATTACGACCGCACTCTTTTTTTGGTCGATCATTTGATTAGCGATTTTTTCTCGGCGTTTACCTCTCAATTGTCACGTCTTAATACCTGTGTGCTGATCAGGTCGGATATCGTCTATTCTGCACGAAAAAATTACGTCAACGTCTGTCATCGGCGCTTTTTCCAATGTACCGCTGATTTGGGCTTTGCACTCGGTACAATAACCAACGAATGTCGAATAGTTCGACGCAGTGGCGGTTGGAGTCGTTATATTATTTTTAAACGCAAAAACACAATCGATTGTTTTATGTTGCTGGCATATTCTTTCAGCTATAACGTCGGGCCAGCCTTCTTGAAATTTTCAGTACACTCTACCGGAAGAAACCTTTTTTTTCGGGGCAATGGCCTGCCAGTTCTGTGGGGATAAAACCAGCTTGAATTTTTTCGTAAGATGATTGTCTGATACGTTGCCACTTACGTCTGTGGTTACATTAGTACCAGAAGAAAAATCGCAAGTGCTGGTTGCTTTTGTTCCTTTCGTATTAATCTTATACGTCATTTGGACAAGCGCTCGGAATCCATTGCGATCCTCATTAACGATTGTGTAAACGTGACGTGGATCGATGTGTGAACCAGACCCTGCCATACGCTCAGCAATGCGACGATATACAAGATTTGACGGCGGCAATATTTTTCCGTTGTCATCAAGTGTTCGACAGTCACTCTGGAGCAAAATGTCTCTTAGTTTTGACTTGTCGTAAGGCATTTTGTTAGCATGTAGTATATATATCTTTTATGGTAATTATGGATTAATAATCTTTAAACGTGGTACAGTTGTAAAAAAAAAAAAAATTGAACAATTCGAAAAATTTTCACGTATTGTATTTATAATAAAAGTGGCGCCGAACAGTTACAAGATTTGTAAAAAAAAAATTGAACTTTTCGCAAAGTTATGACGTATCGTATTTATGGCGTAGAAGTGGCGACTAATATATAAGATAATTCTATGTTGAGCAAGTGTACTGTCAACGGTTTTAAATGACTGAACGGTTCGAAACCACTTGTGATAGCAAGTCTTAAATTAAAGATCGGGACACAAAATGATTGGAGGTATTAAATCGCTTAATGTACCGCTGCCGATCTCGTATGTATTCCGGGTTGTATTTTGTGGCTGCTTGGCTGATGAGAGTAAGCTCGTGAGCTCGTAGATCGTGAGACCGGTAAGCTGGTAGAGCGGGCCTGAGCGGCAAGGTAGTGGGGGAAGAACTGTCCTCCGCGCACGCGTGGGTTTGTAGTGGGGGGGATGCGATGGTGGGCGAGGCAGGGCTCTGACTACGTGAGGATATGGCGGCAGTAAATGTTGAGGATGTATAGGCCAACATAGAAACGTACTGAAAATCAAGGTCGATTGCCCCTAGACACCACGGGCGTTCACTCTGTGAACGTGTAGAGCATTACGTGGTAAAAAAATGTTATGTCAATAAAGAGATGAGATAGCTCGTCAACGAAAAGCTGTAAAAAAATTGCCGAATATACCCGCCGACTACCGCATGAAGAGTATACTCTTAATAACCCAACTTGCTGAGCTCAGACGGTCCCTTGAAAAAAACAGCGACAGCTTGAAAATTGTGTGCAACGACAGTGGCAGCCGTAAAAAATACTATTAAATTATATTATTCGTACTTTTCAAACTGTGTGATTTTTTGTATATGACTACAGGAAAATTCACTTAAGAAAATTATGTTCGTTTTGTTGAAAGTCGAGGGACTGATTAAGATTTTCGTTACTCGAGAAATGTGAGTACACTAGAACCTCGATTTCTTTCACAGCGGCGGGACCGGCTCCGCATCACACTTAAGAAAATCGAGGCTGCGCATGCCCTGCCCATACTAATTGTCGAGCATGGCCCATAGCTTCTCCCTCCACAAGTCGCGCCGATCGATATTCGTTCCGTGGGGGAAACTGTTCAGGAAATCGAGGGTGCAAGAATCGAGGTCCTAGTGTAGTGGTAAAATAACATTTGGTATCTAGGCTTTTCGACGAACAAATTGAAATATGCGATGAAGAAATTTATAATTGATCTGTTTACAGCCGAACTACTAATAAACAATTTCGTCATTCGAGAAACATTAATGATTTCAAAATAAGTTTGTTATATAGGCTGGGGTGAGAGGAGACTGGAAATCATTCCGATGTTACGCAGGACGATCAGAACTGTCGTTTTCAATCCCAATTGAGTCGAGAACTCAAGAAGTTCTCCTGCATTATAATAAGCCGAGATCCAGCGACTACTCATAGCGAAAAAAATTATTAAAAATGATAATCAAAATATGAGGCAGAGAATACTACTAGAAATTCCACTTGAAACTACCATTGAGACCAGAACTGCCGTTAGATAAACAGCATCTCGCGATTTTGTATCTGAGATGCGGAAAATAATTTTTCAAAATAATTCCTCGGTGAGCTGGTGGTCAGAACTCTGCTCAAAACGTTATAGTATGACTAGAACTTTCATTTGAAACTGCCATTGAGGCCAGACATGCCGTTAGATAAACAGCATCCGGCGATGTTGTGTCTAAGATGCCGAAAATAATTTTTTTAAATTATTTCTCTGTGAGCTGGTGACCAGAACTCTGCTCAAAACATCATAGTATAACTAGGACTTCCATTTGGAACTACTATTAAGGCCAGAACTGCCGTTAGATAAACAGCATCTCGCGATTTTGTGTCTGAAATGCCGAAAATTATTTTTAAAAATTATTTCTCTGTGAGCTGGTGGCCAGAACTCTGCTCAAAACGTTATAGTATGACTAGAACTTTCATTTGAAACTGCCATTGAGGCCAGACCTGCCGTTAGGTAAACAGCATCTCACGATTTTGTGTCTGAGATGCCGAAAATTATTTTTAAAAATTATTACTCTGTGAGCTGGTGGCCAGAACTCTGCTCAAAACGTTATAGTATGACTAGAACTTTCATTTCAAACTGCCATTGAGGCCAGACCTGCCGTTAGACAAACAGCATCTTGCGATTTTGTGTCTGAGGTGCCGAAAATAATTTTGAAAAATTATTTCTCTGTGAGCTGGTGGCCAGAACTCTGCTCAAAACATTATAATATGACGAGAACTTTCATTTGAAACTGCCATTGAGTCCAGAACTGCCGTTAGATGAAAACCATCTCACGATTTTGTGTCTGAGATGCCGAAAATAATTTTTCAAAATAATTCCTCTGTGAGCTGGTGGCCAGAATTCTGCTTGAAGCAATGTAATATGATTGGAATTTTCATTTGGAACTCCCATTGAGGCCAAAACTACCACTAGATGAAAAGCATACGGAGAATTTGTATCTGAAATATGCGTGTAATGTTGGCATACTCCTTTCCAGCACATTGAAAATAAATTGGCATTCCCTTCACATATACTCAAGTTTTTTAGTTCTTCACACTTGTTAACGATAGTTTTATCTATTTCACCTGTGAACCAGACTTTTTGGAAAATGCTGAATCCGCCAAGCTCTCGTAGCAGATCATTAAAAAACTGTTGTCTGGCGTATTGCAAATAATTTTCGGTTTTTGTAGCGGCATTGTGTTTTCTTAACAAGAGTTTGCGTATTGATATCAGTTACCCATGGTAGTTCAAGACTAATTGGAATGTTTTGAGCTGAATTCTCGTCGACAACTACCCGTGGGCAAAATTTGTGTACCTTCAAATCGCAATTTTAAGAATAATTCTACAGAACTATTGTTGAAATATATCAGGGACTGTAGAACTGTGCTAAATACAACTTCTCTATGCTCAAATATTCGAAATGTGATGAGATGGTATGATTTCGCGTGCGAAGTTGGCATCTCATTCCTTTAAATCGCGATTTTGAGGGTAAATAAACGGAACTATTGTTGAAACCTATCAGGAACTGTAAAACTATGCTGGATGCAAGTAAATCTGAAGTTTTTTATTGAGATGCTAAAAGTTGTTATGCTAACTTCACAGACATTCAGAACTGGCACGGACTAGGGGAATCCGACTGTCTAATTAAAACAAAGCATTGCGATGGCCCTCGCGGGTGTTGACGCAATGTGATTTCTGCCCAGTGCTCTGAATGTCAACGTGAAGAAATTCAAGCAAGCGCGGGTAAACGGCGGGAGTAACTATGACTCTCTTTTTGCCGTTGGGGGACGGGAATAACGCACCCGCCTTACCCGAGTTGGTCCACCGTGAGGTCTCGGGGCTTGCCTTGGGGCCATGCCTGCCTCCCTGCCTGAGGGCGGCGGTGGACCGGTGCCGGGGTGGGTATGGAGTCGAGTCGAGGCGCGGCTCCCTCTGCTCGTCCCGGTATCTGGGAGGAGGCTGGAGCTTTGCTCCTCGGGGGTGGGGGGTTGCCAGCCGCTCGCCCTAACAAGCTGTGGGCCTGATCGATAGAGATGAAAATGATGATTTCCGGCGTACTCGGAGCGCCGGTCCTGCAGCATCGGCCGCAGCTGATTCTGGGTCTCGCAAACCTGCACCCCCCCGTGAACCCCCCCGTGACCGTGGTACCCCGCCACATGCCGATCCCGATCCGCCGAACCAGCCGGACCCAGGGCCACCGCCGCCGCCGGACCCGGGTGGGTTGCCCGGGTTTGCGTGCCCGCAGTGTGAGCGCCGGTTCGTTACCAAGACGGGTCTCGGCGTGCACCGGCGCCGCCGCCACCTCGAGGTGGTTAACGCGAAGGTGCGTCTTCCGGAAGTGAAGAGACGGTGGAATCCGGAGGAGCTTCGGCTTCTCGCGAGGGAGGAGGCCTTGGCCGTGTCTCGTGGGATTCGCTTCGTGAACCAACACCTTCATGAGGCGTTCCGCGGGGCACGGACCCTTGATTCTATCAAGGGGGTCAGGAGAGGTGCGGCATACAAGGCCCTAGGGGTCGCTGCTGCCCTCGACCTTGTCGCTGTTCCGGAGGGGGTGGACGTCGAACCGCCTCCTCGTCGGGAAGGCGACAGTGACTCCGAGGCTTCCTTGCCTGAGCACGAGCCGGCTGGGGGAGAGCCCGCTTTGGGTGATCACCCAAAGCGGGCTCTCCCCCAGCGACCGGCGACCGCGGAGGATCCTCCGCGCTCGCCGGTCGTGGCTGACATGGCACCTTTGTCGCCAGCTCAGGCTTCCCCTCGCGCCCGGACATCGGGCCGTTGGAGTGCCGCGTATGGCAACCACGAGGATGCGATACTCCGGCTTATCCCGGTAGTGGAGCAAATTCGTGGCTTCGGTGCGGATCGTCTTGTCGAGGTGGCCGTAGGCTGCCTGGAGGGACGGGATGTCACCGAGGGCTGCTGTGCGTGGCTCCAGCGAGTGTTTCCGCCGCCTCCGCCTAGGCGCCCCCGCGTTCCGCCTCGGGGTTCCCCCCTTCGTAGGGTGCCGAAGAAGTGCCTCAGGCGCCGGGAGTATGCCCGCGTACAGCGGTTCTTCAGGACAGCGATGGGAGGGGCCGCCAGGGAGGTACTGGATGGGGCCGTTGAGGAGCAGGTCCCCGGTGTCGAGGCTATGGCCGAGCACTGGGGTCCTTATGTCTCTCAACCGTCCGTGGAAGTCCCTCCGGTGCATCGGGTCCGTCCGCGGCCCGACCTTGAGTACGTGTGGTTCCCGGTGACCTGTGAGGAGGTCGAGGGGGTGACTATCCCCCTCGCTTCGGCACCAGGAACCTTGTGGATGAGAGGCAGCGGTGTTTCGACGACGGCTGCGCGGAAAACATCTCCGCGCTGGCTGCGCTGTTGGAGGATTCGAAGCGTAACCTCAGGGAGCTCAATGTGGTTTCCCTTGACGTTGCCAAGGCCTTCGACAGTGTCAGCCACGGAGCGATCCGGGCCGTGTTGGTGCGGGCCGGTCTACCTCCGGGTTTCGTGAGTTACGTGGCCCGGACGTACGCCGACAGCTTGACGATGTTTGAGGTTGGGGGTGCTCGATTGGAGCGAGTGCGCGTCAGCAGGGGGGTGCGGCAGGGTGACCCGCTGTCCTCCCTGTTGTTCTGTCTCGTGGTTAACGAGGTGTTGGGGTCGGTTCTCGTCGACGTCGGGTACGACATAGGTGGTCGTCGCGTGGGCGCGCTGGCGTACGCGGACGACATCCTCCTCATCGCGGCTTCCAGGCACAGCATGCGAATCGCACTCCGGAGGGTCGAGGATGAGGCGCTGGTTCATGGGCTCTCGTTCAATGCCGCCATGTGTGCGGCGCTGTCCATAGTGCCTGCCGAGAAGCAGAAGAAGTACAAGGTTCTGGTCGACGCTCAGTTCCACCTGTCGGACGGGGCTGCCGTGAAGCAGCTGTCGCCGACTATGGAGTGGCGATATCTGGGTGTCGATTTCAGGCCGGTAGGACCGAAGCGAGCTGGCAGTGTGCTTTCCATCGAGCTGGACAGATTGACGAGGGCCCCTTTGAAGCCGCAGCAGCGGGTCAAGATCCTTCGCTGCTTCCTCATCCCTCGATATTATCATGCGCTTGTTCTGGCGGGGGCTACGCTCGGGAAACTGAGGGCCCTCGACAGGCAGGTGCGTGATAACCTCCGGAGGTGGCTCCGTTTCCCGCACGACACGCCGACTGGTTACTTCCACGCTCCTTGCCGGGAGGGAGGGCTTGGCGTTCCATCCTTCGCCACGACGGTCCCCGGTCTCCTTTTGGATCGACTCGGGGGCCTCGAGAACTCCTCCTCGCCGACCGTGAGAGCTGTCGCGACGTCCAACTGGGTCAGTAAACGACTCGGCTGGGCTGAGCGTGCACTCTCGCGGGATGGGGTGCTTCTAAACACCCTGGCGAGGAGGGAGTCTTGGTGGGCCAGGCACCTCCACTCTTCGGTGGACGGCCGGGAGCTGCGGGAGTGTGGGCGTACCGGTCTTTCCACCGGGTGGGTCGATGCGGGGAGTTTCGGGGTGCCCGGGCGTGATTACGTGGACTACCACCATGTCCGGATGAACTGCCTGTCGACGCGCGTCCGTACGACGCGCGGTGTCCGCAGACTGCGAGAAGAGGTGCAGTGCCGTGCCGGATGTCGGGTAACCGAAACAGCGGCACACGTCATTCAGGCCTGCCACCGAACGCACGGCGGTCGTGTCTTGCGACACAATGCCGTGTGCAAGGTGTTAGCCTCCGCTCTGCGTGACAATGGGTGGGTGGTCTCCGAGGAGCCGCGATTCCGGACAGCCGCGGGTCTGCGCAAGCCGGATCTGGTTGCCGCGAGGGGGGGTCGTGTCTGTGTGGTGGATGCCCAGGTGGTCAGCGGAGCGACACCTTTGGACGATGCTCATAGGAGAAAGACGGAGTATTACGCTGAGAACGCCGACTTGGTGAGGGGCCTCTCGGAGGCGCACCGAGTCGCTGCGGAGGCGGTCTCCTTCTCCTCCTGTACCATCTCCTGGCGGGGTGTGTGGTCGTCCAAGTCCGCTGACTTCCTGTTGGGTTTGGGGCTCTTGAAGAGGCTCCTGGCTGGTATAACCATCAGGGTCCTCCAAGGGAGTCACACCAACTGGGTGAGGTGGAATAGGATGGTGGGTGTGGTGGGACATCGCGGACGTGGGGGACGGGGCAGGGAGGGTGTGGGTTAGTGGGGCTTGGGTCGGCTGTTAGCCGCAAAGTTTGGAGAACCCGGCTCCATCCATCTAATAACGGGAAATGTGTTTGTGTGTCTGGCCAGGGTCTTTGGCTACCCGGGACCATGGTATTAAAAAAAAAAATAGCCAAATGCTTCGTCATCTAATTAGTGACGCGCATGAATGGATTAACGAGATTCCCACTGTCCCTATCTACTCCCCCTGCTGGGGGTAGAGGGCGTTTCACTTGGCTGAGAAGGTGACGGGCGGTGTAGAAAGATGGGCCGCGTACGCGACTGGAGCATGGGAATGGACTCTGTCCCCGTAGGACGGTGTGTTTTGCGCATTACATAGCATGAGCCGTCCAGCCAAGGTTCACCGTGCAGACTGGTGCATAGGGGGCTTATAAGTCGTTTTCTTTATGGAAATGCTATACGAACGAACCCTCTGGCGACAACGCAAACGGCTTTGGCAACCGTTCGCGGGTTGCCGGCCCCCCGGGCCGGCAAACAAATCGAACGCATTACAAAATCCACGTTCAGTAGTCAGCGAAACTCAGGCATCAAAAAGTAGGGGTCGTATTAGGCTCAGCCTGAGATACGCTGGTGCAGACGCAACGGTCTCGGAAGAATAAGAGCCGTTGCGTCGTCTCGGAAAAATCCACGATCACACGCGTGGGCACGTTTCTGGAACGACGGCAGGAATCCGCCTAACGTCAAAGACCGCACGTCTACTTTTTGTATCGCCGTGGCCCGGCGCGTGTTTACACGCTGCCTACCTCCCGATATGTTTTCTATTGTAGAGAGACGGTTGACGAAGTGGCGCTCCTGCGAATCGTTTGTTCGTGTCTCGTTTGTGGTCGCTGGTCAGCGAAACTCGGGCATCAAAAAGGCAGGGCTCGTATTAGGCCCAGTCCCGAGATACGCTGTGGTGCAGACGCAACGGCCTCGAAAGAGCCGTTGCGTCTTTTCGAACGTCCTTAAAATCCAATAAGACTCATACCACACTATGAGCCCCTGTTGGTTCGAACGGTTATCTGGCTCTTGCGATCGCTAATGCTACACCGCATGGTAATCCCTTGGGCTGGCTCGAACGGAGTAGTAAGTCCAGCGAACTCGCAGGTGTGGTCGAGCTCGTGGTTGGCATAAGCAGGCCCGGTTGATACGATTTGGCTAGTTTCATTCCCTGAGGATGCTCTGGGTGCTTTTCCCCAAGAGCATTCGGTATATGGTTCTCGGTGTTGACTTCGGTTGGCAACGAGCTTGTCCATCGTGGTGCATGCATTGAACGGATACCGTAACGAACCTTGAAGTTGATGCCGTCGAGAGGGGAGGGCTCTCGCTTTCGGTCTACCCCGGGTGGCCACCGAACCACTCGTTAGACTAATAGTGAATCCATCACTGGGTCAGTCATTGGAGCCTGGGGGAGGCGATACCTTGCCTGTCGGACGCGGTGTTTGATGGTTGGTAGTCGTCCGATATCGCCTCAATTCGAGGAGGACTCTGGGGGGCACATTGCAGCGCAACATGAAGGTGGATAGTGTTCGTTGGGTTTGCTCTTGATGGGCGCGAGGTCTTCGGGCCGACCATAGAATGACGGTTTCGTGCCGGATTTCTTATACACTATCTGTCCCTATCTACTTCCCGCAGGGGACACCACTTGCGGTGTATCTGGAGTTTGGCGACCCCACGGCCCCAGTCCTTTAGGAATTACCATTGCAGAAGGTAATAATAGAGTAGAGTAAAAATTGGATCCAATATTGGGTTATCAATACTATGGTATTAGGTAACCGACCCGCCCGACAGGGCGGGTATGTCTCGTTGGGCATTTTGGCAGCCACGTGCATCTGCGCACGGGTGCACGGCTCTTCTTTGAGAAAATTGTAAACTCAAAGTATGTAGGCATGGGAATGAAAGAAGGAGAGAATGGTCACGGTCTGCCCTACGGGGCAGGCATTTTACTTTATGTAGATTCTGCATGCGAGCGCATGTATGAATAAAACCGAAAGATGATAGTTTTTGCCTGCCTTACGGGGCAGGCATTTGACGTTGAGCTTTTGGCCTTATTTTATGTTATCTTATTTTATTTTATTTTTGTTTTATCTGATTTCTCAAGGGATGCGCGTGAGATTTGATTAAAGAGAGAGAGATGGAAGATGCAAACGCATGCTTGCATGAGAGAGAGAGAATGATTATTAGCCTGCCCTACGGGGCAGGCTTTTCACTTTAAGTCTTTAGAGACAGAGTTGATGTGGCGTAATAGTGCATGCACGAGTTCGCTGCACGTGAGTGCGGGACTGCGGTCCCTTCGACAAAAAGCCGGCGACTGCGGTTGCCTCTTCGGCTAGTCCAGCGGCTACACCGCAGTGCTCGGGTAGCGGACGAGCTTTGGGGGTTTCCTATTTGTAAATTCTGCATGAGAGCGCATGCATGAATTAGAACGAAAGATGATAGTTTTTGGCCTGCCCTACGGGGCAGGCCAAAAGTTTACTTTAAGTATCTTGGGCCACAAAGGCTAAAATTGAGGTGTAGCGGTGCATGCGCGAGTTCGCTGCACGAGAGTGCGGGACTTCGGTCGCTTCGGCGAAGGCCGGCGACCGAGGTTGCCTCTTCGACGAGTCCAGCGGCTACACCGTAGTACTCGGGTAGCGGACGAGCTTGAAGGAATCTATTATTTTATTTTGCATTAGTAGGCATGCACTAAGGATCGGGAAAAGAAGACTGTTTTTTGGCCTGCCCTACGGGGCAGGCATTTTACTTTATATAAATTCTGCATGTGAACACATGTATGAATGAACAGGAAAAGAAGACTGTTTTTGGCCTGCACTACGGGGCAGGCATTTTACTTTATATAAATTCTGCATGTGAACACATGTATGAATGAACAGGAAAAGAAGACTGTTTTTGGCCTGCACTACGGGGCAGGCATTTTACTTTAAGAGTTTTGGGCCATTGAGAGAATTGAATGAGTGAAAGCGAAAGAGGAAGAATGTGGAGCGTGGTTCGCCCGCCTTCAAGGACTTGTCCATGGAGGCGGGCGTGTCACTTTAAGGACTTTTGGTGATGGGAAGTGACCATAAGACGTCTTACTTAAGCCAACAGGGATACTAATCGTAATTTTTGTATCCACAGACAGGCCAACTGACGAGAATCAGTGCCCCCCCCCCCAGACTACGCTGTATCAACGTGGCTAGGGTCTCATGGCAGACGGGGGGTAAAAGGTCTGTCTCAAGCGTGACGGCAAGGAAACAGGCAAAGTCCGACACCGTATCAACTGCCCGGGTGAAGCAAGGCGGCTCTGCGGCACCGTGTAAATTTTAGATCCGACCAAACTCGTGGGAACAAAATGCAAGATTCTGGTAACCTGTATGAATGTGGCGTGAATGCGAGAGTGTCCGACTGGTGGAGCAAAGGCATCCAGTCGCGGCACTTAATGTGGAAGTTGCTGACTCTGTCGCGAAGCCGTGCACCCGCTCGGCAGCGATGTTGGCGGCTTCTCAGCTCACGCCCATCTGCACGCCCACGGGTAGCACTGGCAGCATCAGAGCTCAGTGTGAAGTTTTCGGCCTTCGTGCCGTCCAAGTTGGTTCGACGACGATTAGGAGTGATAGGCTCGCGGTCCAGACCGCTGGAACGGAGAGCGAGGGACCCCTTAGCACACCCGCGACTCCGGAGCCCCGTGTGGCTCAAGTTGTGCTCGATAGAGAAGCGATAGGCCGCGTAGAAAATAGAGCCGCGATCGCGAACGAGCCCCGAGACCCACCTAATGTTAACATCGACCCGAGGCGTACCATGGGCATTAGAATAATGCAGTTGAACGCGAGGCGTTCGGAGGTTGTAACTGGCGAGATTAGAGAAATCATCAGCCAAAAGCGTCTAGACATCCTGCTATTGCAGGAGCCATATGTCAAGAAAATAGACGCGGCGCATACGTTCTTTGGATTGGATACTGCGACACGAGTTGCCGCAGTACGAAGTGAAAGAGCTTGGGCAACCGTAGTGTTGTGTAACGCAGCCTTTCAGATGCTTTTCGTCTCGCAACTCAGCACAACACACTGTGTTTTTTTGCGGAGGTGCAGACTCCCGGCTTCTCGTTTTATGTCGTCTCGCATTATTTTCAATATCGGGATGACATTGAGATGCATCTTAGGCACCTCGATATGGTACTTCGTAGACTAAGAGGGAAGAAAGTGGTAGTGGCATTAGATGCAAATGCAAAGTCGGTTCTGTGGGGAGCACAGCAGACTGACGAGCGGGGAGTCCAGCTAGAAGAACTCATTCGAGTTTTTGGCTTGGACATCCTAAACGATCCTGGTCAACCGGCGACTTTTTGGACTACGAGGGGACAGTCGTACATCGACGTCACCTTGTCGTCGCCTTCCATGTCTCGGTTTGTCGAAGACTGGAAGGTTCGACCGGAGTGGACTAGCGATCATAGGGCGCTAGACATCAGTTTGCAAGGGCCAAAGGCTGCAACAGGAGATCGGGTGGCCGGTACTAGTCGGTTCGACACTCGTCGTGCGGACTGGGAGCGGTTCGCCGAGATCCTGACGGCTCTATCAAGAGATAGGCTAGAGGAGCTTGTAGTTGAGTCGGCAAACGACGTAGAGATTTTGGCAACTACCCTCACGAGCGTCCTAACTAACGCTTGAGTCGAGTCGATGCCGCGCAAAAAGCGCTATAGAAAGTCCAACCCATGGTGGACTCAAGATTTGACCAACAAGCGTAGGTTGGTCGTAAGGCAGAAACGAGCGTATCAGAGGGAAAGAACGCAGCCTCTACGCCTCGAAAAATTGCAAACATACCGCATGTTTTTGCGGGAATACAGCAAAGAGGTGAAGAAGGCAAAACGTGACAGCTGGAAGGACTTTGTCACGTCGTACGGAAACGAGGAGCCCTGGGGCTTCGTATACAAGCACCAGGCGAATAAACTCCGAGTTTAGAAAGTGCTGAGCACTATCCGGCGGGGCGAAGAAACCACAATGGACATGAGAGAAACCGCCAGAGGCCTTCTCGATACGCACGTCCCGGATGATCAGGAGGAGGAAGATAGCCTGTGGCACAGAGTGGTGCGCCAAAGACCGCAAGAGCCACTCGACACGGAAGACGCTGGAGTATTCACTGAAGGTGAGATGAAGAAGGCGTGCCGTACATTTAAGAACGGCAGAGCTCCAGGACACGATCTCATCCAGGTCGAAGTCCTCTAGAGAGCATGCAGCATAATCCCTGATCAGCCTGATCAGCTGCTTAGAACTTACAACGCGTGTCTTACTTGGGGAACTTTTCCCACAGCTTGGAAGGAGGGCTCGCTCAGACTTCTCCTAAAGGGCGAAGACAAAGACGAGAAGGACCCTAAGTCCTATCGTCCGATTTGCCTTTTATCCGTAGTAGGGAAACTACTAGAAAAATTAATAAAGCGGAAAATGAGTGGAACGATAGAAGAAGGAGTCTCGAGTAGACAGTGTGGCTTTATGCCTGGCAGATCCACAGAAGACGCGATAGTGGAACTGCGAGCTATGGTGGATGAGTCTGTGTCGCAATTTACTATTGCGCTACTCTTCAATATTGCTGGAGCATTTGAAAATGTGTGGTGGCCGATGGTCTTCAAAGAGCTACGCACAAGGCAATGTCCGGCTAATATTTACAAAGTGCTTCAAAGCTACTTTGATAATCGAACAGTTACGTTGGCGTGGGGAGAGGAGAGTGTCTCCAAGCGTGCTACGAAAGGCTGTCCGCAAGGGTCAGTTCTGGGTCTGGCATGCTGGAACATTATGTTTGATTCGCTTCTTCGGGAGCTCGAGGACTTGTGCCCTGACCGATTCATCGCTTATGCGGATGATCTTCTAGTCCTAGTAAGTGGGGAGTCGAGAAGAGAGCTCGAAGTCGAGAGCCAGCGAATAGTGGACGCAATTATTAATTGGTCCAGAGATGCAAAGCTCGAACTTTCCGCACGGAAGACGGAGGCTATCCTCCTCAAGACCGTGTGGGTTCGACCTCCACGAGTTGGTAGGCGCGGCGGGAATCGTCCCGACCGCCAGAGAAGGCAGCCAGTTAGGCCAAATTTGGCAAGGAGATATCCTACGATAAGGATAGGAAACACGACGATCCCGTTTAAAGAATCAGTTAGATACCTCGGCGTCCACTTCGATAGAGAGATGGGAGTAAAAACCCATTATAGATATTTGCGCGACAACGTAGCGTCGCTATTCACGAAACTTGGTGGTATGGCTGGATCCGGATGGGGTCTGCGCTATAAGGCGCTAAAGACAGTGTACAGCGGGGTCTTCCTGCCGACAGTAGCTTACGCTGCTGCGGGTTGGGCTGACCTGTGCAATGTACAAGATACTAGGGCTCTTAGCTCAGCACAGCTTATCGCACTAAGAGCAACCACGGCGGCGTACAGGACGGCGTCGTGGGATTCGCTGTGCGTTATTGCTGGTGCAATTCCCGTTGATATTTTGCTGGTAGCACGTAGAGTAACATATAAAATTCGAACAGGCGTGGACGCCTGAATTAATGAGGTGGAAATTGCGAGTAATTCGAGAGATGCGAGCAGACGCATAAAGGAGCAGGCGTTGACGATGTGGCAGACACACTGGGATTCTTCAACCAAGGGTCAAACCACACACGCCTTCTTCGGAAGAGTTAAAGATAGAGTGGAGGCGCGTTGGTTCCAAACGAACCATTACAGCACTCAGGTTCTCACTGGACATGGGAATTTAATTTTGCGAAAGCGCAAAGCGGAAGCGCAAGCGTAAAGCGCTAAGCGATAGTGGCGAATGTGGCGAAAAAGCGAAGAAAGAAGAAGAAGAAGAGAGAAGAACTTAGAATAAGTTCGGATAAAAGTTCACTTTTCGTTCGCTCGTTCAAAATTTAATTTAATTTTTCCTATGATTTATGATTTTAGATTCGGATACCACTCAACCGGGATGTGTCGGAACTCTTGGCATGGGTGAATGGACCGTAAGCTTCACGGATCACCATTTACTCGAGTGGTATAGTTGGAAGAAGTTTTCTTCTTCCTTTATATTTTGCTGGATATTACTAATTGTGTGTACTTACTTACAACTTTTGCTACGTCAGCACTTGACAAATGCAGGGGTCTAGGGGGACCTGTCAAGGCAGACACAAGAGGATTCAATCCTCTGACAAATACCCGATTATTATATGGGTAGACCTGCTGGAACCGGGCATAAAACATGCCGACGAATCTGCCTCCCCGTGGCCCCCGCCGGGTATGACTTCCGACACTTCGACTTAGAGCGAATCGTTTGAAGCCTAGCTAAACGACTTCGTTTCCCCAGTAGGGGTAGGTTCAACTTGCTCGATGGGCTCGTAAAAGAGAACATCGGGCAGGGTGTTTCTCCAAGCACGCCTTTTGGTGGAAGTTCGCTTGGTGGCTGTTTCAACGAAAGTAGATGGGAAGATCGTTGCGTTTGCCCTTAATGGGCGAGAGACCCTCGGGTCGAGCATAGAAGGACGGTTTCGTGCCAGATTTCTTATACATTAGTTGTCCCTATCTACGGCGATCGAGCATGCAAGTAATGGGGGTCACCCCATCCGGGGATGAGTGCCGGAGTAGCCGTAACGAAGGCACGTTACCCCGGGTGGTCCCACACGCCTGTATGCTCCATTATGGGCATCAGCAGGCGTCTCACGGCTGGTTGATGTCAAGTCTTCGAGCCACCCTTCCAGAAGGTGATCTTCGGACACCGGGTGATCGCTGTTTTCACAGATTGGCTCAAGGCGGTCCGATCCCTCTCTTGGGGGTTGTTTGGGTTGTTCCCGTCTCTTGGCGGGCTGGGGGTTGCTGGGGGCCCTTCTGGGGTGTCGGATCAGACACATGGTGCCGAGAAATGTCGGGCGAACACACCTCGGATGCATCCTGTGCTGTTATAGTCTCGATGCAAATGACGAATCGACTTATGCCGACACTCACGTGCAGGAGTCCCCCTCGCCCTTGGTCTTAAGAGTGACGGGTGCGGCGCGTGCTGCACTCATTAGAAATCGGACTTTGTCCTGCTCGCCAACGGGCTCGCGTGGCTTGGTGCATGGAACGACTTTACATGCACCAGATTCCCACCCATCCATTCAACTTCCTTCTACCCCTTTGGCGGTCTTCAGCGGCGGCCTTTCCCATCCCTTCGGAGGTGGGAAAGGTCGACGTCAAAGACCGCGAAACCCCAACCGGGCCCTGCGCTGTCGACGTCTTTGGATGTCGATGGTGACGGAACCGGGGGGTCTACTAATCATTTTATTATTTCAGGTATAAATCTCTTTCTTTTTCAGGTGCGGTTTCAGGCCGTTGCGTTTCGGGCGACTCGTTGCGTATCTAGTTTCGTTTCGTTTCGTCTCGTCCGCTTCGGCCTGTCTCCGATTCTAATCTGTTTAATTTTTCCACAGGTCCCCCCATCCACCCCTAGCGGTCTCCAGCGTCGGCTTCTCCTATCCCCTTAGGGAGGGGAAAAGGCGACGTAAATGACCGCGAAACCCCAACCGGGCCCTGCGCGGTCGATGTCCCGGGGCGCCGATGGTGAAGGAACCAGGGGTACAATAATCTATTTTATTTTTCAGGTACTAATCTTTTATTTTCAGGCTTCGGGGGAAATCGTTCCGTCTCGTCCGACTCGTCGCGTGTCTAGTTCGCTTCGCTTCGGCTCGTGTCGTTTCGTTTGCTCCACTTCTTTTTCTTGATTCTTTGGGTGTCGTTCGTTTCGTTCGTTCGTTCGTCCGCTCCTATTGAATTCCTATTCGTCGTGTCGTTCCATGTCGATTCGCTGGACTCGACCCGCTTCGTCCCGACCCTCCCTTTTATTCTTCTTTCTCTTTTCTTCCGTTTCTTCTTCTCTTCTTCCCCTGAGCTCCCTTGTTCTCTCGTACTTCCTGCTCCCTTGAAGAAGCAAGAATGTTTTCTAGAGAAAGATCACGTTCTTGTTTCTTGTGTGTGCGTATATGTGTGAATGTGTGTGTGTGGGTATGACTGTGTTCATGTGTGCGTGGTAGTGTGTGAGTATGGGTTTCCCTCTTTCCTTCTTTTTCCTTTTCCTGTCCCCTTGTTCCCTTGCCTGTCTTCTGCATGTCTTTCTACTTTCTACCTCATAATATTAATTTCAATCTTATTTTCCCTACAGACGGGCCCACTGACGCGACTCAGCGCCCCCCCCCCCCCCCCTAGGCTAAGCTCGATCGACGTGGCGAGGGCCTCATGGCAGGAAGGGGTTATTTGTCCTGTCTCAAGCGTGGCGGTTAGGGCGGTTGGGGGCCCCCGACGCCGTATAAATTCTCCCGGGTGGGGCAAGACGGCGCTGCACCACCGTGTGATTTGTAATTCCGTCATTACTCGTGGGAACAGAAATGGGATCTCTTAAAAACCTGAGTGAATATGACCATGTGAATGGACGTAGGAGTGTCCGCCTGGCCAAGCAAGGGCAACCAGGCGCGGCACAAGTGGGAGTTGCTGACACCGTCGCGAGGCCGCAAACCCGTGCCGCTGCGAGGGGGTTGACGGCTTCTCAGCCTGCATCCGCTCATGGGGGTCCACCCCCTTGCGGTCCCACGAGTGTCGCTGGCCGAAGACGCCTCGGCAGTCAGAGAAATGTTCTCGGCGTTCGTGCCGTCCGTGTCGAGTTGGTTAGGTGCGGTAGGCTCCCGATCCAGACCGCTGGAACGGGGAACGTAGTAGACCCCCCCCCCCCAATAGACCCGCGAATCTCGAGCCCCGCGTGGCGCAAATCGTTCTCGACCGGTGCGATAGACTCGTGGTAGGACGCGTAGTAGATCACGATAGACACGCGAACGTAGACCCGCGACCCGCGAACGTGAATCCCCGCGACGAACCCCCTAATATTAACGTCAACCCCTTGCGTACCATGGGAATTAGGAACGCGCGGCGTTCAGAGGTAGTTACCGGCGAGGTGCGCGAACTCATCAGCCAAAAGCGTCTTGACATCCTGCTATTGCAGGAGCCTTATGTCAAAAGAACAGACGCGACACACACCTTCTTCGGATTAGGTACCGCAGCACAGGTCGCAGCGGTCAGAAGCGAAAGAGCATGGGCAGCCGTGGTAGTGTGCAAGCCAGCCTTTCAGATGCTCTTCGTCTCGCAACTCAGCACGACACATTGTGTCTGTGCGGAGGTGCAGGCACCCGGCTTCTCGTTCTATGTCGTCTCGCATTATTTTCAATATCGGGACGACATCGAGTTGCACCTCAGACACCTCGATATGGTGCTTCGTTCTCTGAGGGGGAAAAGAGTAATAGTGGCGTTAGACGCAAATGCGAAATCGGCTCTGTGGGGACCACAGGAGACCGATGATCGAGGTACCAGGCTGGAGGAGCTCATTCGGGTCTTCGGTCTGGATATCTTGAACGACGCTGGTCAACCGGCAACCTTTTGAACGACAAGGGGAGAGTCGTACATCGACGTCACCTTGTCGTCGCCTTCCATGACTCGATTCGTCAGAGAATGGAAGGTTCGACCGGAGTGGACGACCAGCGATCATAGGGCGCTCGACATTAGATTGCGAGTGCCAAAGGCCGCAGCGGGAGATCGGGTGGCCGGTCTCAGTCGGTTTGACACTCGTCGTGCAGACTGGGAGCGGTTTGCCGAGATCCTAACGGCTCTGTCGAGAGATAGGCTGAAGGGGCTCGCAATTGAGTCGGCAGACGACGTCGAAATTATGGCTACGACTTTCACGAGCGTCCTGACGGACGCTTGTGTCGAGTCTATGCTGCGCAAGAAGCGCTTCAGAAAGTCCAACCCATGGTGGACACGAGAATTGACCAACAAAAGGAGGTTGGTCTTCAGACAGCTGCGAGCGTATCAGAGGGAGAGAATGCAGCCCCTGCGCCTCGAAAAGTTGCAAGTATATCGCACGTCTTTGCGAGAGTACAGCAATGAGGTGAAGAGGGCGAAGCGTGACAGCTGGAAGGCCTTCGTCACGTCGTACGGGAACGAGGAGCCCTGGGGCTTCGTATACATCACCAGGCTGATAAACTCCGAGTTCTGAAAGTGCTGAGCACTATCCGGCGCGGCGAAGAGACCACGATGGACATGAGAGAAACCGCCAGAGGCCTTCTCGATACGCACGTCCCCGATGACCGGGAAGAGGATGATACCCCGTGGCACAGAGCGGTGCGCGAAAGAGCGCAAGAACCGCTCGACACGGAAGACGCCGGAGTATTCACCGAAGGTCAGATGAAGAAGGCGTGCGGTTCTTTCAAAAACGGTAAAGCTCCTGGACACGACCTCATCGAGGTTGCAGTCCTCAAAGGAGCGTGCAGAATCATCCCCGATCAGCTGCTTAGACTGTACAACGCGTGTCTTGTTTGGGGAACTTTTCCCGCAGCCTGGAAGGAGGGCTCCCTCAGAGTTCTCCTAAAGGGCGAAGACAAAGACGAGATGGACCCTAAGTCCTATCGCCCGATTTGTTTACTTTCCGTTGTAGGGAAACTATTTGAAAAATCAATTAAAATTAAATTGAGCGCCGTTATAGAGGAGGGTGTTTTGCGTCGTCAGTTCGGCTTCATGCCGGGTCGTTCCACGGAGGATGCGATCGTAGAGCTCCGCGAGTAGTTAGCGGTGCACTATGGCGACCCCCACTCCTATCCCCACTCCCATCCCCACTCTTTTTCCCCCACTCCGCGGCAGATCGAAATTTTTTCGAGCCGTCGTGGTGTGGAGGGTAAGAGGTGTAGGGGGGTGAGAGGGGGGATAGAGTGTCTGGATTCGTCATAGGGCACCGTTGTGTATGAATTAAATATATTAATTAAATTAATTAAATTAATTAAATTAATTAAATTAATTAAATTAATTAAATTAATTAAATTAATTAAATTAATTAAATTAATTAAATTAATTAATTTTTTAATAATTTCGAATATTTTTTTAGAAAATTTGGTTGAAAATAACTTTACTTTAATTTGAATAATTTCCGTCATTTCATAATTTTTATTATTTAAAAAATTAAATTTTACCTTCATCTGCTGCGGGGTGGTTCCGAGACGACGCAGTTGCGGTAGTTCGATTATAATGAAATTATAGTAAAACCTTAAATTACACTCCTATTTTTACACCTAGTCGCACTATTCCCCAAATAAAATGGTGTCACGGCGCTGCGTCAGTTTTTTACGTTTAACATATCCCGCACTCCTGTTTAACCCATTCCGCACTCCTGTTTAACACATTTCGCACTCCTGTTTTACACAAAGCCCGCAGCACGAGCGAGTTGACGCAGTCGTCGTGTATACAGCACCATGCAGCCTCCCGTATGTCGCGGATAATCACTGCTGCGAAGTATAACGCTACAGAGGGGGCAGCGCAGCATTGGAGGTTGTTCTTCAAAAATGCTCTCCTCCAAGCATCGTTCCCAATTGCTGCACACTCGCGTTGACCATTCACATACGACGCACTTATTCACATGGGTCGTCGTGAATATTCGCACGTCCATGGCTCGTTATAAAAAATACACGCAACGAAACACACGGTACGACATCTCAAGACGAACTGAATATTAAAGACATGCTCGCGAGGAAGATCCGCCTAATTGTCGAGCGTAGATCTGCGAATGCACCGTCAGCACTATTGCAGGTGTTCACCCCTGAACGCGCGGGGACATGCATGCTGTGAGCGCGGCGGCACGCGCCACAGAGTCGCACGCTGTGAGTCATCTGCGAATGCACCGTCAGCAATATTCCAGGTGTTCTCCACGATAACTGCCGAACGTGATGGAATGCATACTGCATTGACCATGACCGAATTCGAGGAAATGAATGATGAAATACAGAATATCAAACACCAGATCTATACAAATTGTATCAAACACCACACGCGCCACAGAGTCGCACGCTGTGAGTCATCTGCGAATGCACCGTCAGCAATATTCCAGGTGTTCTCCAGGATAACTGCCGAACGTGATGGAATGCATACTGCATTGACCATGACCGAATTCGAGGAAATGAATGATGAAATACAGAATATCAAACACCAGATCTATACAAATTGTATAGATCTGGTGTTTGATATTTGTCGGTCATCGGGTGTTTGATACTCAAACACCCGATGTGGACAACGCATATTGTCGTTGAAATCTCCGAATACGTATTATGCTCTCAACAGGCGACAGAAGGCTGAGCTGCCCTAAAGCTGTTGTAGCAGAATAGCAATCGTCAGCAATATTGCACGTGCAGATTGGAGGGGTAGGGTGGCGGAATGATGATGTTACCTCTGCGCTGTATCAAATATATAGTGCACCACTTGTTTTTTATTTTTATTTATAATTATGTACAGTGTTACAATTTTCTTAAAGTTAGGTTTCATGTGCGTTAAGGTCAATGAATTCAATATGATTATATACGGAGCCCAAATATCGCAACCCTAGGCCTTTTTTATTAAGACATTGTTTAGCCATTTCGTCAAACAGTTCGTCATGATAGTTAAAATAGAAACTAACTCTTAGAGGTAGGAAAACACTGAAATCTCTTCCAATATCGGCAACCACTTGTCTCCCGTGTCTGGTGTTGACGATTCTCATTCTTGAGATTTTATATATCTTCCGAAGATCCAGTTCGGCAATCGCTTTGTATGGTAGGTGGGACGGTACGTGGGTGGTTTCACTGAGTTTCCCCAATTTTTTCAAATACATCATCCGCCTTATGGATTAACAAAAAGGATAAGAATGAATTAATGCGTACACTTCTGCCGTCTTCGACGTCGGAACATCGATTAATAGATAATCGACGTGATTCAGTTGGTTTATGATTTTGTGTCCTGTAGTCTCTTCTAAAATGTTTACAGTATGCTCACCTAGCGCGTACGGTGTGGATTAACAAGAAGGTCTAATAAGGTGTGCTCCATAAGTAGCGCTGGAGTTTGATGACGCTCCGTAGAGCACAATAACATTCACTGCGCTCGGGCTGTAGGTGTTCGTGACACGAGCAAACTTTTGTAGCCTCCGCCAGTGTGTCAGTGAGTGATGGACAATTCTCGTCGTTGTCCAGGTTGATGATTTTGCGGCCTGTGGCATGTTTCAAGAATTTTACAACGTCGCGGCCTTTCGCGTACAGGCAAGAGTCGTCGCCAACGCCCTCCGCACTCCCGTATAATATATGACCCAGTTCTGTCAATGTGATGCCATCCGTATCCCAATGTATGCCATGATGATTGTTAGTTAGTCGCTCATTTATCTCTCGTATACGCGGTGGCAATTCGTCAGCGGCAGCGGTTGTCGGAGCAGTATTTCGAAGTCGTTACGGAGGATGAGGTGCCGACTAATGTATTCGTCATGGACTACGTCGTTGAATCTATCAAGGCGAGTGAGAGCGAAGAAATTAAGGAGTTAAAGAAACGAATTGAGCTTGAGAGACCCGAAAGCCTCTCGTTTTTCACCAACGACGAAATTGACCTTATTGTGGAAACCGACATTGTTGGCGATATCATTATGATCATGCAGGGTATATTTTGTAGAATATGTTAAGAAATAAATTGATTTTCATCGATAACCTGTTATTTATTTATTTATACATAGACCAAGTACGATAATTATTATTGCCGGAGCGGCGTGTTCTTCTTCCCCACCGTTGTTGTTGAATTATCCATGTAGAGTGATGTAGGCAGGGAGGGAGGGCGCAGCAGCTCTTCATAGCCCAATAAATATCAGCCCTCAGTTTGGCGGCCGGCCTTGAACTCCAGATTATTATATTTTGTTCCGTGGTATTGCACGCGTAGATTTTTCTCGTGCGCAGAAGCTGCCATTTGTTGCAAGAGATTTGCGTCGTCCTCGAAGACTTTGATGAATCTCGCCGGGAGGTAGCAGGTAAATGATTCCTCAATGTCGATGGTAATTCTCGACCCGTATGATGTTTTTACGCATCTTATGTCCGTTACGCCGTAATTTCTTTCGGGCTCCAGATCAGATAGTTTTTTAACCGGCAGAAACGACGCAAGCATGCCCACCTTGTTGATTCGAGTGAGATCCATTGTGGAGATTGAGTTCTTCTAGCTTTCGTATCACACGTCGAAACTCAGATCTTGCGCGTATCAGCGATTTTAATTTTGCAATGTCGTGTAAGTGTTTGTCTATGCGCACTTTTAACTCGATCCGCTTTTTCTGCATAGACTTCAATGGAGACAGATAGTTTGCAAGAGGCTTTTTTGATTGCGCTCCTCTTTCACGGCTCGATCACGATTGACGTCTGCTCACAGGAGGAGTGTTTAAATATGAATATTTTGCCTGCCCTTCCCGCAAGTCATTGGCGACTCACGGCACCCCCACCTACGCTATGCCGAATCCAAAAAGAAATATAATATCTGCTGAAATCAGCGTTTCAGTAGCTCGAAAAAAACGTCTTTGGTCACGCGCGGTATTTTTTTGATTCCAAGAAGAAATATAATACACGCTGAAATCAGCTTTTTCAACAACTCCAAAAGGTCTCTGGTCACGTACAATATCTGCTGAAATTGGCTTTTGTGAGGTACCGGGAAAAAAGAGCAGATAGAAAAAGGAATTTTATTTATTTTTTATTTTATAAGCATAATAATCACAATACCCGAGCACGGGGCCAGCAACTTTGTATACAATGCAAACACTTATCACTAAAACTATTTATTTTGTAGTTACCACCTATGACTGCGCCCGTACTGAAAGTTTTACCCAGCGACTTAAATTTGTCGCGATTATTGACGAATGCATTATAATAATCATACACTATTCTATCGTTTCTCGGCAAGTTATCTGAAAATATACCTCTAAACTTATTAATGCCGAGGCCAGTACACATATAATGAAGAAACATAACGCAATACTGTCCGCAACACTGCGAATCCGGACCCTGAAGTTGAATAGCGTTGAATCGGAAAAGTTTGCAGTTTCTTCGGAGTCGCGTGAGATGCTGTGGGATGATTGGCGGGAGGCCATAGCTGTCGAAGAACCATCCGTGTCCATTTCTATCGACGTACATGGCGACCCAGTGGGCCCCGGGTAATTTGTGTCCATCGGTATTAACAACGATGGCCGTCGGTTTCGTCCACACCTTCGGTATGCGATCTGCTGGGTATACGCCTACGGTATGATCTTTTATGTTCCGGAGAGACTGCAGGATTTGAAAGCTGTTCATAACAAGAGGCAGACGGTTTTGTTTCTTCTTCAGTAGCACCCTCTGACATGCCGATTCTCCAGCTAGTAGTGGTACGATATTCCCACAGAGAATCAAAGCGATCGCTATGACAGAGCCACGCTTTGATCTTTGTCACGTTGTTGAGAGCACACTTGTATGTGTGGTTTTTGCGCAGCAAACCGTGATATATGCAGCGTGTATTGCCCGTCGTCGGTGGGTTGCGGAATGATGGTACTTCGTCTTCTTCTTCCAAATTTATGATGAAGCATCCTGTGAGTTTTGTCAGGTACCGCGCTTTGTCGGAGCCTCTGGTGAATATTCGGTCAGTTTCTGCCGCAATTTTCTTTAGAATAAGTTCAACCGCTTTTATGGATGTATTGCCTTCAGACCATGCAATACCGTGATGATTGCTCTGCAACCATGTATTTTGTCTCTTTATAGCAGGCGGTAGGTCGTCATGAGTACAGTTCGGTTTTACTATCCAGTGGCCAAAGTATGTTGAATGCACCGAGGTGATAGCCACTTCTTTCGGCGTAAAATGATTGAATTTATCCTTTAGGCCCTGTATATCAATTACAACAGCCATGATATCGACTGTTCAGCTCAAATTCTCGACGAATACTGAAGACTCAAGAGCGGGAGTTTAGCGCTCTACCCGCTGAAATCTACAATTACTTGTCGGGATGAGTCAATCTCTAACACATTATCATATTCCGCATACACAATACAGTTAACCGTTGAATTCAGAGCTTCCTCGAAGCGGACTTCTATTCTGACACTACCGTGTTTCACCAAATTCCAATGCGTATTACTATTTGCCGATAGATCGGGTGTTAGATCAAATGCAAATAGACAATAGCCATTAGGGTAAGCGGTACGTGAAATACAATTGCCCTGGTTGAGAAAGTGAATACCAGTACCGGAGAATAATGTGTGATACGCATCCACGTATTGCTCTCTCACTCCAAAGTCAGGTTGCAGAGGTTTTGACGGTATTTGCACACCGTCAGCGTACAAAGAAAGGTAATTTATTTCATAATTTTGAAAGTTAAAGGGGTTCAGCGTGCGATCACCGTTAAAAGCTCTATTATCAACAAATCCGATAATTATGCGCTTCGGCAGTTGCCCTAGTATGACATTATCCAGAGTATCGCCGTGAACGCCAGCATGCAGTGATACTGCTTTAACGTCGACGCGAGTCATTGGATACTTAGCCGTCGATTTGGAGAGAGCCCTTGCGTGGGCTAGGAGTATACCGGGTGCTATCTTGGCGCGACGTACAAGGAGCGATGCTTCGACGATCTTCATGCTGCAGTCTTTCGATGGGCTCATAAGGCAGAAAGCATCGTTGGTGCGCACGAGGCGTATACGCATCTCAACGCCATTTATCAAAAATCTCTCCTGATTAAAAATGTCGCAGTGAAGGTGTCCAAGGAGATCCATCTGATTACCACTAGCAGTCATAAGAGATCTTCGCATAGCTAGGCCCTTATTAGCGTCACCCACATCGTCCATTCTTCCGGGTGAATCGTTATACCACAGAACACTTGTGAGATGAGAAGATTTCGCGTCATCTCCGTAATTTAAGAGTGTTTCAATATATGCTCTGTATGCGTAAGCGTTATTAGGTGGCGATACAAGCTTCTGATTCAAGAATACATCAATCTGATTGAACATTGAATGCAACAAATTATTAACGGGGCCAGCTTTAGGTGCATCGGTGTCTTTGGGCTTCCGAGGTGGTATTATTTCAACTCGCATACTCAGCATAGTATGGGCAAGGTCAATGTACTCATCGCCCTGGCCTGGCACTACAAACTCGATAGGCGAGTTATCTGTCAGCGATGAAATTGGCTTATAGTACACCCATTGTGTTCCCTCAATCGTGGTTTGGGTCGGGGGTAGTGTGAATAATTCAAGCTCCGACTTTAGACACTCGCACGAATGAGCGTGTAAGAACGCCATTTTTCCCAGGTCTGTCTATCTAAGAAAAAATATCAGATACCGTCCTTGGTTTTTTCCTCCTCCTTTTCTTCTTGTCACTGATCCTCCTTCTTTTCACTGTCTTTTTCTTTCCTTTTCTCTTCTTCACCCGCCCGGATCGCTTTTTCGACGTCAACGGTTTCTTTCTTTTTTTCACACCGACACGACGTGTTGCGCTACCACCAAGTGAATGCAGTAGTTTATTAATCTTAGCCTCTTTATAACCTGAGCCCTGCATAAGGTTATTAATTTTTTCCTCGGCTTTTCGCTTTAGATTTGTGGCCGATTCACGCATGCGCGTTTTAACGGCCTCTCGCGGATGAATACCCCTATCCAATATGTCATTGGCTGCATTAATACCGGAGCGTAGGGCTTCTTTGCCGACGGTCCGGGCTCCTTGTTTTAAGAGCGGTATGATGCGACGAAAGAGACCGCCGAGGAAACTACCAATACCGTGACCTCGCTGGTTTGGCGTCCCAATGTAGACATGACTGATACCGCCATAGCCTGTCCTCCGCCCACCACCTATCTGCGCGTCAAAGTATGCGTCGTAATAATCCATTTCGCGGGTCAATCAATACGTCGAAAGTGTAATGTCGTTGTCAACGTCCCGTACTCGAATGGTATCGGCTCACCAAACTCATCCCTTATATCGATAGTTATCGTTTGAAAACTCGTGCGCAATAGCGGTATGAAGCGTGGTGGTGAAAAGTTTCTAATTTTGACAGAGCCGTAATTGTAATTATTCGTGACAGTAGACGGCACGACACGCAGCAGAGGTGTGTGCACATCTCCTGTGATGTACGGCTCGCATATATCGGTATAAACGAAGAGCATATTAGGAAGTCCACTGGTTAGACCGGCGGGCCGTTGATCAATGTACTTAGTGTCACTTCGAACAACGATACCCTGGTTATGGGAGAATCCTAAAATCTTGTTCAACACGGTAGAAAAATAGAAAGAGTGTTCCAAATTCGTACATGTGTCGCAGATACGCGTTACCGTCACGTATCCATTGCGGCCACACTGAAACCTCAAGTGGCCGGACACACATGGAATATCGTTAATTGTTTCGAGTAATTTGTCTATGCTACGGTATACGCCAGGAGGCACGCAAACCCTATCTTCTTTATAGTCCACAGCGACACCTGTACCAGGCGTCACAGCATTAGTTACAAAGTTAATAAAATTCTGCTCGCCCTCAGGCGGCACATGCATCATCGTCAGGGGTATTTGTATTTCGGCTAAAGAAACGGCCCAACTGCCGTGCAAAGTTAAGCACTGCGGCAAATGAGTAGTGTAACGCGTTGTCTTATTATCAGGATAATATTGCATACTGCTGTTGCTAGGTAGAACAATATAAAACTCTTCTTTCATTTTGATTTTCCTTTCTTATTCTTCTTGGGTGGAGCAACCGTTTGCACTCTGGATAATTCTGGCTCGTAAAAAATGCCGTCAATATCTTCGTCTTGAAGATCCCGCAAGACGTATACCACAGGCCGTCTGGTGTATGACACGCGGTGTATTTTAAATAGCTCACTGCTCCAACCGCTCTCGTAACCTTTTGCAAAGGCTGCCTTTGCACTACTGATGCGTACAATATCGCCTACCTTGTATTTAGGAGGCCTGAGATATTCCGGATCCTTGTATCGCCGCAGCAGATTAGCCCGAGCCCTAGCGGCTGTAGTAAGCGTCACAGAGGCTGGAGGCATTTTTATACTACTATGTTGTGCATGATTGTATGCCGAAACAATATCTTGCAGAACGTCAATGTAACGTTTCTCTCTAGAGTACGTGAAATAACGCCACATTCTTTCTTTCAGAGTTCTATTAAATCGCTCCACAACGGCGGCTTTTATATCGGAGTTTCTTGCCGCGCGAAACTGAATATTCTTCTTCTTCAAGAAAGCCTGGAATGCAGAACCTATAAATTCCTTACCTCTATCCGACTGGAGACAAATAGGCGATCTACCATTACTGCCTTTTTGTGATAATATACGCGTAAATGCTTTAGTCACGGTTGTAGCAGTCTTATCATGTAGAGGTTCGACCCATACATATTTACTAAGAACATCTATGACTACGAGAAGATAAACATAACCATCGTTGTAATCCTTGATAGAGCGAAGATCTACAAGATCCGCCTCCCAAACATCGTCAATGTTACGCACATTATAAAAACGCCGTGGAAATCGGCGTCTCACAGGTCTATGCTTTGTGTAAGCATCCTGAGACTAAAGCCACTGAAGCGTCTTTTTACCGGAGATTTGTTTCTTTCGTGCCACGTGCTGCAATTTGGAACCGCCCGAAAACGATGCTTCGTGAGAGGGATCAAAGTACACTTTTTCTAATATTTTCATGTTTATAATTTAAGCCTAGCCCAAGTTACACGTCTTTTCTTGCTATAACGACCAGAGCCGCTCTGCACACCACGTCCAGCCTCGGTGCTCTTATCATCGGTGTGGTACGAAGACTGATCGCTGGTATCACCGATATCCTCCGCGTCACTCCCGTCGCTCGAAATCGCCTGCAATGTTGAGTTAGCCCTTGATTCCGCCCACAGCTCATCATTTCCCACGAATTCCCGAGGTGTTGCTATCGTTCTTAAAAAATTGGCGAAGGTTTTGCGTCCCGCTGGTTTAGGGACTTTTCTTGAGCGCATAGCATCATTCACGAGATCAACAATATTTGAACCCTTGTGTTATGCCGCAGAACCTCAGGTAGCTAATCTGAGGTCTGTGCGCGAGCCGTTAGCTCGGAAGGTTGGGGATGTGCTCAGTAAAGGGTTGGAACCCAAGTGAAGTACGAACATAGGTTTATTTAATTAACGATATTTATTTGACAACGTATTTTTAAACGACAAGAGATTTAGATATTTGATATGCTTAACAAGGTATTTATATGTTCGGAGTTTTACAAGGGTTGCATTGTTATACTTACTGTATAACAATGCTCACCAGGAACCTTCGATTAAGGTTCTCCTTTTGCCAGGACAAGTCGAATCAACGCTCAACGTGACGTTGATTTACTCCTTGGTTAGAGCTCGTTCGAAGCTTTGTTAATTCCTCGATTTATGCTTGATTAGTTTCTCTATTAATGCTTGATTAATCCTGCTGGTTTGATATTGCTCTATTTATATGTTATCTCTTGATTCTTTACTTTCTTTGTTAAAGTTCTATTTATGCTCACGTTTGTCCTTTTGAATTACCAACCGCTGGTGCGCTCTGCGCGCTGGATACACCTTCTAGATTAACGACACTCCGGCGTTAATCTTTCGCGATAGGGGTTTACAATTACCCGACTCACTTATCGTGTTTGAACTGTGCTCGAGGTGTATCCCTATAGTCAACCGTAAGAATCAGGAGTTCCGAAGAGACTGATGAGTGTCTGCTCTCGATCCCTTATATACGAATAAGAGAGCAGGCACGTCAGCTTAATATTGTTTAGATGTTTATGGTTTACTTTATTTCTGTAAACAATTATCTTTCCAAATCCTCGCTTCTTCGAGAACGGGATTTGGAGCATGTTTTTATTTCGACATAAGTGACTCGGTGATTCTCGAGTCGATGCTCTAATTACCGAGTCGCCCGTGATTGCTGAACGGCTGACTCAGGTTTTTGGTGGATTTCGTTGCAGCGACGCGCGCTCGTCGCGTGCCGCTGCATACCTCGATATTGTGCAACCGGAGTTGCTCCACTTTTCGGACACCGCTGTCCGAACTGGAATGTATACTACAATACTATAATATACGACGGTATATTATTACGACTATTTTATAATATTATACTATTATACGAATATAGTATAATATTATGTTGTTGCCCGAGAGCGTATAATAATGTTTAATGTTAATATTAAATATTACTACATTATTATATTAATTACATTAGGAATATATTAATGACTTATTAATATATTACTTAATTTATGTTGTATCATAACTAGGGTGCTACTACCCTATCCGGGGTACAACACTTGATTGGTTTTCCCTCGATAGAAACGACACCCGCGGAATTCCAAGAAAAATTTGACGACGGTGCATCGCGCAAGCGACGCAGTAGAAGTTTCGCTTTGTTCCGAAATTTTTGTGGTACACTTTCAATTATGATGGAATCATTCATGCCTGGAGAGGTGTCTTTATTTCGTCCTCCTCCTCCTCCTCCTCCAAAGCGGATACTTTGTTTTTCATAAGATCAAGCTGCTGACGAGTTCGCTCACTGTCGACAAAATGAAGATAGCGCTGTAGTACAGTCAGATATGCCGTCCAATTTTCTCTCTCATCCTTGTATTTATTGGAATTCAAGATTGCATTCATTTCCGCGTCCAATCTACTCAAGGTGGCGCCAATAGCTTGTGCCTCTGGTGAATGTGACACATCAGTGCCGAAAGTTGGCTGTCGAAGACTTTGCGTGTTCATCTGCAATAGATTCTCCTCCGGCACTAGTACCATTTTTCTTGCATGCTCCATTATCCGCGACCGCCAATCAAATTTGACAGGACGGTGCCTAGAATTGGTGCGAGCAAAAGAGGCAAGAATCCACCACTCTGAACTACAATTCGTTTTTTACTCTTCCAGCAGCCTTTTCTTGCAGCCAAGCGACGAAGAACAGGTGCGTGTCGATGTAGTTTTTTCCTTTGGTCCGTCTTCAGAGGCACATTACCATGAAGGACGTTCAATGCGCACTCACAGATGCACCGTATTATACGAGGATCTGCTTTACGTAAAAAAGCTTCGCGCTGCTCCTTGTTGAAATGCTGAAGAGCTCGCAATATTGCGACGTGCTTCTTGCAGAGTGGTGATCCGTCACGGGCCATTACAAAAGACGAACTGATAATTATTCGCGCAAATCACTGCTTTTCACCTTTTTTCCACGACGAGTACCCCTGAGTCTTCAGAGGTGCGTTATTACGTAGAATGTACAATGCACAGTCGACAAGGCACTTAAGGATGGTTGAATCCGATTTGCGCTGCTCCTTGTTGAAATGCCAAAGGGCGTCAGCTATTGCAACGTTCTTTTTGTAGCGTAGCGATCCGTTATCCGCCATTATAAACGCAGAACTGGCAGTTCTCCGGACGTGCAGTTGCTTTTTAATTTCTTTCGCGGTACGTACACAAAATGATGGGGATCGTCGGGAAAGATACAGGTACGAAATCGACAATTATCAGGCGTCGCTTGTTTCAAATCTAGTAATAAATAACCGTGCGGCTCAGACGTCGCATCATGATAAACCTCTTGCAAAAAGCGAGGATTTTCCGGATATACCTGACGCGCCAAGTGCTGTATTTGAGCGCGATCGCGAGGATTTTTGAAGACGACGATATAATTAGCGTTCAGCGAAATATCTCGTTGACCATGACCTTGGTGGAATAAGTTTTGCGTTATAAAAATGACACTTAAATTTTTATGATGACTACCTTTGGTGAATGGGTCAATAACACTGTTGTTCGACGCTTCGTGCATCAAATCATCGATAACTATGAGCTTGGCACGCGGATCATTCGCGTAATCGGCAGCCTGCGGCAAACCTTCGTGAAATTCAATCGATGTGCCATACTCTGCGTATGCTGGCTGCCACTCGGAATAGTAGAAAATAATTCTCTCGAACGGCTCACTGTTCATATGCGAAATAAATTTTAAAAACTTTTTCACAAAATATGTTTTACCACAACCTGTCGGGCCACAAACCATAGCCGTCCAGGGATGTTTCCACCTCGTGTCCATCTCGATGATTGAATCAAATCTCGATACTGCTGTTGATGATAAAGAGAATTTATTTCTCAAGTGTATAATTGTTTACATGACGATGAAATATTCTTAACTTTTGTAGCCGTAAGGTAGAGAGCCGTATTCACCGTCGCGTCTTCGTTTGACGCTCGACGGTTTGCAAGATTTTATCTCAGGCCGTGTGACCACGTGATGAAACGCCGTACGTCGAATCGCGTTGTAGCGAAGTACAATTGGCTCTGCTCTCTCACCAATTACAAATGAGCGTATCGACTGATAATTTGTCAATGAAGTATTTGTAAAATTTAATGTTATGCCTTTGACTTTACAAACCTCACTCTCCGTGCCGTCAGGAGAACGTACTATAAATGCATAAAATTTAGGACCTCCCGAAATGAAAGATTTGATATAGCTACCGGGAGCGTAAGAACTCAGCTCGTCGGTTAAATCTCCTAAAAGCTGACCAATTCACCAGGCTCGTATTCACCTGACTCATTCTTTGTCACGTAAATTACCGAGTCGGTGTCGCAGTACAGCGCACGACGACCAAGTGCTCGAGATAGCTGTACAGCTTCAAGCGGGCCTGCGCCGTCGTATACGCTGCAATAACAGTGTTCGCTATACCAGAAGGCACCACAGCATCGTCACTTTTTATATAATTCACATACAATATTTGATTGTTTACAGGGCGAATACCCGTGATCTCGTATTCGGGGCCTGTCAACAATTCCATGAGTTTTTCACGCGATGAAACTATCACCGTCTGCGGCAGATTTTCCCGCTGTCCAAACTTTCCCCAAAATGAATTCAGGCAGAGCTTAGCCACTGATCGTAATCCGGGATTTTTCCCTATAGACCCGTGATCTAACTTAATACCTTCAGAGCGCTCGAAATCAGCGAGATATCGATCTTGAGCAACAGAGTCCTGGTCCATGGTGCTTTCGGGCCATCCGCTGGCTTCTTGTTTGATTTTTAAAAACGTATTAATGTATTCGACAAACAGACCCCCCTCTCGCGTATCTCTATTATACTGCGTTATTTCATATTGCCAGATTTCAGCGACGCGTATGATCTGGTACCCACATGACACAGCTTTTCGCAACTCGTCGACTACCCACGTGCCGTCGAACGCGCGATCAGCTGGATCGTCGTGTGTACACTCTTCTGGGTTCATAGCCTCGCTACAGCTACGGCACAGAGCGATTAACAGACGCTGATGCATACGCACCGGCAGTACAGGGTGATACAGGTTCCGCGGTGGTAATACAGTACACTTGACAAGCCCTTCGACACGCGAAAGATCGGTGTTATCAGGACCCGTCAACTCCATACATTCGTCACCTACATAGACTTTCGGATGGCCTACGGGGTACTTGCCATACTTACAAATGTATGGGTACAAAGAACAAACGTCGACATATCTTATCTGCTCTGTATTTTTTATGTCGTAGAGTGTTACCATATTTTCTGTACGGCCACCGAAGAACGAGTCACGAGGATTGAGGGGTTGCGGTGTGACTAAAGCATGGTTCTGCACGAATGCACGTATTTCCTCGTTTTGTTTTAACATGTTGTCAAACTCGCACTCCCAAATTTCCGTTAGCGTGTAACCGGCCGTTCGGATTCTATTACCTATGGCTATAGTTTTCTCGAGACGCTCGTCCAATGACGCTCCATCGCCTTGTCGGCGATGCCTATTCACGAGGAAGCAGCGTGGACAGCCGTGCCAATAGCAACCGTGAAACTGTAATACGTGTGCATTGTCAGGAGTCTCGTAGTATCCGTCTACCAATAGATTCTGCGGTAGTTTAAATTCACGTGACCGACCAGCGTGAATAATATTATGACCGAGCGAGTGCTCCATCCACACGAGCCACGACACTGCTTTTTGTGATTGATTGTGAGCCCATCTGTACCCGGTTGTCGGAATAATACCAATTGTCTCGTCGTTCAGAAATTTTTTTCGAAAAATACGAAAACAGGCTGATGCTATTGTCGTGCTCTCGTTAAAAGGGCAAACACCCCCACTGGCTATGAACATATCACGAAAAGCCATACATGCACGCCTCAATATTGTAACATCCATCGAGCAGTAGCTCACAATTTCTTTCGCAAAATCGAACACATAATCGGCGTCTTGCAGTCCGCGATGCCAGACAAGTAATTTCTCGCGCTCCGCTGTACGCATTGTGTCGGGAGAATAAAACTCTAGAGGAGGCAAGGGCCCCACATAATTTTGATTTTCCGGTATATTAAACAGGTGAGGGAAAGACCCCTTTGCAATAGCACCGGTTAGTCCAAAGGCCTTTGGTAACGAGCTCAAAGGCATATGGAAGTAGTGCAGACTGTCAAGAAACACTAATTGCCCGAGCCTCATTGTAATAATGTTCGTACCATTCATTATCAACGAGGGAAGTCGCGTTTTTTTCTGCTCGATTAGATAGCGCAGAATGAACTGCGCATCAAAGCCCCCTGCATTATGAGCGATCACAATCGTACGCGAAAACCCCCCTACAGTCTGCATAGCCAGCTCTACAAGTTGACCCACAGGGTTATGCGTGAATACATATTCATGGATACCGCAATGTTCGCACGGATCAGTTATAGAATCATTGTTACAGCACATTGAACAAACGCGTTGGGCAACACAAAGATTCGGCTCGTGAACGAACGTGGTCGCATCACCTTTCACGGATTTGCACTGCTGCGTTTCAAAATCATAGAAAATAAAGATAATTTTCGACTCTGAAGAGTATCGTATTGGTCTGATAAAACACATATGGTTAAATGGCTGTACCGCCCTGCATATTTTACAGAAGCCTACGCCACATACATGCTTTCTTTTTTTTTCCAAAGGTCTTACTGTCTGGAAGCACCTGCGACAACGATAAACGGATTCACAAGTAGAGGGTTTTCTACCAATCTTCGTTCTATGATTTCGCAAACATTCCTCTCCGAAAAAGTCGCGATTGCATGCAACACACCTGATCGTTTCGTTTGAACTTCCGCCGCATGGCGGCGTTGCTCCGCAGCGTGGACATTGGGCTTTCGAGCATCGATGATTAAGCGTGCGATATAATGTATTGCAAACAGTGCAAAAACCCGAGCTACCGACGGCTGCCCTGAGGTTTAGAGTTGGTTCGAAATGATGTGAACGTTCGTAATATAAGATATACAGAGTATGTCGAATTTCTCCTGCAGTGTCCAAAACTTTTTGTGCGCCATTGAATAGAGTGGTTTTTTTACGGCGGCCTAAAGTCAGAAACTCAAAAACTACAATCGCGATACCGTCCTGCGCCAAATGATCTTGGTAGAGCGTGATCTCGTGTATGCCGCATCCATCTCTCGGTACATTGATATTTGCGGCTCTGGTGAGCTCAAGAGCTCTCTCTCTTTGCAATGAGCCGTTTACCTGCCTAACACGTTGCCACTCGGTGTGTAACTCTCCTGATCGTATCTCACCGCGCTCGGCGTAAACCAATGCTGCTACTAATGAGCGAGGCAAACATAGCCGGTCATCGTTCCGAATAGTTAGAATAGATTTTTTTGCAATACCCTCGTACGTTAGACCTTTTCTACCTCTACCCTCGACACCCTTGACAATGCACACTTTAATATTACAGGTGTCATCGATATTTATTGATGCCGCGCTTTGAGCGACGCTGGCTATCAACTGCCATATGTCTTCAAATGTATAGTCCCTAACAGGCCTGAAAGAAAGCCATACAGGCCCTTGCGTCAAGCTACTTGATGTTAACGATATGCCTGCATAATCACAGCCCTCGCAATTAGCAGTTATTTGCGTCAGCAGATCGCGAAAAGCTCCTCGAAGCCAGTCCATGACGCTAGTTTCAGGCGGTGGCTGGCGGATACGTATTGTCAGCTCGCGGCCCCGAAGCTTAAAGCGTCTGAAGTAACGCGTGATGTTCTGAAGAATTTCTAAACGGGCTCCGGGTGACTGTATATCTCCAAACGGCTCGTTATTAGGCGTATTTCGTGGTCTTCCGGCTCCTACCTGTGTTTCTGCAAAAAGAAAACACATGAACATCCATAATTTGCAACACGTTATTGAACATTGGAGCTGATTATTAGGAGTACCTCATTCGGTATCATTTTCAAACACTTACGGCTTAACAAAATATGCTGTGCTTGCTGTGGTTGTTCCATTACATCTTCGGTACCAACAGCATCACCGCCATTCTCTGACAGTGGACCTGAAATTTTGTTTTTTATGTCTGTCTACGTCTTAGGTGAACAACATTTTTTATTTGAGTACTTACGATTTACGGTACACTGTGTGTGAAGAATCATCTCCACATCCTCAGGAGCATGAGTTGCTTCATCGAGGACTATCCGCTCACGAAGATCCAGAGCCTCCTCAATAGCATGAGCTGCTTCATTGAGAGCCGCTTCTTCTTCGTTTGGCGCTTCCATGAGCTCACGATAGGCTATAAATATGTGATGTTGTAATCGTTAATGATTGTGTAACAGCTGTTTCAAAAAATGTACGAAGAAAATTTTTTTCAAAAAAGAATGTTCGAAGAAAATTTTCAAAAAAAAATTTTCGAAGAAAATTTTCGAAAAAAAATTTTCGAAGAAAATTTTCGAAAATAGTTTCGAAAAAATTTTCGAAAAAAATTTTCGAAAAAAATTTCGAAAAAAATTTTCGAAAAAAAATTTTCGAAAAAAAATTTTCGAAAAAAATTTTCGAAAAAAAATGTTCGAAAAAATGTTCGAAAAAAATTTTCGAAAAAAATTTTCAAAAAAAAATTTCGAAAAAAATGTTCGAAAAAAAATTTTCGAAAAAAATGTTCGAAAAAAAATTTTCGAAAAAAAAATTTCGAAAGAAATTTTCGAAAAATAAGGTGTTTACATATAACTGATTTTTATCTATTCATCTATCGTATATGAGATACCTACCTTTGGTTTCATCAGCAATTCCTTTGACGCATGGGGCATCTTCGAGACCCCGACGGCGTAATTCCTCACACACGCACATTACTATACGTTGTCCGTTCAATATACCTCTATTGTAGGCTGTGGCGATGACGCGTAGAGGTGACCACCATATAATATATTTTAATCGACTTAAAAGTCTGTCACCCGATAAACCCCTTAATTCGTCACTCCATTGATCATTGCAGTGGCGCCGAATGTGAGCGCTACGCAATTTTACTAATTTTAAAAAATCGCGAATACACGCGCGAAGGGCTGCATCCGTCATTGCGATACGCCACTCTATCAGGCTGTCATACGACTGATTAATTTTTCATTTCTGCGTGATATACGCGAGTATTGTAGCATAACGGATTATGCTTGCGATTTTATTGAATCACGCTTTTTGTCATAGACATAATAAAGCATGAATCACGAGCGAACGGATAAAATAAGAGATTTACTTAGCCTCCATGAGATTTATTTCACAGGCGATAAAATTGCGTCATTTAGTTCTCCGAATTCGCTCATGGTCATTGCGACATGCATTCCGTCACGTTCGGGAATGATCCTGGTGAACACCTGGAATATTGCTGACGGTGCATCTACAGATGTACTCGGCCTGGGACTTTTAATGTGTTGGAGGCACGGTCGGAAACCGCACTCCAATGCTCGGTCCGAAGACCTCTCGCCCATAAAGAGCAAACGCCACCAAACCACCTATATACCCACTTCCCGTTGAAAACACTGACAAGGGGAACCAGGCTTGGAAAAACCCTGCTCTCATCAGTTAAGAATCATTGAACAGATTGGACCTACCCTGCCCTGCAGCGGGTAGCGACTCACCTGGTTGGGCTTCCAGCGATCCGACCGAAGTCGAATCCCTCGAAGTCATTTCCAGCGGGGGCCAAACGGGGAGGCGGAGTCGTGAGCAACTTGCTCAGTCCACTTACAGGATGCCCGGAAAATATCCAGGCGATTGTCGGGGGAATGGAACCCCACGTAGGTGCCTTGAACAAGTCGTATTGTACAATACGACCCCTGCGCAGTTCAAGTGCAGCTGCACTCGGCCTGGGACTCTGTGGCGCGTGCCGCCGCGCTCACAGCATGCATGTCCCCGCGCGTTCAGGGGGTGGGCGGCTCGCGGCACGTGCCGCAGCGCTCGCCTCGTACCATTCAGCGCTCGGCTCATCGTTATTTAATTTCGGTGTGTTAAATTGCCATATTAAAAATTTAAGTGAATTTAAAATAATAATTTTATTATAATTCTATTGAATATTATAAGTGAAGTGATAATAATATTTTTTCATCGGCCGCGCCTGACCGTGGACCGCGAGGAACACCTGCAAAAGTGCTGACGGTGCACCCGCGGATCTACTTTCGGCAATTAGATGTATCTTCCTCACGAGCACGTCTTTAATCTTCAGTTCTTCTTGAGACGTCGTACCATACGTTATCCGTCGCGCCAAAATTGCCGAAGTACACTGTTCAATAAAATTCCGAAACTAAAATTCGAAAAAAATTCCGAAGCTAAAATTTGAAAAAATTCCGCATAATAATTCCGAAACAAAATTTTGAAAAAATTTAAAAAATGTTTCCCCGCTACGGCTCGGATATTTTTGAAAGATTTTTTTGTGCCGAGTGATCGCCGTTAATAGTGCGCGGAGTGTGTATGTGCGTACAATTCAGGTGCATGCTGCATATATGCAGCTGCAAGCTGAATTGCAAAACTATTATGTTATAAACGGAAGAGGACATCAATTGGAAGTGGACGAATTGACGACGGGACTTAAATGCATTATAGTCCGCAATGACTGTGCGCGTCGTGGCGAGATAATTAGCAGCGATAGCGACGGCTATTCAGAAGTGACATTGGTGGATGAGGGGATGACGGATTTCGTCGAGCTTCGGCATATTTATCAGCTCAATCCCCTCGATCCGTGTACGATCCTCCCAGCATTATGTCTGGAGTGCTCCGTATATACGCTTGAGCACCTAGACGATACATTAGTCGACAGCGTACTCGCGACGCTCCTGAAGGTAACAGTGCAGTTGCGTCGGAAGTGGTAGCTGCTAGGGCCTCGATCGCCGCCTAGGGCTAGGACCTCCTCGAGATCCCTGTTGCCGTTAAGCAGCGACGCGTGGCCCCTGCAAGCTCTCTTCCACTTCCCTCCAAACTTTAACCGTACGGCTGCACCCATCGCTTTGGCCTTAGCCACGATGTCTAGCGGCGCTATGTCTAAGAGCGCCCCCAGTGCCAGGGTAGGAGTTGTCCGAAGCGCTCCTGTGATCCCCAGCAGTGCAAGCCTATACAGCCTGTTGAGCGTCTTCCTGTTGGTTCCCCGCTGCAGAGCAGGCCACCACACTACTGACGCGTAAGTCACTTGGGGCTCAATGATGGCTGTGTGAATCCATTTCACCACCGCCGGTTTGAGTCCCCAAGTCGAACTAAACATCCTACGACAGGCCCAGAAAGTTGACGTCGCTTTCCGGGTCTGCCTATTGATGTGGCTTCTCCAAAGGAGCTTGCTGTCCAGGGTGACGCCAAGGTAGCGTACCTCTGTGGAGAAGCTGAGCTCCGTCCCAAAAATAGAAGGGGGGCTCTCTTTGAGTTTCCTTCTATTCGTGAATAGCACCATCTCCGTTTTGCTCGGGTTGACCCTCAAGCTCTTCGATGTGCACCATGTTTGTACGTGGTTCAATGCTCGTTGCATTTTCCACGACATCTCTCCCGGGTGGGTACCGGTGACCAGCATCGCCACGTCATCCGCGTAGCCCACCACTGTCACCCCTAGTCTCTCGAGCTCCGCGAGAAGCCCGTCAATGACCATCACCCACAGGATAGGGGAGGTTACTCCCCCCTGCGGGCAGCCCTTCTTGACGAGCGCACTCGCGGATGACTCTCTAAGACCTGCGGTGACAGATCTGGTACTAAGCATGCAGTGGATCCAGTCGATGACGGAATCCGTCACCCCGAAACCCCTGGCTGCCTCACAGATAGAATCGAAGGAGGTATTGTCAAACGCTCCCTCGATGTCAATAAACACGCCCAGGACAGACCTACCCGCGTGCACGGCCCCCTCCAATACCTTGACGGTATGATGGAGCGCTGTTTCCACGGATTTGCCCACCTGGTAAGCGTGCTGGGAAATGTGCACCGGTCTTTCGGCGAGCGCACCCTCCCTAATGTACCTATCAACGAGTCTCTCCAGCGTTTTCAGGAGGAAAGACGTCAAGCTGATGGGTCTGAAAGATTTGGCTCGGTCATAGGTGTCTTTCCCTGGTTTAGGGATAAAGACGACCCTGACCTCCCTCCAAGCGAAAGGAACGTAGCATATCGCGAGGCATGCGCGATAGATACGTTGAAGGAATTTGATGAGGCCCTCTCCCGCCTCCTGCAGGAGGGCGGGGAAGATCCCATCCACACCAGGGCTTTTGTACCGATCAAAGGTATCTATGGCCCATTTGATTCTAGCGGTTGTAGTAATATCCGCTGCCGTAGCCCAGTCCCGGGCGGCCGCGCCAATCGGCGGATCCGCCGTGCCCGTGGGTTCCCCCGGTTCAGTGAGAACCGACCCAGGGAAATGAACCTCAAACAGGTGGGCCAGGGTCTCCTCCTGGCTCGACGTGGTTCTCCCGTCGGGGAGAACCAGACCGTCAAGCCGAGTCGAAGGCCCCGATGCAAAAATTCTGCGAAGTCTGGCCACTAATGGTAGGGCCTCGATCTCGCTGCAGAAGTCATGCCAGGCGGTCGCTTTGGACCTCCTGATTAACTTCTTATAGGCTTGTTGAGCCCCCCTGTAGGAGTCCCAATCAGAGCCCGTGTTAGTTTTTAAGGCCTTGTTCAGCAGTTTCCGGGAGCGAGCCCGTGCCTGTGTCAGGTCACGGTTCCACCACGTCACCTTCTTTCTGCTGGGCCTAGTCTTGAGAGGGCATGCTGCCTCGTAGGAGTCGATCATAGCGTTCCGTAAGAAGCTTACTTCCCGCTCGATGCTCCCCTTCGTCCCCGGCCTCTCACGGCCCCCCGCAAGCTTCCCGTCCAGCTCTGCTCTGTAGGCAGGCCAGTCGGTGGCTTTGGGGTTCCTGTAGGAGTCCGAGGGGCGTTGTGCTGCATTCCCCAGTAAACTAAACCTGATCAGGCGGTGATCGGAGAGGGTTACCTCCTCGCTCACCCGCCAGTCCAGGATGCCGCGTGCCACTTCCGGTGCAGCCAGGGTCAGGTCTAAGACCTCCTGTCTGCGGGAGGTGATGAAAGTTGGCCTGGATCCCCTGTTGAGGATCTCTAGCCTAGTGGTAGAGAGGTACTCCAGTAGAGCAGCGCCTCTCGGGTTGAAGTCGGAGCTTCCCCACACCGTATGGTGTGAGTTCGCATCGCAACCAACAATTAATTTGAGTCCGCTGGCCCTTGTGTAGTCGACTAGGGCCGCGAGCTCGTTCGTAGGCGGGGGTTCCGCCGAGTCGTAAGGCAGGTAGGCCGAGCAGATTACCAGCTCGGTCTGTCTGCCATCCATATTGAATGAAATCTTGGCTGCTGCTAGATCTCGGGTGCAGAACTGGTTCAACTTGAAGGCGCTGTGCATCTTGTTGATGAAGATGCAGGCCCTCGGCCCCCGCTCCGCCCCCGCGTGGATAAGCGAGCCCAGATTCGTACTAATACCCCTAATCAGTCCCCCGTTGATCCAGGGTTCCTGTATAAGGGCTATGTCTGTCTGCTCCACTGCTAGGTCCCGACTTAAAACAGCCGTGGCCGCTTTGCAGTGTTGCAGATTAATTTGGGAGAACCTGATACTACCCGCAGCTATTGAAGCTGCGGGTTCGATCTGTCTCCCGGCAAAGTGGGGAAGGGAGGGGGTAAGGATGCGGGAAGTGGACGGGTTCGGGGTTGGGGAGTTAGGGGAAGGGGGAGACGAGGGGGGGAGAGTTCGATGTTCAGCCATCACGCTCTTCCTCCCTCGCGGCCGAGTTCGCTGGGCCCACGACAGTCTCAGTCGGCAGCTCAGAGGTCCTTGGCGTGGCGAGATCCAGCGTCCTTTAGTCGCCTTGTTCTCGCCCCGCCAGTCCTGCCTTCAGCGCCAGACTGGCCATAGTGGGCCTGCCCCTCGTTCCTTTCCTGCCTACCGGTCGGAAAGGAGTGCGCCCGACCGCTGGGGTCCCGCGGGTTGTGACCCCCGAGCCCCCTGCAGCCGGTCCCTGCTCCTTCCTCCAGTAGGAAGGCGGATATTTTTCCGCGCTAGGCATTTTTGCCTTCGCGGGAGCCATGGTCCTGGCGGGCAGCAGCACGGGTGCCCTCAATAAAGGGGCCCCTATGCTGGTTACTCTGGCTGCTGGGGTCGCTGCCTGAGGTACAACGGCCGACTCAGCATGACCAGGTGCCTGTCCAGGACCATTCTTTGGCTCTGAGGCCACTGGTGCTCCGGCCCCGGTGCCGGCCGTGTCTCTCCCGCCGGTCCTGTTCGGGGCATCGCCGAAACGAGCCCGCCCCAGTCCGCAGTGGGGAGCATTTCCGACCCTGGCCAGAGCCTCCATGGATGGGGCGTCCACGCTCAGTGCGAAGTGAACGTTGCCGTTCACCTCCCGCCGGTCCCAAACCCTCCACACGTCGGTGTTTAGGGCCGGGTTCTGGCGCTTCAGCCTCCTAAAAAGCACCTCGGTGTCCTCCTTTGTACCGAAGAACACCGCGGAGGTATTTTAAGTTTGGGGAGGCCGTCTCTCTCCATAACCTGGAGCGAGGCGTCCTTCCAAGGTTTCAGCGTCGGGACTACTGCCTTCAGCCACTCTTTCGCCGTGTCGTCCGAGCAGGTCACCCACATGGCTCCCTGTTCCCAGCGGTGTCCGTCGAAGCATGGTAGCGCCTGCCCAGAGGGTACGGCGTCCATGGCTTCGAGGAGCGCCCGTGTTAACAGTTCGCCCTCCTCCTGCTTGAGGACCGTCACAGGGTAGTCCGATGGTACGATGGCCATCTTCCTACCAGCTGCAACCGCGTCCACATAGCTCGTCGGTTTTGGGTGAGCTCTGATCGTTTTCACAGTTTTGCGAGCCTCCGGTGGGGTGGGGTCTTCCGGCCTAGTCCGCTTAGGGACCCGTACCGCTGCCCCCTCCCCGTCCGTACTCTCGCCTTCAGTCAGACTGCAGCCAGCTGTTTTGTAAGGTCCAGTTGGTGCGGTCCCGCCGTCGACCGCCGCCGGCGGGTCGCTGCGGCCCTGCTCGGAGAGGGCTAGAATAGCCTGGCGGCTCTTCCAGGCCCTTCTCCTTGCCGCGCCACTGCGCCCGGCCCTGCGGCGCTTTTCTTGTGGGGGCTCAGAGTTCTCAGCTGACGCTGAGTCCTCTGTCCCTCCCTCCTTACAAGCGCCCGTGTCCATCGGTTCCACGGGGATCGGTTGAGCTTGCACTCCCCCAACACCCTGGGTCCCGACAGGACGATCGTTCGCCAACTCGAGTGCCAGGCCCTCTTGCGAGGTCTTGGCACCAACAGAAATTTGGTTTTTGTTCGGTGGTTCCGGCATTTGCGTCTGTTGTACGCGAGGTCAACAAATATAATTTAAAAAGGTATTTGGGATCGTTGCCAAATTAAGAGTAGAACTCAAGTTTGTTTATACAAACTAGGTAACAAGTTTATTCAAAGAAAGATAATTAATTTGATCGTTGTGGATATTTCTTAATACAGTCGTCGATTTCTTTGACCATGAGCCTAACTCTGAGACCAACCTCTCTGTTCTTCAGTCGAGTTCAGACTGCCTATTTCTCGGTCGCGATCCGCGACGTGCGAATTGATGCGTCTGCAATTTTATTACCTGCCCATATTTGGGCATATAGAATTGAGTATCGCCTGATTCTTACTCGGCGATTTGTCGTTGCCGGGTGCACTACCCGGGCACCATTCGATACTTACTCGGCAAATTCCTACACGTGTCGGCTTCGCGACGCGGTGGATTTGCCAGTAAGTATTTCCCAATGTATTCTTTAATTTTTATTTAATGCTTCTTTAATTTTTATAGATCAAAATAATTCGGGGTACAACATCCCTCCCCCCTTAAAGAGAAAAAATTGAGTCTTCGAGATTTTTTCGTTTGGCTCGACGCCGTGCGTCGGCCGCTGTTATCGTTGGTATGGTCAGATGTCGGCTCATGTTTCACTCACGTAACATTCAGCTGTGAGCTGCGCGGTTCATTCATCCTTCGCTCTACATTTCTTGTGCATTCGTTAATTTATTACTTCGATATTACCTCTATTTATTTACCCGGTTATTTATTTAAATTTTCCCTGTTATAATGTTGACGATTAATATTTTCGTTGTACACGATTTATTTTCTTTATTTTATTTTACATTGTGCTAGTACTTTGTTTATTCCTCTGAAATCCTACCCGGAGTTGGCCAACCGTTGATTTTCGTTTCGGCGCTCGCGGTATAGTCGAGCGCGGACATGGCTTTAATTCTACTTCCTCCGGTGGTGTTACGACGTCGATGGTTGTTCGTTGTCTTGGAACGTATTTGTATATAATGAAAACAATTAACGCTACGAGGATTACTGTCCCCATGGAATATCCCCCTATGGTATAATAGTATTGATTTTCGTCCTTTGTAATTTTTTCTAAGTCCTTTTTTACTTGCTGGATTCGCATACCGATTTGATTTAACTCTTGTGGGTTGTTAATAACCCTTTTTAATTTTAATTGTTCACTTGCACTTTCAACTTTCGGTATGAGTTCGTGTTCGTTGATGCTTAATGTTAGGTTGAATGATGGTAAATATGTATCGAACACTTCCTGGGTTATTCGTCGCACAGTTTCTACTTTATAGTCCTTGGCAGTCACCGTGCATTTCCCTATCAAAGCCAGTATACCTGAACCCTGAAGTTTTTCATATTTCTGGGGTTGATTATAACATTTAATTGCGACGGTTTCTGTCGTGGGAGTCACGTACAGCCATCTACCCGGTTGTTTCATGGTTATTATTATGGGTCGTTTCAATGTTACAATTCTTTTCGCGCATTCGGTATGTGCACTGTCTAGGTTGGAATAGGTTACTACCTCGCAGGGTGCGTCTTCGTTTATAGATAATGAAGGATGTTGCGGCTTGCATATGTACCTGCTCTGTTTATGTTTACATTCGTTGAGCTCTACCTCGGACATTTTTAGGTAGCGTTGGTGTTCCCTATCTACTATTACGGGTCCGGCGTTTGTTTCGATGTACTGGTACGTTAGGTTCGCGGCGCGTGTTGGTAACGGATACGCTTTGCTGACGCGGTACTCTTGCGTTCCGACCAGCGGTATCTCGACTACTACTACTACTGCGTCTCGTCGGCTGAAGGCCTTGAGTTCTGCTATCTCTAGCAGGTTGTGCGCCTCGCTCCGCACTATCGGTGTGGGGAAGCTTCGACCCCTCGGTATGTGTGGGAGCGCGTCAGTGAGGTATCCCATTAATTTGTTTGGTGTTATTACTTCTGGGTTAATCATACCGTGCGATAGGTTGGACACAAAGCTCATTAATTCGATTACCTCGTCGAGCAAAGATTCTATTATGGCCTCTAGTGCGTTTATGTGCTCGTCTAATTGTTGTCTGACTATGATAGAAGATATTCTATAATTTATGCTTTGCTCCACTTTGATTATAATATTTTTAAGGGCTTTTTCGTTTTCTTCGATATGGCTCACGCTGTGGTTGAATACGTTAAAGGTTGTCTCGACTATTTGGACTTGGTCTTGCATTATTTTTTCGATGGACTTTTGTTTATTATGGACTGCCTGTATTTCGTTTTCTATACGTATTGCGTCAGTTGCGTCCATATTTCCGGTAATTGATTTTACTATAGTTCCTAGTCCGTCTATTAGTCCTCTGCGATCTCGTTGGTTTTTATTTAATTATGGCGTTAATTCTTTGCGTTTATTCGGAGTTAATATATATGTGTAGATATTTTTATTTCAATTTATTTTATTTTATTTTATTTTATTTATTTTTTATTTTTTCTGGTGGATGTTTATACTCCGCACCGTATGTGGGTCCAGGCTAGGACTCCACGAAATGCTGTAGTCGATTGGCGTGAATTTTTACTGATTTCTTTCCCTTTTTTATTGTGTAGTTTACCGCGGAGTGTTTAGCGATTATTTCGTAGGGTCCGATTTTTTTCGGTGTTAATTTTGCCGATCTGCCTCGTCGTACAGTGGGGTCGTACACGAGGACTTTGTCTCCGAGTTGGAATTCGGTTATCTTGGATTTTTTGTCGTAGTTCATTTTAGATTTTTCCTTCGCGGCGATTAGATGAGATCGGGCGAGCTTCCATGCTGCTCGTAATCTTTCTTTTAATTCCTGCACGTAGTCGTCGTAGGTGTAGGTGAGCCGCGGCTCTTGTTTCAGCGCCGTTGGTATCTCTGCTCGGTCACCGTACACCAGCTCGTGCGGCGTGAGACCCGTAGCTGTGTGTGGCGTGGTATTATACGTAAACATTGCGTATGGTAACCACTCATCCCAGTTTTCCTGGTCTTCGTCGGCGTAGTTTTTTAAATATTCGGCGAGAGTTCGATGCGACCGTTCCAGGGCTCCATTTGATTCTGGATGATACGCTGTGGTCTGGATTTTTTGTATTTTCAGCAGCTTGCACATTTCTTTAAATGTGTCGCTCAGGAAATTTGTCCCTTGGTCGGACAGGATGGTTCTTGGTGTGCCGTAGCGGCATATTATTTCGGTCACGAGGGCTTTGGCTACTTCCTTAGCTTCTTGATTTTTTAGGGGTATCGCGGCGCTGTATTTCGTGAGGGAGTCCTGAAAGGTGAGGATGCATTTATTTCCGGCGGAGGTTTCTGTCAGAGGCCCTACGATGTCAACAGCGCATTTTTCAAATGCTCGGCTCGGTGTGTCGGTGATGACCATCGGTGCCCTTCCTCTCGGAAATATTTTATTTATTTGACATTTTTTACATCTGGAGATATAGTCTTCGACTTCCTTTCTCATGCCTGGCCAGCGATATTGGAGTTGTATACGCTGGAGCGTTCTTGCGATGCCCTGGTGCCCACCCAGGGGGGCATCGTGATATTCGCGTATTATTTTTTCGCGCTCGGCTTCGTCGGGACAGGTTCCGCCTATGCTGCGGCTATCCTCGTCGGAAGCATTGGGTTGCGCGTCGCCGCTATACTCTAGCTGCTGGCGGCTTGCCTCCCCGTGCTCCGCGTCCTGCTCTTGGCTCGTCCGCTTTGTGCGGCTGTCCGTACTCGCTGCCTCGCAGTCGACGTGGGTATCGCTGTCTTCGTCGCGCGTTGCCGCTCTCGCTCGTGGGCTTGCCGTAGTATCTGTCTCCTCGTTGCTCGCTATTGCGCTCTCTCTCTTCTCGGCTGTCCCCTTTGTGCGGTCGTTCGTACCCGCCGCGTCGCTGTCTCTGGTTTGTTCTCTCGCTTGCGCTCGCGTGGTGGCGTATATTCTGCTCAGGGCATCGGCGTTCGTGTTAATTTTTCCAGCTTTATAGTGTATTTCGATGTCGTGCTCGGATAATTTAATTTTCCAACGCATGAGGCGGGATCCTGGATCTTTTACTCCGAATAACCACGTGAGGGGTTTGTGATCGGTAACCACCTTGAATCGCGTTCCATATATATATGGCCGAAATTGCGTCGTTGCCCACACGATAGCGAGCAATTCTTTTTCTGTTGTGGAGTAATTTTGCTCGGCTTTATTGAGCGTGCGGCTCGCGTAGCACACGGGTAGGTCTTGACCTACCTCGCCCTGCGATAGGATAGCTCCTATCGCCTTATCTGATGCGTCGGTCGTTACCACGAACTGTTTCTCGAAGTCCGGGTACTGTAGGATCGGTGCCGTCGTCAGCGTTGTTTTTAATTTTTCGAAAGCCTCGTCTTGCCTCGGAGTCCATTCGAATTTTACCTCTTTTTTGGTTAGCTCGGAGAGAGGTTTGGCAGTCTTCGCGAAATCTTTAATAAATTTCCGATAATATCCTGCTAGCCCTAGGAAGGATTGTACGCCCTTAACGTTTTTTGGCGTAGGAAAATTTTTTACAGCGATGATTTTTTCAGGATCTGGTTTTACTCCCTTTTCAGATATGACGTGTCCGAGGTACTGGGTTTCTTTTTTCAGGAAATGGCATTTTCTCGGCTGGATCGACAATTTGGCTTCTCGGAGTCGTTGGAAAATTTCTGTTAGTCGATTATTGTGTTCTGTGAGCGTCGTTCCATAGATTACGATGTCGTCCAAATATACATAGCATTTTACCCCTTGCAGCCCGGACAATACGGAATTCATTAGTCTCTGAAAAGTCGGCGGTGCGTTTTTTAAGCCGAAGGGCATGCGAGTGTACTCGAAGTGCCCTTGTGGTGTTGAGAATGCTGTTTTTTCTTTGTCGCTCTCCGCCATCGGGATTTGGTGGAATCCCGAGGCGAGATCGAGCGTGGTAAAATATTGTGCCTTTCCCAGCTGGTCCAATATTTCAGTGATATTGGGCAGTGGGTAGGAGTCTCCGATCGTAGCTTCGTTTAGTTTTCGGAAGTCTACGACGACTCTCATACGCGCTTTTCCTGTGGCGTCGGGTTTCTTCGCTACGACTAATAGGGGCGCGTTCCATTGGCTTCTACTCGGTTGAATTATTCCGTCGTTTAACATTTCCTGGGTTTGTTTCTGGACCTCTTTTTTGTGAGCTTCGGGTAATCGATACGGGTTGACCTTGATCGGTCGAGTCCCTTCCTGGAGCGGTATGGTGTGCTCAGCTTTGTCCGTACATTGGAGTTTGTCGCCCTCCAGGTGAAATATATCCTCGTAATTTTCACATATTTCTACGAGCGATTTGCGCTCTTCTTCGTTCAGGTGAGCAGTCCGTAATTCTTCTCGTATTTTTTCTAGACGGCTCGCTCCGCTTGCCGTTCCGATTGTACTTATCTGGAGCGCCTTGGTGTCACCTTCGCCTGATAGCTCGGTCAGCGTCAGCGGTTCGAGCGTGACGGTCGGTCGCTGCACCCGTGCTTCTGTTTCCGTCGTGTTTACGATGCTCACGACGCAGCTGTTTCCCTTCGGCGGTGTGACGCATGATCCTAGGATTATACCTTTGCCGATTTCGATTTTTTGGACGAGTCCGACGAATTTGCTGCTCGTTTTTGCATGCAATAGATTTTCGCTTCGAGGTGGTAGTTTTATAGTGGTAGCCCCGTCGATTAGCGGCATACAGTGTCCGTATAATTTTAATATTTCTCCTCCTAATATGTCGGCCTTGTGTTTTTTAATAAATTCCATACCGAGCAGTCCGTCGACGTTAAGCGGCACGTCGTTGCCTACGACGTAGAACCAATGTCGTATCGCGACTGTCGGGGTGTCCAGTGTCACCTGAGCGCGGCATAGGGGTTTTATTATTTTGCCCGCTACACCCGCTAGGTCGACGGCGGCTTCCTCGATTGGGGTGTCGGATGTCAGCGCGGACTCCTTTAGGATGCTGCATTGAGCTCCTGTGTCGGCCTTGAGGGTGAGGATGCCAATGGCTGCTACCGGCGATTCGATGTGGAAATCGCTCGCTGTTTCGCTTGTCGTCGGCATATCTACGGTGTATAAGCGAATTGTCTCTCGAGGTTTTGTCTCTCTCTTCCATGCTGTCAGGGTGTTCAGGCGCAGCATCCCCAGGGTGTTCTTCTCTGTATCCGGTGCAGGGTTGTTTCCCTGATTGGAGGTTCCCTGTCCGTTTTGTCCTTGACCGTTTTGTCCCTGGTTATTATTTTGGCCTTGCCAATTATTTTGGCCTTGCCAATTATTTTGACCCTGATAATTGTTTCGCCCCTGGTAGTTTCCTCGTCTGCGGTAATTTCCTCGACCTCGATAATTTCCACGTCCGCGAGAATTATTATTTCCGTTATTTCCCTGACTCTGATTACCTGCGGCTTCGTCGCGCAAGCGTCCTCGGCACTCGTTATAGACGTGCCCTTTCTTTTTGCAGTAGTTGCAGACTATTTCCACGGTATTTAGGGACCGGCGTCCCCCAGGTCCGGGTAGACTGGACCGTCCCGTCGGGCCCCTGCACTCCCTGGCGAAGTGCCCGGGCTTCCCGCAATTATGGCATTTCTGAGCGGTTTTGTCTCCACGTGTTTGTTTATTTATGGAGTCGTTGCCCTGTACCGTTTTTTCTTCCTCCATGGCCCCCTTCATGGCCGACTGGAGGTCCGCAAAACCGCGTGCCTTGACGATCAGCTGGTACTCGCGTCTGAGCCCCCTCTCGAAGTTATTGAGCCCCATTTGACGGATGTATCCCTCGATCGTTTTTTTCTGAACGTCCGTGTCCTCGTTTATCGTACTCGCGTCTATTAGTTCCATCATAATTTTTTCAAGTCTCTGTCCGAAAGCTAATACTGTCTCGTTCGGTTTCTGTTTGCTTGTATTGAATTCTACTTGTAACGCGGCGACTGTCCGTTGCGTCCCGTACAGTGCGGTCATTTCTTCCCGGAACTTTTTGAAAGTATTTATTTGTTTGTATTTTATATCTTTCGCGGCTTTTCCTACTATTTTTGTTTTTAATACGGCTTTTAATAAGTCGGGTTTATCTGTCGCGGCGACCTGTTCGTCGGCGTATTCGTAAGCATTTATTATGTCGTCTACCTCCTCGGGTTTTGACCCGTCGAAACGCGGAATCTAGGTTCTAGCCTCCTTCAACGTCATGTGTACTACGGCGTCCGGCATTTCGGGAGGTTCCAACCCGGTGTTATCGAGCAGAGAAAAATCTATTAAATTTATTTCGTAATTCCTTTCGGTCTCTATAGTATCGTAATACTCGTGTTCGGTTTCGCGCGAGGTGTCGGGTGACTCTGACTCTAACCCGGATGATTTTGCGCGCTTTTTCGGATGGATATTTTCTTCCGGCTCTACGGTTTCAAAATTTAGAAAATTGTTTAGGAAGGAATCTAGCGACCTTGACAGTACTCTTGTTCCCGGTAATTTTAAAGATCTCGCTCGATCGTCGTCGGACATATATTCCTAACTGGCTTTGATTTTTCGCAACTAAAATTGTGACTGCCACTTACAGGAGTAGAATTTTCCACATCGCGGATTTTTCGTCTTCCTCTCGTTCGGGATTGTACGTTGACGAGCTGCTGTCGTCCTTCCTGGATGCTGCTGATCCTTCCGGTAGTCCTCAGGACTCCTGGGTTGGTCTCTCCTCGTCGATCCTCGGGATGACGGTTGTCTCTGCTTCCTTCGTGGCCTCGACGTCTGTGTGTCGGGCTCGGCTACTCGCGATTCAACGTCTGCGTGTTGAACTTGCGTCGGTGTCTCCTTGCAACGTCTGTGTTGTCGAGACTCGATGTCACCGGTGTTGGTGAATAATATTTTTCTGTGCGTGTCGATGCTGACGTTTGCACTGGCTTTTTCGGCACTTGCCGTCGTTGATTGCTTGTTATGTTTGTGTACAAGACTTTTGGCGTATCCCACCGCTGCCACCAATTTTGTTGTACGCGAGGTCAACAAATATAATTTAAAAAGGTATTTGGGATCGTTGCCAAATTAAGAGTAGAACTCAAGTTTGTTTATACAAACTAGGTAACAAGTTTATTCAAAGAAAGATAATTAATTTGATCGTTGTGGATATTTCTTAATACAGTCGTCGATTTCTTTGACCATGAGCCTAACTCTGAGACCAACCTCTCTGTTCTTCAGTCGAGTTCAGACTGCCTATTTCTCGGTCGCGATCCGCGACGTGCGAATTGATGCGTCTGCAATTTTATTACCTGCCCATATTTGGGCATATAGAATTGAGTATCGCCTGATTCTTACTCGGCGATTTGTCGTTGCCGGGTGCACTACCCGGGCACCATTCGATACTTACTCGGCAAATTCCTACACGTGTCGGCTTCGCGACGCGGTGGATTTGCCAGTAAGTATTTCCCAATGTATTCTTTAATTTTTATTTAATGCTTCTTTAATTTTTATAGATCAAAATAATTCGGGGTACAACAGCGTCCCACGAGTAAACAGGAAGGAGTAGTCGACCTACGCAGAGCCTGTTACGTAGGCAAGGCGACTTAGGTATAAGTGGGTGGCGCCTGGTACCCACAGAGCATCGTTCGAGACACTACCACCCAAGTGCCATGCATCCCGTCGGCACGATGGGCTTACACCTTGGGATTCGGGGAGTTGGTCCGCGGCAGGGCTTTCGTTCCCCCGGTCAGCTTTCACCCCGACCCGGTTCCCTATAGCACCCGCAGGCCAGTTCCCTGGAGATTCCCTGCCTCGGTTACCGGTCGTCACGTGGCGCCCGGTCCCCCAGACTACGGAGATCCCCGAGCCCTGGTCCCTCCTATCCGCCACCTGGAGACGCGCTCGGTCGGCACTCACCCGAGTTACCCGCTCCCCTTTACGGGTGTTAGGTAACCTCCGAGAATTAATTTAATTGATTTAATTAATTTAATTAATTTAATTAATTTAATTAATTTAATTAATTTAATTAATTTAATTAATTTAATTAATTTAATTAATTTAATTAATTTAATTAATTTAATTAATTTAATTAATTTAATTAATTTAATTAATTTAATTAATTTAATTAATTTAATTAATTTAATTAATTTAATTAATTTAATTAATTTAATTAATTTATCATATACAACGGTGCACTATGACGAATCCAGACACTCTATCC